>VZTZ01047302.1:104550-116089 GCA_013400955.1 Drymodes brunneopygia | reverse complement strand
AAAAAAAACCGAAAAAAAAACCAGGCCGCTTATTTTTGGAGCCTAGATCTGGGTTTAGGTCCTCACCATTGGCATCCTGTATGAAATAGGTTGCCCCCAGCTTTTTTGCTTTCTCGGCTTCGCGCTGGCGCCTTTCGTTTTGTGCAAATCGGTAAAAATAGGAAGGAAAGGACAGTGTGCTCTGAGGAAAAAGGAGGAATCAAAACCAGCCTCCTTACCCCTGCCACGACTGACCAGGAAGGGCAGTTTGTCTTCTTGCTGAGCCCTGGCTGTGGCAATTTAAACCCTGAGCAGGGATTGCTGCTCCCAGCATCGGGCAGCTGCCACGCTTTGCCCACGTGCAGGGAGGGGGAAGTGCCAGGCATGGGGTGATCCCAGTGGAGATGAGGGTGATTTTTTGGGGTGAGAACCCCTCCTAACGTGTCCCTGTGCTCTGCACAGCGTTTGCTTGGCAGCTCAGAGCCACCCTCAGTCCAGCTCTGGGTCTCCTTCAACCGCAAGCCCATGCGGGTGGCACAGTTCGTTACCAAGCATCCAATTAAGGTAAGTGGTGCTTCCCGAGCAGCCTCCCAGCCTTGCCAAGGACACCCTGCGGTGTCAGCAGCAGCTCCAGATGCTGCAGGAGTGTAAAGGGACCTCGCATGACCCTGCTGGGGAGGGTGGCAGTGAAAAGTCTCATTTTGGGATGATCTTGTGGTTTACACGATGGCACCTGGACAGTCACTGGGGATGGAGGCTGGCAGCACAGCCCAGATACCAGAGAGGGGCTGATCCCACTGCTCTGACTGTGCTTTTGGGGAATTTACCTCTTCCCATGGTGTGGGGTGCACTGGCATGGCCTGGAGCATCCAATTCTTGCAGGCTGAGGAAGCCCAGGGCACAGCCAGGGCTTGCAAAGAGTCTTTGATCCATGAACCAGACGTGCCGTGGTGTCCCCAGGCTGGTAGAGATGAAGAAGGGCATGAAAAGCAAGTTCTTGGTGCTTGGCACAGCAGTGGGAGGCACTCCCAGCCTCAGGGGGGTTCAGAGATCCAGCAGGGATGGGGCTTGGCAGCCAGTGCTGCTTCCAGGGGGATTTGCAGGGCAGAGGACGGGAATCACTGAGCAGGGAGCACAACAGAAAAAGCAAAGTGAAGATTTTCCACCTGCTGAATGGAAAATTTACAAAAAGGTGGAAGCAGGCTAAGAGGAAATCAAAACCAGCCTGTGTGTAAACCCTCCCTGTGTGCACACACATGAAGCCTGGTTTTTATGTCCCAAAGGAATATTACATTGCTGATGCCTCGGAGGACCAGGTGTTCGTGTGCGTCAGCCACGACAACAACCGCACCAACCTCTACATCTCGGAGGCAGAGGGCCTCAAGTTCTCCCTGTCTCTGGAAAACGTGCTCTACTACAGCCCAGGGGGAGCTGGCAGCGACACCTTGGTCAGGTAAGGCGGGACTCACCCAACGGCGAATGCAAACATCAACCAAAATCTGATTTCTGGCTGTGCCGCATCAATGCAT
Organism: Drymodes brunneopygia; assembly: GCA_013400955.1. Lineage (NCBI taxonomy): Eukaryota > Metazoa > Chordata > Aves > Passeriformes > Petroicidae > Drymodes > Drymodes brunneopygia. Next base: position 114,581 of record VZTZ01047302.1, on the reverse strand, counting down.
CACCTTTGCCTGACAATCCCCTCCATCCCCAGCCTTACAGGGGGAGGGGGGTTCAATTCCCATTTCCCTGACCCCCACAGGTACTTTGCCAACGAGCCCTTTGCGGATTTCCACCGCGTGGAGGGCGTGCGGGGCGTGTACATCGCCACGCTGATCAACGGCTCCTTCAGCGAGGAGAACATGCGCTCCGTCATCACCTTCGACAAGGGCGGCACCTGGGAGCTGCTCCAGCCCCCGGTACAGACCCAGTACGGGGAGCACATCGACTGCCAGGTACCACAGAGAGGGGTGGGACAGGGAGAAGCTGCCTCAAAAGTGGAGTTTGGGTGACGTGCTTGGTGGTTTTGGGGGTCTTTTCGCTCTACGAAAAGAGGTTGGAACAGCAGCGCCATCACGGAGGAGTCCGTCCTTGGCTGCCTGAGCAGAGAGGGCTGATACAGGTGGGGTGAGGGATGGATGTTAATCCACTGCTCTGCTTTCCCAGCTGTCCCAGGGCTGCTCTCTCCACCTGGCCCAGCGCCTGAGCCAGCTGCTGAATTTCCAGCTGCGCAGGATGCCCATTCTCTCCAAGGAGTCAGCGCCAGGACTGATCATTGCCACTGGTACTGCTTTTCCCTTGGCTTGGGGGGGTGTTGTTGTCAGGACAAGAAGATCTTGGCAGAATTTAGTTCTAACAGGTTATAAAATGCACTTAAATGGTGCATTTTGCTGTCCTTTCTCTGCTGCAGTCCCTGTACAGTAATTACAGAATGAGTGTTTCACTGCAGCTCAGAGATCTGAGAAACCTGCTCTGTTCTGATCCTCTTCCCTGATCCTTGTGAAGGGCTCCTTGAAGATTCAGAAATTCCTGTTTGTCTCGCTCTGTTGCTGAAGAAGGCACACATTTTGTTTAATCATGTTTGTAGCCATGGGTTTTTCCCCCATCTGCTTTCAAAACTTGTAATAGTCCTTGAAATATTTGCTTTTGAAGGGATTAATTTATAGTGTGAAAAATCGGCTCCTCAATCACAGACAAAAATAGTTTGGAGGTGTCTGGCTTCCTTTTGAGCAATCACTTTGCATTCCTCAAGAAGGATGATTTCTCCCATTCTCCCAGGCTCTGTTGGCAAGAACATGGCAAGGAAAACCAATGTTTATGTCTCGAGCAGTGCTGGAGCAAGGTGGAGAGAGGTAAGGCTGCTCTTACACCTGCCAGGGTGGTGGGGGAACAGAAAGAATTCTGACAGCAATATAAATAAGTTACATTAAAGGTGATTTCCACATATAAATCCAAGAGCTGGAAGGTGCTCAATGCCTTAAAAGAGGGGGAAAAAGGTTTTTACATGAAGGACCAGGCGTGGGTTGGTTGGAACTGAACCGCTGGTGTAGGTGGAGAGCTCCTGCCTCTATTTCTCCTTTTCACCTGGCAGAAATTTCCCTCAGCACGGGTCACTTGGTCTGATTTAGATGAAACTGAACTTTGTGTGTGAGAGTGTTTGGAGAGGCTCTGGCTTCTCCCAGAAAAACGGGATACTGCCCTGGGTTTCTGGGGAGTTTGCTGCTGTTTACTGAGGGGATGTTCTGGTCTGTGGCAGTGTTTGTGGTCTGCCTGTGCACTCTGCAGCCAGTGTAATGTGGTTATTCCAACATCTGCAAGCTATTTGAGCCCGGGAATGGAGCAGCCTCCTGCTCCCCCTGCGAGGGCTGCGCGGTCGGGGTGAGCTCTGGGCAGCTGCAGCAGCGCTGGGGACACGCCACAGCTCTGGCTGCTGCCAAAGCTGCTTCAGAGGCTGCTCCTGGCTCCAAAACCCAGCTGGAGAGCAGCCCTGGGGACCCTGCAGCCAGGCAGGAGCTCACAGATGGAGCAGAGTGTCCAAAAATGGAGACTTTCAGGTGCTGAGCTCCACAGGTTTGCCTTGGAATGCAATTAAAATGTTCTGTGGAGCGTTGACCTAAAGCCACCAGCACCAAGCTCTTGATTGATCTTCGTGTCACGAGCAGAGGTGCAGAATGACCCAGAAGTGGAGCTGCCTTTCCTTCCCCTGCTTTTGGCCAGCAGCAGGCTGGGAGGCTCCCTGCTCTGCAGATCTGGGTGATTTCACAGCCCAGAGAAGAAAGGAACAATGCGTTCAGTGCCCTGTGTAAGAACGTCCCCAGGTGTGACAGCACGGCCTGTGAGCAGGGGCTGGCATGGACATGCTCCCTGCTTTCATCCCGAGGTGCTCTGGCCTCCCTGGATGGGAGAGCAAAGCTGATTGTGTGCTGCAGGTGTAGGTGAGCGTGAAATCCAAGCTTCTTTCCACGGGATGGATGGATGAATTGTCTGCAGGGCTTGTTTCTGCATGCCATGGCCCCACTTCTCTCTGAACATTGCTGTTGGGTGTCAGGAAAGCCTCACAGAGGTGACAAATGAGAGGGACTCCGGTTTTGTGTCATGGCACTTCTTCCACTGATTCTTTACATGCACAGAGCACGGGAGGAGCAGATTCCAGGCTCAGGGCAGCTCTTACACACAGCTGTTAGGGGAAATGGGCTGGCTGTTCTCACCTGCAGATGCTGTCCCATAAACACCTCAATCTCTGGTGCCTCCAGATACTTGGTTTGGCCAAGGCTGAAGCATCAGCTTGGGTCAGGCAGAGTTTCTGTCAAAGTCATTTTCCCTTCACTCAGCACAGCTCTGATCACCCCTCAGCACTGTCTCTCTTGCAGGCACTGTCTGGACCCCACTACTACACCTGGGGTGACCACGGTGGAATTCTGGTGGCCATCGCCCAAGGCACCGAGACCGACCAGCTCAAGTGAGTGTCAGGGCACAGGGACTGCCCCTGGTGCTGGGGATGGCACAGAGTGCCCTGCAGCAGGCAGGACATGCCCCTGGCACCTCTCCCAATCCCCTTTTTTTTTTTGTGCAGGTACAGCACAAATGAAGGGGAAACATGGAAAGTGTTCACGTTCTCAGAGAAGCCGGTGTTTGTGTACGGGCTCCTGACCGAGCCCGGCGAGAAGAGCACCATTTTCACCATCTTTGGCTCCTACAAGGAGAATGGGCACAGCTGGCTGATCTTGCAGATCAACACCACCGACGTGCTGGGTAAGGGGACAGCTGGCAGAGCCATCCCTGGGGTGGCTCTGGAGGTGGGAGGGAGGGCATCTGCTCATGCCCTGTCCCAAGTGTCTCATGTCCACGTGGATACAGCTGCTGAAGGCACTCATGTTCCCTGTGCTCTCCCTGTATTCCTTCCCTCCTCACTGAGGAATTTGTTGGGGCATCTGGGGGAAAAAAAAAAAAAAGAGAAATCCTTCTGAAGGCTTGTGCCTATGAATGTTTTATAACCCATTTCAGCTTTGATTGCGAGGCAGCATTTTAATCAAAGCGCAGTTAAACCCAGCAGAGGAATTTGCTTGACTAAAATTTATCACGGATTCCCTCGACGTTTTGTTGGGAACGGATGTGTTTGGTAACCAGAACGACTTCATTCAGATTCGCTGTCAGTGCCACGGAGCTGCCTGTTCCCTCCTGTCACCGCGTGCCGCCGCACGCTCCCAGCTGGAATGCTCCTTGCCTTGCCTTTCCCTGTGGGACAGGGCTGGGGCCCGGCACTCTGGGGGAGCTTTTGTGACAGAGGAGGGTGGAGAGGGGAGGGAATCACAGAATCACAGAATGAACCAGGTTGGAAAAGACCTTTAAGATCATCAAATCCAACCTATGACCCAACACCTCCTCATCAACCAAACCATGGCACTGAGTGCCACGTTCAGGCTTTGTTAAACACATCCAGGGATGGGGCTCCTCCACCTCCCTGGGCAGGTGATTCCAGTGCCCAGTCACTCTTTCAGTGAAGAATTTTTCCCTGATGTCCAACCTAAACTTGCCCTGGCACAGCTTGAGGCTGTGTCCTCTCGCTCTGTCAGTGGGAGAAAAGGCATTCCTGTGCTGTGGGGCTGGCACTCCTGGGCACCAGGGACATCTGCATCTCTCTGCCTTTAAACCCTCGGTCTGGGGTGCTGCAAAAGCTGCACCTTTCAGCATCTCAGCCTTGTTTGTCCTCTCAGGGGTCCCTTGCACAGAGAACGACTACAAGCTGTGGTCACCCTCGGACGAGCGAGGCAACGAATGTTTACTGGGGCATAAAACCGTTTTCAAAAGGAGGACTCCTCATGCGACCTGCTTCAACGGGGAGGATTTTGACAGGCCTGTCATGGTCTCCAACTGCTCTTGTACAAGGGAGGACTTTGAATGGTAAAATAGCAATTAATTTCTTCTAGTCTGGACTGTAAATCCAAGATAAGTATCTGTGACCAATCGCTCCGGGTGAGCAAACATCCAATTTATGTAGCTCGGAGTGTCGCTGCTCCATTTTATAGCAGAGAGGAAACTAAACAGACTGAAAACATCCTTTCATTAATAACAGGGCATGAGACTTAATTAATGTCTTTAGAGCCTTTTGGGAGCCTCTGAAAGGTTCCACGGAAGAGGGAAGTATTGTTAATCCATCACCTTCCAAACGTTAATGGATAATTCCCCATCACAGAGATCTTCCACTAAAAATCTCTGTGATTCTGTAGCCACGGGGGTGCAGCTGGCCCTGCTATTGCCCTTTGGCTGCAATTCCCACAATCCTGACTCTGCACAGCCCTCAGGATCAGGAATCACTCTCTGGCAACCTGATGCAAGGGTTTGGGGTTAGAAAGGGAACTGCTTTTCAGGGACTGGGCTTTCAGTGGAGCTCACACCAGACTGCTCCTGTGTGATGCTGAGGCCAAGTCTGGCTCAACGTGAGCAGCCTGAGAGCAGGGCTGGTGGGATCCTGCCTCAGAATTCAGCCCTGCAAAAACCACACTGACAAAACCTCTCCCCCCCACAGCGTTTTGCAAAGAACAGCCGCACTGTAACTCCCATTTTAGCAGCAGGACCAGCCAAGAGACAGAGCAGTGACCCGAGCCAGCCAAGCAGCAGGGCTGGGGCTTGCAGCCAGCTTTGCAGAGCACACTGGCTCAGCTCTGCCTCGCTGCCTCACCTTCCCCAGCCTGGCCAGCCACTGGCAAAGCTGATTTGCAAAGTGTTCTTGAAACGTCCTGTCTGGCTCAGAGATGTTCTGTGCAGCTAAATACTGATAATAAATGAATGGTCACTTTGGGTTCTTAAAAAACTCTGTGCAAAAATAGACTCGTAGTATAGAGTGGCTGCATTTTTTGCTTTTCCCCGTGCCTCTCTAAATCTTTCTTCTCCTTGCAGTGATTTTGGCTTCAAACTGAGCGATGACTTGTCCTTAGAAGTTTGTGTCCCTGACCCTGAGTTTGCTGGGAAGCCCTATGACCCACCGGTCCCTTGCCCTGTTGGCTCAACCTACAAGAAGACTCGAGGGTATGTGCCGTGCTTGGGAGGGCAACCTCACCCTCCAAGTGCTGGAATTTATCCTACTGGTGATTAAAAAAACCCCAACCAACCACAAAACCCACAGAAGTGGCAGCAAACAAACGGCACGTTAGGACACACATGGCAATTTAACACCACAGCTCATTCTGGCTGCACAGGGTGGTTTGTTCACAGTTTGTTTTTTTTTTCCATGGAATAAACGGCCTGGCTCTGTGTGTTGCAGCTACAGGAAGATCTCTGGGGACACTTGCACGGGTGGAGACATCGAGTCGCGGCTGGAGGGGGAGCTGGTGCCGTGCCCGCTGGCGGGTGAGTGTGTGCAGGATCTGCTCTGGGCACAAGGGCTCCATTCATTAAACCTTTGGCTGGTGCCTCAGGGACCAGGCACAGAGTCCCAGAGGGCTCTCAGACAAAACCTGTGACACAGGAGCCTGGGTGGGTTACAAATCGCCCTCTCCTGTCCTATGGCCGGAGCTGCTGAGGGTCTGGCTCGGGAGCAGCATCTGCCCGCAGTGCAGAGCCCTCTGAAACCCTCATGGGCAGGCTGCAAGCAGGAACCCCTCTACCCTGGTCACGTCCTCACTGTAGCTGGCTTGAACCCAACCAGAAAGACAGGAATTAGATCAAAGACATCCCAATCCTTGGGAAGATCCCCTTGGGAAGGTCCCACCCTGTGACAGCCACCGTGTGCAGCTGAACGATGGCCCTTTGGGGCCAGACCAAGGGCAGACCTTCATCCCTCACACCTCTGCCTGCCAGAATTCACCCCCCAATCCTTATTTTCTCCTCTCGAACGTACAAGGCACTGTAGCAGTCCCGTGTCCCTGCGCTGCCAGAGTTATTTGCATTCTGCTCATTACAGCTTTAATTTAATCTGCCGTCACGAGCTGCGTGATCAGCATTGCTGCCGTGCTGCAGCTCCGGAGCCTCAGGCAGGGCAGGGGCTCGTGGAAGGGCTGGGGAGCTGAGCAGAGCAGCCAGACCCACCAGCAGCAGGTTCCTCTGCACTGCCCTAAAAATTTTTTAGGGCGCAAAAGATATTCCAGGTGCGAAACAGCGCGGGGAAGCATCCCCTGTGCTGGGACTGCTGCCAGCGCTGCACTCAGCTTCACTCCTGACACGTTATTCACCCCTCTGAGCCCTCTCGAGCTATTTGGAGAGCTGTGTTGGGCATGCTGAGAAGGGCCCTGCTGATTGCAAAATAAACCTGCGGTCCCCACCGGGCCGGCCTTTGAAGTGCCGTGTTCCCAGAGTGTTTGCGGAGCGTCTCCGGCTCGCGCCATGGTAACACTTTCATGTACAGTATCTGTTTCATATCTCCGTATAATCTCATTAGGGATGCACAGCCAGAGTTACTTACTGCCATCAGCTCCACTCATTAATAGCATTATTGGACTCCACCGATGGTGGGATAATGCCCCGGAGACTTTGTCCCAGACCAGGATCCCATTACCTGGGTTTGGCTCCATTCGGGAACAAAACCCACTCTGGGATATTTCCTGCGGGGCCGGTGTCACTGTGGAGTTGCAGATTTGCATCACGCCCACTTTTTAAATGTTTGGGTTTGTTGGTTTTTTGTTTTTTTTTTTTGGAAGAAGAGGAGATCAGTATTTTGTTTCCCATTGGCAGCACTAAAGTGGAAGAAAGGGGTCGGGGCCAGGTTCTGCTGGCCGTGCCTCCCCCTGGACCAGACAATGCCCACAGTGTGTGCCTGGCTCCATGTGAGGCTATTACCACATTCCCATTAACCTAATCCCACTGAGACAAAGGCTCTTTGCCTCCCCGAGGTGCTAAAACCAGGGCTGAAAAACACCCGCTATTTTCCTTTTTCTTTTTTTTGCCCCTCGAGTAGCCGAAAATGGCCACTAAATCAGGCACTGTTGTTGCAGAGGAGAACGAGTTCATTCTCTACGCCACCCGCTACTCCATCCACCGCTACGACCTCGCCTCGGGGGTCAGCGAGGAGCTGCCCCTGGCCGGGCTCAGGGGGGCTGTGGCCCTGGATTTTGACTACGAGCACAACTGCCTGTACTGGGCTGATGTCACTCTGGACATCATCCAGGTGAGCTGGGAGTAGGGAGGCATCACCTCCTTGCCACCCTTGCTGCTGCATCCACACCCTGCAATGCAAATATTTGTCCTGGTACTCCTCCCCTCCGAGCTGTCTGTCACCTGACCTTCAGGCTGAGGCAGTTCCTCGTCTTTTATTCTGATTATTTGTATTTTTTCTTTTCCCCCCAGCGTCTCTGTCTCAACGGCAGCTCTGGGCAGGAAATAATCATTAGCACCGGGTTGGAAACAGTGGAAGCTTTGGCTTTTGAACCTCTCAGCCAGCTGCTCTACTGGGTCAACGCTGGGATTCCCAAAATCGAGGTACAGCTCTGCCCACCCGTGGCAGTGCATATTTTCTTAAGGAGCAATAATTGCCTGCCACACATTTCGTGTCACTTCAGGCGGTGCCTGTGGCAAACACACCTGTCCTGGGTCTGGTTTTGGGTCTAGGTTGCCAATCCAGACGGAGACCTGAGACTCACTGTCCTCAACTCCTCGATCCTGGAGCGTCCCAGAGCCCTGGCTCTGGTTCCCCGAGATGGGTAAGAAAGAAAACATCTTAAGTATTTCCCTGCTATTCCCTAAAGAAACTGCTGATCCTTCACCACATCCTCCTCAAGTGAGGTGAAATGGGGGACAGGCACAACCCAGTCCTGCCCTGTGGAGCCGCTGTCACCATTGTGTCCCCAACAAAGGCACCAACTCCCTCAGAGCACAGATCACCAACTGTTTATTCCTTCCTACCCACACATATCCTTTAGTAAATAATTTTTCCTGCCTGCAAAACTGGTCTGGTCAGTGGGGAAAGCCGCAGTGATGCGTGAGAAACTGAGCTGTGCTCGAATTCAAGCTATATCTTTCTGGGGTTTGGCCTCGGCTGCAGACAAACCAAAGCAGTTCATGGCAAGGTAACCTGCAGCTGCACTCCCACCACAGAGCCTGCAGCTCCAAAGCCTCTGTGCTGCTCATAAATCTGCTGGTGGTGCTCATTAGAATTGCAGAGCTCCCTGTTCAAAGGCATGTCGTGCAAGAGACGCGGAATGTAAAGCATCCCAACCTCTGCCTCTCCTAACCTGCTTCCTTTTGATGAGCTGCTCTGGGAGGATTCAGAGCAACCTCTCTGCCTGCTGCCAGGTTGATGTTCTGGACAGACTGGGGGGACTCCAGGGCTGGCATCTACAGAAGTGACATGGACGGGTCGCTGGCCGGCTGCATCGTCTCGGAGGGCGTGCGGTGGCCCAACGGCATTTCCGTGGATGACCACTGGATCTACTGGACTGAAGCCTACATGGACAGGATCGAGAGGGTGGATTTCAATGGCATGCAGAGATCTGTGATCCTGGACAGCCTCCCTCACCCCTATGCCATTGCAGTGTTTAAGGTTTGTTTTCCCTGCTGTCATTTTTTTGCATAGCGTGCAGGCTCTGAGGTTGGTGCTGGAGGAGCACGGAGCACACTGAGTTTGAAGGACAGGGATGTGATTTGGAGCAGGCACAATGCTTGCTTTCTTTCTGCTCCTGGCACGTTCCCACAAATCCCTGAAACGAGCAGGCAAGTGCAGTCAAACCCAGGACCAGCATTCCCGAGCAGCTGCACTGCACTGTTTGCCACTCAAATCACTCTGTCACTCCCATTCCAGCTCAAATCCCACCTCAGGCCTTCCCCTTCCTCCCCCCCTTGGGCTGGGGACACTTTTCACTCTCAGTGTCCCCCCACATCCAGGATTTGGGGTGAATGGTGCAGGTGGCACTGATGAGCATGACTTCACCTGGCACTAAGAGCCCAGTCTGTGTTTCAGAATGAAATCTACTGGAATGACTGGTCACAGCTGAGCATCTTCAGAGCATCCAAAAACAGCGGCTCCAGGATGGAGATCTTGGTCGGCCGCCTGAATGGGATCATGGACATGAAAATCTTTTACAGAGGAAAGACAACAGGTAATCGTGCAGATGATCCTCCCTGGGGTTTAGAAATGTGTTCATCCCCCGATTCCCACAGGTTCCCAGCCCACTGGGCCATCCTGGCTTGCATTTCCTGGATATATCCCCATTCCTGCAGGGCTTGAGGCTCTCAGGCACAGTCATGAGTGTCATGAGGGGTATATTCTGCTTTCTGCCTGCCAGGAGAGATGCTCCCCATCAGGGAGAGAGCTTGTAGGGCACTCAGCTGTGGTGGCACCTCACAGTTTATGTCACAGATCATGGCTTTTCCATCAAAGTGGTGTACAGACCAAAAAAATCACACGATTTCAGGGCTGCACCAACTTTGTCCTCCTTTAACCACCTTGTCTGGGCTGTGCCAAGGCAGTGCTGAGCCCTGTGTGCTGTTTCTGCCCATTTTCAGATGGGTACAACACCACTGAAGGGCTCTGCCAGTCTCTGCAGGAGACCAGGGGGACAGGAGGCACTCTGGGGGTGTAACTCACCTCCCTTGGTGGACATCCAGAGCCACTTGGATGAGCTTGAAAGATTGGAAAGGCCAATCTTTCCCCTGGAGCAGATGGCTCTGGGCATTCCTAGGGGTGACCTCAGTGCTCAGCCCTGCAGAGCTGGCTCCTAACGGGGTCTGGACCCAAAGCAGGTGACACTGGGATCCCTGTGCCACTGTCCTGGGCTGGCAGGTG
>VZTZ01047302.1:79544-102472 GCA_013400955.1 Drymodes brunneopygia | reverse complement strand
GTCCTGGGCTGGCAGGTGACACTGGGATCCCTGTGCCACTGTCCTGGGCTGACAGGTGACACTGGGATCCCTGTGCCACCATCCTGGGCTGGCAGGTGACACTGGGATCGCCATGCTCCTTTCCTGGGCTGGCAGGTGACACTGGGATCCCTGTGCCACCATTCTGGGCTTGCAGGTGACACTGGGATCCCTGTGCCACTGTCCTGGGCTGGCAGGTGACACTGGGATCCCCATAGCTTTGTCCTGGGCTGGCAGGTGACACTGCGACCCCCGTGCCACTGTCCTGACACTGTCCCCTCCCTGCAGGGCAGAACGCCTGCATCGCCAAGCCCTGCAGCCTGCTCTGCCTGCCCAGGTCCAACAACGGCCGCAGCTGCAAGTGCCCCGAGGGCGTGGCCAGCACGGTGCTGCCCAGCGGGGAGCTCAGGTGTGACTGTCCCCACGGCTACGCCATGAAGAACAACACCTGCATCAAGGAAGGTAAAGCCCAGCTCGGCTCTTGCTGCTGCTCGGTGCTCAGGTGGCTTCTGCCATCGGGAGGGGTCGGTGTTACCTGTCCTCTGCCAGGGAGGAGAGTGGCCCCTTTCTGGGAGCACAGCCTCATGCCAGCTTGTTTTTGTTGTCCCTCCTGCCCCAGAGAACACGTGCCTGCCCAACCAGTACAGGTGCTCCAATGGGAACTGCATCAACAGCATCTGGCAGTGTGACAATGACAATGACTGCGGGGACATGAGCGACGAGAAGAACTGCCGTGAGTGTCCTGCCTGGGGGGCTCTGGCCTGGCCAGATTCGGGTGTCTGCTGTGGTGGCATCTCACCTGAGCTGATGGTCCACACTCCTTTCACAGTCAGGGAGAGCAAGAGGCTCTTTGGGGGTGGAACTCAGCTCCTTTGGGAGATTCCCAAAGCAAACTGGATGAGTTTTGTCCCAATCCCCTTGACCAGATGAGGTGTCAGTGTCCAAAATTTGGTGAGACTGATGCCAACTGTCTCTTGCACTAATTGTCTTCTGAAGCTAATTGAGGGCACAGCCGATGAGGAAAAGAGAGCAGGCAGTGCTGACACGGGGCTTTTGTTGAGATAATAAATCAAGTTCACACATTAAAGATGGAGGTCACCTTTCTGAGCAAAGCTAGGGACTGCCAATGTGTTCAGGAGGGGCAGATGTTCCACAGCTTTGCACAGCCTGAAGGGTTTGGATTAGTGGAAAAAAGACTGGGTTTAGAGTTAGGAATTGCTGGAGGATCAGGTGTTCCTGGAGAGAGGCTGTTTATGCCCTTTTTGTACCAGTAAGGAACTCATATCCCTGCTAAAGCTGAGACACCAGTCAGCAGAGTCCAAGTTCGAGTTCAGTGTCTGGCTCCAGGTGTGGGAGAGCCTCTGTGGGTGCCCATTCCTTGGAGAGAGGTCACCAGCTTGGCACAGAGATCCTGCCTTGGACAGCAACACTCGTGCCCAGCTTCTCCCCTGCTTTGGCTGCCCTGTCTCATCCCACCACCTGAGGTTTCAGTCCCCTTTGAGAGGAGCAGACAGCTCTACAACCTTGGCCTCTTGCTCCCTGGCTTGGGGATGGACATCAGGAGCTTCATTCCTGATCCCCAGGCAGAAAACTGACCCCTGTCTGCTCTGCTTTACGTGGAGTGCCTAAGAATGGCATTAAAATACAAGAGCAGTGGCTCAGGTTGCACTGGCAGGATTCTGTCCCTGCCCCTGCACTCAGTTCACACCCTCAGGCAGCAGAAACCATTTCCTAACCACCAAATTCTCCTCCTCCTCCTCCTCCCTCCATCAGCCACCACCGTGTGCGACACCGAGACGCAGTTCCGCTGCCAGGGCTCAGGGACCTGCATCCCCCTGTCCTACAAGTGTGACCTGGAGGACGACTGTGGGGACAACAGTGATGAAAGTCACTGTGGTGAGTGCCCACCCTCTGACCTCCTCCCCTGGGCACGGGTGGGAGCTGCTCCCCAGCACCTGTGCTGCTCAGAGCTGCTGCTGCTGCTGCTCACGGGTGATGTAGGGAAAGATCCCTCTGTTTATCCAAGCTGCCTCCTCCTCACTGACTGGGGAATGGGAAATTGGGGACAGGATCAGTATTTACAGGGTATTTGGGAATGAGGGACAGGGCCAGCATTTACAGGGTGTTTGGGAATGGGGGACAGGGCCAGCATTTACAGGGTATTTGGGAATGGGGGACAGGGCCAGCATTTACAGGGTGTTTGGAAATGGGGGACAGGACCATTGTACTGGGAACACAGAGGGACAGAAGAGGGTGAGGCCCTGTGCTGATTCTCCCACCTGGGACACTCCTGTGCCATTATTACCCAGCTTTCCTGCTCTGCTCCCTGGGTACCCAGGTGACCTGAAGCCCCACATTTTATTTGCAGAGGCTCACCAGTGCAGGAATGATGAGTTCAGCTGCAGCTCAGGGATGTGCATCCGTCTGTCCTGGATGTGTGATGGGGACAACGACTGCAGGGACTGGTCAGACGAAGCCAACTGCACTGGTGAGTGCTCTGGTGTTGATCAAGAACCTCCTGCAGACACTTTTTACACTGGCCAGTGTCTTGTGCCTCAGTTTCCTTGCTTGTTTGAGCACCTTGTGGTGATGTGATGCTCCAAACCCAAGGATTTCTTTCCCCCAGGTTCCCTGGGGATTTGCTGGCAGCTCTGAGATGCTCACACAGTGACCTGGCTTTGCTTTTTACCTGCAGGATTGCACCCACAGGCAAAGCTCTGTGGAATGGGAAGTGGTTCTGTGGCTGCTGAGCAGCCAAAGAATTCTCCTGGCAAAAAGAGCCACGAGGCTCCTCTTTATTAACAGGGAGGCAGTGATCAGGCCAGGGGGCACTGACAGCATTTCCCAGCTTTCACTCTGTTCCCTTGCCAGTCATTTGGGGCAGAAAACAGGCACGTTCTTTGCAGCCTCTCCACAGTTAATTGATCTGAAGAAGAGGCAGATTTAGTTTGGGAAGTTCAGTTTGGCTGTTTTAGTCCTCTTCTGGCAGCCTGCTTGCTCTGTAGGCTCAAAAACCCAGAGGTTGTCCTAAGTAGGCAGTCCCACGTGGAAGACCCACTCTTGCTTTTCTTACAACTGATATTAAAGCAGCCTGGCTGGCAGAAATAACCTTTTTCCTCCTTTGTGCTTCCTGTGCAGCCAGTCCTGTGAGCCCCACTGTGTGTTTGGAGCTGAAAGCCACAACACTCCACCCTCCTCATTCTCCTCACCCCCACAGTGATGCTCCTCAGCAGCCTCCTGAGGTTAACACCCACACACAGCCTTTTTCTCATCAGAAAAACCAACAGATAGCAGTGTATTGGTGTTTTCCACGAAATAATCAAGCAAAAATATCAACCAAGCCAAAAACCTCAGTGTTTGCATGAAAAGAAACTTCTCAGAGGGGGTAGAGCATCAACCCATAAAGAAAAGATGCAAGGTTGTGTTTATCAAACCATCCAGAGGATATTTCAAGATAAAAGCAGTGCTGTCCATGACATCCATTGTGGCAGAGTTCCACGGGGAGCCTGTAGGGACCAGGACAGCCCCTGGTGCAGCCTGGAGCCTTTGGGACAGAGAGTGGCACCAGCTGCTGTCCTGAGGATTTAGGAGATCCCTTTCAGATCTCTGAGCTCCTCTTTGCTCACCCCTGTGGCGTTTTGCTGTGCCTGGAGCACCCAGGGCTGATGCTGGTCATTAGCATTCCATGAGCGTGGCTTTCTAAGGAGGTTTAATTTATATTGGTATCACTTATCTCTCATATGAGTTCCCCCAGAGAGAATTACCACAGGAAAGGAACCTACTTCAAAAAGCGTGTCGGGTTTGTAAAGCCCCGAGTTGGAATTATCTAAGAGGATCACAATTATTTGAGGAACATTCTGGCTGACTTCACCGGGCTGCAATTATTGCTCTTATCTAAAATAATTACATTTCATGCTGAATACCTAATAGAATATTACTGCCACCAGATTGCACTGTTTTGAAATATCTGCGAGTGCGTGTGACTCTCTAACCTAAAACTCAGCCTCGTGCATTTAATTAAGCTGAACATTGCTTTTCTCAATAACTCAGAGTGCTCTCCTGCTTGAGGAGCAGGATTTGTCTCTAAAGTGACAACACAAACCAGGCAACCCAGGCACCCCACAGGCAGAGACTTCCCTGACAGGAGCCTGAGGAAAACCCCCGGGGAGAATTGTATTTCTTGTTTGCTTTGGCAACATAGAAGAGCCCTGTTTGCCTTAATTAAAAGCTCCCTGTGACTCTGTCCTGCCCTGCACGGGGGACTCTGCAGCTCTGCCAAGACCTCGGTGACATTTCTCGCCATCCCTGGCACGGTGCCACCGCTGTCACCTTTGCCCACGCACCCCGAGGACTGAGATCAAAGGGAGGGAGGCTGCTGACTTTGGCTGTGCAAAAGCCACCCCTGAGGGACAGCAGGCTTGTGGGCAAGACTGGCACGGAGAGGGAAAGACCATGGAAAAGTGGGAATTCTCCTGCCTGGGGTCCGTGGGGTGGTGGCTTGTGCTGGGAGATCCTGGTGCAGGGGAGGCAGCAGGGTGTGGTGGTGTGGCCTGGTGTGTCCCTCTCAACTCAGCAGGGACACGGTGCCACCCCACTCAGGTGTCCCCCTGCTCTGGTTTCAGCAGTTTACCACACCTGTGAGGCCTCCAGCTTCCAGTGCCACAACGGGCACTGCATCCCGCAGCGCTGGGCGTGTGACGGCGACGCCGACTGCCAGGACGGCTCCGATGAGGACCCTGCCACCTGTGGTAACGTGTTCTCTGTGTGTTTGTGTGTGTGTGTGTGTGTGGGGCTGTGCCACGGGTGGGAGGGATTCCTGCACTCCCACTGAGCCAAACCAGCAGCAAACTCACGGGGACAACCCCCACCCCTCCAAAAGCGATCACAGCATGAAGGGAATCACTGCTTTTTGTAGCTAATTAACCCAGCTTTAATAAAAACCCCTCAAAACCACACAGCATCCACCCAATTCTGCATTTCAGAGAAGAAGTGCAACGGCTTCCAGTGCCCCAATGGCACCTGCATCCCAACCAGCAAACACTGTGATGGCATCAACGACTGCTCGGACGCCTCGGATGAGCAGCACTGTGGTGGGTACCAGGCTTGGGGGAGCTGCTGGGGCCCAGCAGAGAGGGCTGACAGCGTTTCTGCTCTGCCCAAGCCTGTCCCACTGGGACTAAAGCCCTGGGAGATAATGGGAAAGCCTTAGTGTGCAGTCACGAGCCCCCTGTGGAATCGGCGGGTCAGCAAAAGGCACAGGCTGGGACAGACTGGGGGGACAGTGCCATGGGGGTGACCAAACCCCTCCTGCTGCCTGTGGCCAGCCCGAGGGGTTATTTGGTGAGGGCAGCCTGTGCAGGGACACAGCTCAAGCTGCTTATCTTGGGAACTCTCTGTAAGGGACACAGCTCAAACCCTTCATCTTGGGAACTTTCTGTAAATCCCTAAAATCCGCCCGCGGCGCTCAGGTCTGTGCAGATCCCAGTGGGTGACACTGCTGTCGGCAAGGACAGCAGAGATGCCACCCCCTGTCCTCCTGCCCCCCACCCCGTGTCCCTGCAGAGCCCCTGTGCACCCGCTACATGGATTTCGTGTGCAAGAACCGGCAGCAGTGCTTGTTCCACTCCATGGTGTGCGACGGCATCATCCAGTGCCGCGACGGCTCCGACGAAGATGCCACCTATGCCGGGTGCTGTGAGTGTCACACTGGGCACCTCTGCCAAGGGAAGGGTGGGCACAGAACGGGACCAGAGGTGTGGAGAGAACCAGGCTGCCAGAAAGCTGCCAGCTCTCCCAAGAGGTGGCTCAAACTGTGATGCTCTGCTCAGAAATCTGTGATTGCCCCTGCATGTTCTCCTTCCTCCTCCGCAGTGGATGTCCCTGAGCCCTTAATCTTTACACCAAACATCTCCACAGCCCTTGATCTTTACACCAAACCTCTCCCTGCAGCCCAGGACCCCGAGTTCCACCGGACCTGCGACCAGTTCAGCTTCCAGTGCCAGAATGGTGTGTGCATCAGCCTGGTGTGGAAGTGTGATGGGATGGACGACTGTGGTGACTACTCTGACGAAGCCAACTGTGGTGAGCATCACCCCCAGGGCCTCCTGCCACTGCAGCTCCAGCTTCCTTTGGATTTCAGGAGCGTGGAGGACAGTCCTCCTCATGTTTTCCCTCATGTGTGTGTTATATGTGTGAGTGTAGCTTTCCCTGTGCATGTCACAGCATGTCCTACCTGGAGATCAGTGTCATTCCCCTTACTGCAGGCAGGTAAAGCTGCCTGAAGCTCCCAGAAAACCTGGCACATCTTGTGCTTGACTAACTCCTCTGTGCCCGTGTTTACTGCACAGACTCCCAGCCCTGAGCAGACAGGCAGTTTTCAGCCAAACCCAATATTTACCACAGTTCCCTGGGTGGCTGTAGGAGCTGTGCCCAGCCAGGCGAGGCAGCTGCAGCCTCATTTCGGAGCTGCAGGGTTTGCTGCTCCATTTCTGCCACGTTCTGGTGGATTCTGCTCTGGTTCTGAGAGCAGAGGTGGTGTCTGGCCATGCAGAACATGGACAAAGCAGTGGTGGCAACAGAGTGGGGGCTGGGAGGAATGGGGATGCTGGGGATGAGGAGAAAGGAACGTGCTTGGGCTGCTCAGGGTGATGCTTCCACCTCTCAGCTGTGCTGAGGGCTGTGAGGTGACCCTGTGGCTCACAGGACTCTTCTCTGCTTGCCAGAGAACCCAACAGAAGCCCCGAACTGCTCCAGGTACTACCAGTTCCAGTGTGGGAACGGGCACTGCATCCCCAACCGCTGGAAGTGCGACGAGGAGAACGACTGCGGGGACTGGTCTGATGAGAGGGACTGCGAGGGTAAGGACACAGAGCTGAGGCTCTGACATGGACATGACAGGGACTGGGACATGCTGAAGGATCACTCTGCCTTCCCACAGCCCCTGTAGCTACAAAAATCCCCCATGAACGGGCAGTCCCCTGCATGTTTTTGCTCTGTATTTTGGATACCCCGATTGCAGGCACAATGCAGATGGAAACACTGGGCATGTGATGCCTCACCTGCTTCCCCCTCAGGCAGCAGAGAGCAGGCAGAGCTTACCCAGGAGCAGGGAGCTCAGGTCAGCTCTCCCTGGTGTATTTTTAGGATCTCCAGTTCATCCCATTACCACGCTGATCCCCCCGACGTGCCTGCCCAACCATTTCCGCTGCAACAGCGGCGCCTGCATCATGAACAGCTGGGTCTGTGATGGCTACAAGGACTGCACTGATGGCTCTGACGAGGACGCCTGTCCCACCTCAAGTGAGCTTTCCCCTCCCTCACCCTTCCCCTTTCCTGCAGGATTACATCCCCGAGGAATTCTGGCCTTTCAGAGCATTGCCAGGTTAGGGGGTTAATTTACACCGTGGTGTAAAATGTCCCTTAGTGCTGGGGTCACCCTGGTGCCACCAGCTGGGACAGAGCTCCAGCAGGACATCCACTCCCTGCACAGCAGAGAGGCTTTTCCAGCCCTCTGCAGTCAGGAGAGAGGATGGCTCAGGCGTCATCCTGCACCTGCTGCATGGAAGCAGATTGCCATCTAGTGGAGTCGGGACCTGGGGACAGCAGCTGGTCCCTCCCTGCTGCTGGCGGTGCCAGCCCGGCCGTGCCTCGGGTGCTTTCCTGCCTCTCTCTCTCTGTGTGTGTGTGCAGGACCCAACGTGACAGCCACGTCCCCAGCACTGCCGGGGCGCTGCAGCCGCTTCGAGTTCGAGTGCCAGCAGCTGCACAAGTGCATCCCCAACTGGAAGAGGTGTGATGGGGTGAGGGACTGCCAGGATGGCACCGACGAGAGGAGCTGCCGTAAGTGTGGGCAAGGGACAGGCTCCCACCTGCATCCTTCCCTTGTGAGAGCAGGGATGCGTCTGAGGGTGAAATCCTTACAGGAAAAAAGAAATCCTTTATAGAAAACAGAAATCCTTTACAGAAAAAACAAACAAACAAAAGAACCGACCCAAAAAAAAAAAAATACCCCCAAAAAAGCCCAAGGGGTGCTATTCCCATTAGAAGTCCAGTTGTTGTTTTTCATGGGGTAAGCTCCAGGTTCCTCTGAAGGTGCAGCCAGAAGGAGACACCCCAAAGTCTGACACATCCATCCCCGACATGCAGCCACCTGCAAACATTCCAGGGCTGCTGAGGGAGCTTCCCTGCCTCGAGCCCTGAACTGCTGTGCCTTTTGCAGCCACTCCGAGCAGCCTGTCGTGCCCCAGTGGTTTCAGGTGTGAGGATGGGGAGGCCTGCATCATGCTGACAGAGCGCTGTGATGGGTACCTGGACTGCTCAGACAGCAGTGATGAGAGGAACTGCACAGGTGAGCAGCAGCCCCGTCCCATCCCTCACTCCCTGCTCCTGTCAGCACAGAGCTGCTCCCCTGGATTTGTGACCTTTCCCTCCCAACATCCTTGATTTATCTGCCTCTGCTCACTTGTCCAAGCTACCTCCTCACCCATTTATCACCAGCTGGGACAAACTTCCCAGCAGCTTCTACACTGACAATTTGTCTTCCAGCAGCCTCAGAGACAGGAAAAAAAAATCCTTTTAGCATGGACAGGAGCAAAGCTGTCTATTTTACACGGCCCATGGGTTAAACAAGAGTCTCCTGCTCTGCCCTTCTTTGCAAGGTGACCCTGGGGGACGTGGCACGTGCCCTGCTGCCATCCCTGGCTGTCCCACAGTGGCCGTTGGTGGCCCTGCAGGGGCAGAGGGACAGAGCCCGCCCTGGGCTGGTAACAGTGATCGATCACTGCCTCGGGCCAGCCATGAGCTTCAGCTGCCTCCCCACTGAACTGGGGGGGCTGAGCATCAATCAGGTCCAGTTCTTTAATTAAATATCGATTGGGAGAGGCTGGCAGGTCCAGGGGAGGGGGAAGGAGCTGCTGAGATGCACGGCTTGGGAATCTCACCGAGGGAAAACAAGGGAACCAAGGGAAAACGATTCCTTTTCCCTTGGAAAAGTTGTCTTGCCTTGCCTTTCCATGGACCCACGTGGCTGCTGGATTTAATTCCAGCTGTTCAGGGAAGGCAGAGCAGCAGCAATTTGCCTTTGCTCTTCTTGGTTTCTGTTCAACACCAGAGCTCAGAACCAAGCTGCAATAGTGGGATTTGGGCTCCAGCACATGGAGAGAGAGAGCAGGGAATGGCCTGGTGGGAGCAGGGCAGGGATTTGGGGCATTTCTGATCAGCATTTCCCACTCCCAGCACTGCCAGAGATGGGTTCTGTGGTGCTTTTATCCCCTAAATGCCTCTGTGAAGGTCAGGCAGTGATTCTGCCTCAAAGCTCCTGTCGAGGCAAGCCCCAAATTTGAATTACAGCCTTTGCTTGGGTCCTGCTGCTGAACATGAGGTGTGGTGAGGAAAAACACGCAAAGGAAGGCCCTGGGTGGTGACAGGGACAGCACAGACTGATCACACCAGGAGAAGGGTGACACTGAGCAGTTTGCACTCACACACTCCCAAAATTCCCCGTATTTCATCAACACTTTATCTTCCCTTAGGGGAAAGGGGAGTCTTGCCTGATTCAGCATAAAAATATTTTGGGTGGAACTAAAGAGTACCAGGGGTAAATCCCTGCTCTGAAGTACCCTCTGTGAGCCCAGTCTTTACTGATAAATCACACATCTCATTTAAAGGGTGCAGACACCCCTTCAGTCAGAGCTGGTTCTACCTCCCCTGTGGTTGCTGTTACCACCAAAACTCCTGTTTGTCTCCCAAGCACAGGGTTTGTTTATTTCCCTGCAGTGAATTAACTTTCCCCACTCTCTGCTCAGATGACACAATCGTGTACAAAGTCCAGAACCTGCAGTGGACAGCTGATTTCTCTGGTGATGTCACCCTGACGTGGGCTCGGCCAAAAAGGATGTCCTCGACCTCCTGTGTCTACAACATCTACTACAGGTACATCATCCCCTACCTGCTGCTGGGTCAGGTAAAGAGGAGAACTATGGGCACAGGTGTGCCTGGATTTACTGCAGAAACTGCACGGAATCAGGCCTGAAACATCCAGAGCTCCTTAATCAAGTTCTGCTTGGAAAATCTAATATTTGGTAGCAAAAGAGACACAAAATAGGTGCACCCAGAGGGCATTTGTGACAAACTGTATTTGTTTCTTCCTTGGCTATTTGCTCAGACAGTAAATTTGTTATTTTCATTTTTTTTCCACTTGGGCCTTGTCTTTCTGGGACCATGAACAGCAAGAACAAAGATAATAAATTTGAGCACAGCAGTTATAGGAGAGCTCAGGGGCTTAGAAGTCACCAAGCCATGGTCAGCTCAGGCTTTCCAACACCATCTTTTCAAGACTTTTCAAAGTGGTGTGGCTTTACCAAAATGAGCAGCAGTCTTTTGAAATGGTCCCATTTTTTGGGGGACAATCTGTGTGTTCTGCACTAAAAAACCCCATCCTGACCGGAGCTGTGTGGCTCTGTCACGCAGGATGGTTGGTGAGAGCATCTGGAAGATCTTGGAGACCCACAGCAACAAGACCAACAGCGTTTTGAAGGTCCTGAAGCCCGACTGCACCTACCAGGTGAAAGTGCAGGTGCAGTGTCTGAGCCGGGTCTACAACACCAACGACTTCATCACGCTGCGGGCGCCCGAAGGACGTAAGCAGAGCTGCTCCTCCCAGCAAAGCCTGGCAGATCTGTGCTGCTTTGGGCTAAAAATTAGAGATATCCCTGCTTTGACCACAAAGGGTCTTTCCATGGGCTTGGGGATTGTGCTGGGCTGGGAGAAAGGGCCATCCATCCACCCCTCTGTCCTGATTTTTAAGGGAGGTGCTGCTTTTCCCCACGCCCCTGTGAGTGTCACTAATATTCCTGTTTCTCTCACTAGTGCCAGATGCTCCCCTCAACCTTCAGCTGTCCCTGAAGAAAGAAGCTGAGGGTGTGGTGATGGGCTGGTGGAGTCCCCCCGTGAATGCCCACGGCCTCATCCGGGAATTCATCGTGAGTCCTGCTGCCCTCTGGGGCTGAGCCCAGCTCAAGGGGACAGCAGAACACAGCCAGCTGCAATGGGGGTGGGCCTGGAATGGGATATTTTGGGGAGAAAATCTCCTGGGAGCATCGGGCAAGCTGGGAGGAGAAATGCTGCAGGGCTCCAGGCAGCACCACAGCCCTCGAGTCCTTTATTTCTCCCTTTCTGAGCTGTCGTGCTTCTTTCTGCTGATGTTTTGTCCCACAGGGACCTGCTGACCTGTGGTGTTTCTGAGCCCTCACACCTTGTTTTGGTGCTCCTAGGTGGAATACAGCAGCAGTGGATCCAAGGAGTGGTCATCCCTCAGAACCACCAAGAACTACACGGAGATCAACAACTTGCAGGTCAACACCCTCTACACAGTCAGGGTGAGTATTGCCAAAGCTCTCTCTCACAGTCAATATTCCCAAAGCTCTCTCTCACAGTGAATATTCCCAGAGCTCTCTCTCAGAGTACTTCCAAAGCTCTCAGAGTGAACATTTCCAAAGCTCTCTCTCAGTGTGAGCATTTCCTAAACTCTCTCTCAGTGTGAGCATTTCCTAAACTCTCTCTCAGAACGAGTATTTCCAAAGCCCTCTCTCAGAGTCAGTATTTCCAAAGCTCTCTCTCAGAGTGAATATTCCCAAAGCTCTCTCTCAGAGTCAGTACTTTCAAAGTTCTCAGAGTAAACATTTCCAAAGCTCTCTCTCAGTGTGAGCATTTCCTAAACTCTCTCTCAGAGTATTTCCTAAGCTCTTTCTCAGAGTGAATATTTCCTGAGCTCTTTCTCAGAGTATTTTTTAAGCTCTTTCTCAGAGTGAACATTTCCAAAGCTCTATCAGAGTGAATATTTCCAAAGCTCTCTCTCAGAGTGAACATTTCCAAAGCTCTATCAGAGTGAATATTTCCAAAGCTCTCTCTCAGAGTGAATATTCCCAAAGCTCTCTCTCAGAGTGAGTAATTTCTAAGCTCTCTCTCAGAGTGAATATTTCCTACACTCTCTCTCAGAATGCACATTTCCAAAGCCCTCTCTCAGAGTGAATATTCCCAAAGCTCCCCCTAAGTGAGCTCTCATTACTGAGCAGCCCAAGTCCTGCACAGCCAAGAACTTGCTAAAAAAACACCTTGTTAAAGCCCTGCCCTTTAATGCCAACCCACACCAGGGGCTTGGCTTTTGCCCTGCTAATGTCTATAGTTCCAAGGCCCTTGGTTTGCTCCTTCTGTCCCAGAAGGCCAGGCTGGATTACAAAATCCTCCCAGCTAATTGCCCATTCCAATGTCACTGCAATTGCACTGGATGTGGGCCAGAGATAAATTTGGTCCTTGGTGTATCAGTGGGAAAAGAAGCAGATCTGCCTGTGGGGAATGTCTGCACCGGGGAGAGGCTGGGTAATTATAGACAGAAGTAATAAGGATAGGAAATGAAAGTCTGCTCAGTGAGCCCTGGGAAATGTGGGCTTTGCCGTTGTCCATCCTGCTGAGCTCTTGGGGAAGTTCACTGCGAGGTGGAATAAACCCTCCTCTCCAAATCCGAGTTATTCTCACAGCTGGTTGGAGCCTGGGCACTCCTCCCCAATATATTCTGTCCCCAAATAAATCTCTGGGAGTGGATTCAGGGCTTGCTCGGACTTTCCCTCGCGTGGTTCTCACCTCCTTCATGGTTCCTGGAGCTCCTTATCTCGATGGACTCCTCAAAGATCTCACAAGAGAGCAGTTATCTGCAAAGAGGCTGCTCCTCCCTCCTCTCAGATCCCTGGAATTGACTTTAAGCAGTCGGCTTTATCTCTGCATTAAGCATTTTATGGCCAAGTAATTAAGCCCTTGTTTGCCTCCTTGGAGTCCTTTTCCCAGGAGCCCCGCCAGGTCCGTAGCCTTGCTGTAACCTTGCTGTAACCTCCTGCTCTGTTTGCACTCTGAAATGTTGCTCTTGTTCCCTCTCCTTCCCAAAGGTTGCTGCAGTTACCAGCCGAGGGGTGGGAAACTGGAGTGAGCCCAAATCCATCACCACCGTCAAAGGCAAAGGTCTGTGGTGTCGTTTGGGTCAGCCCAGAGGAGGTGACAAAAAGGCAGAGTGGCAGCCTGGAGCATCCACAGCACCTCCCTGGCCTTTATTCTCCCTGCTGAATGCCGCCCTGATTTTTCTAGAGTGCTGTGTTTAGAGTTGGTAGCAAAGGCTCTCACGGATTTTGTGTGAACAATCCATGTTTCTATAACCGGCCAAGGATTGTTTTGTACTTTGGATGTTGTTTTTCATTCTTCTTTCTGGGCTGGAGAATGTGATGGGCTGTGTTTGTCACCTATGGAATTTCAGAGGTGGTGACCTCTTTGTCCAATCCATAACTGTCTGTAAAAAGGTATAAATATAAGAATAAAGAGAGGCTGGGGCTCTTTTTGCTCTCCCCGGCCTTGGTGACTGAGCTCCTGAGTTGCCTGATGGTTTCATGTTTGACTGAGTGACAGCTGAGCCTTTCACGCTGCTCAACACCTGGAAAAAGTGACTTTTCCACCCAACCTGAGCTGCCTCAGAGTTCAGGGGCACCTCCGGAGGGGTCCCTGACTCTTCCTCTGAGCTCTGTGGCACAGGGGATGGGTGTGCTGCCCTGGAAGCGGGTGAGGAGCCTGTCCCCTCTCTCCCAGACTTGTGTAGGCCAAATCCTGCCTTCAGGTGCACAAGAAACCACCAACTCCATCACTCCCACTCTAACAGGATGCTGGCTCATCCTTCTCCCTCTCAGGTCACAGTTACTGTGGTTCCTCCTGTAGGTTCAGACCATAAAAAACAACCACGGCTCCCCAGAGCTATCACAACATCACAGGCTGACAGCAGACAAATTCAAACTGCACAGTAAATCATTTCCTCCCCAACCTGTTGATTTGTTTTTTTAAAGAAATGCCTTTTGAAGTCGTTTATATTCATGCCAAGTTTTTCATCCAAACTTATGTCCCTGCATCAAAACTGCCTGCTAATCTGTTAGATGAAAGAAGGGAGAGAAAACACCAGGTTGCTCAAAGTGCAGGATTCAGATAATGTGAATTACCTGGTGGTTGGAAAAACAGAGGTGAGAAGAACAGAAATGGCTTTCACTTCAGGTTTTGCAGGAGTGTTTGGCACCTCAGCAGCTCCTTGGAAGGGCAGGAGCTGTTAACTGGGATGGGAGCTCATCCTGCTGAGTTCAGAGGGAACCCAGACCCCTCCAGTTCCAGCCTGCACTGAGCAAGGCACAGATAAAGCAGCTTTTAGGTGGTTGACTCAAAAAATTATGCCAGTGTCTTCTCTGAAGGGGACATGTCTTAGGCAAGGCTTCCTGTTCGGGAGCTGGGTGTTACCACAAAAAGCTGTGTTTTCTCTGCTGCTCTCAAAAACTATTTTTATCTCTTTGTGCTGTACTGACACAGGTCTTTTCTCTCTTTCCTCCCAGTCATCCCTCCCCCTGTCATCCACATTGAGAGCTACAGCGAGGACTCCGTAAGTTTCAGCCTAAAAATGACCACGAATATCAAGGTAAGAGTTTTTTTCCCTTCCCATCTGAGCTGGGTGGATGGTGGAGAGTGGCTGGGAGAAGCTGTCACCCACTGAAGCATTGCAATTGCCAGTTATTTCGTGCCAAATCATTTCTTACCGCTCCCAGACTGCCCCTGGGGCTCTTAATTGGGATGGAAAATACAATGCAAAGACTGGCAGGGGTCTGACAGTAACCCTGGTTCCCTGTGTCCTTGGGCTGGACAGGTCAGTGGCTACGTGGTCAACATCTACTGGACATTTGATACCCACAGGCAGGAAAAGAGAACTCTGGTCATAGAAGGAGAAAAGTCCATCCAAAAAGGTAAATTCTGCACAAAATGTAAAGTTTTGCTTTGGTCAACGCCAAGCAGAAGGATTTGTGGGAGGTTATAGGATTGTTTTGTTTATTTTATTTTTTTTTTGCAACTAGTGATTCCTGTCTAAAACAATTCTGTTTAAATCTGGACAGGACAAAGCAGCAAATCCTCTGTTTTGAGGATATTTCAAGCAGATTTGGGATTTACCCCCAGAGCTGCACTAGTCCTTTCTCATCACACGGGGTTTTGTTTATTGTTCCATCTCTAATCTGCCAAAGGGAGCAGAAACAGAACAAGCATTTCTTGGGCTTGCATACAGCAATTCCCTATTAATCCCATTTCTGGTTTGGGAAAACCTCAGTGTGGATATAGGAAATCATCTGGACACAGAAAAGCACAGGCTGGGTTGGATCCAAGAGTCTTGGGTGCTTCTGGATAAAGGAAATTATTCCAAAGCAATGGAAGCCCAGCCCAGGAGGGGCAGGCTCCTGTCTGTTTGCTGGTGCTGACCCTCACTGTGCTCTGCCTCACCTAACAGTGCCCCTTTCTCTTCTTGCTCAGTGGCCAATTTGACAGCACACACCCCCTATGAAATTTCTGCTTGGGCTAAGACGGAGCTGGGTGACAGCCCCCTGTCTTTTGTGCATGTGGTGACCAGTGGCACAAGGCCCGCGTCCCCAAGCCTCAAGGCCAAGGCCATCAACCAGACGGCCGTGGAATGCAGCTGGACTGGCCCCAGGAATGTGGTAAGGCACCAGCCCTTCCCTCACCAGCCACCCTCAGAGCCTCAGAGCAGCTCAAAAAAAAACTTAAATCAGGATTATTTGTTTGGATTGAATTCCAACGCCCCGAAAATTTCGGGGAGAATGAGAGAAAGAACCTCCTGCCTTTTAAATAGAAGCAAAGAAAGGCTTCTGGTCTGCTTGTTGCAGTGAGAGGTGGCTTAAACACAGGCAGCACGATGGTGCAGCAGCCTTTGAATCAACTGCTGTTACCTGAGCTGAGCTCAGGGCTTTTGGGTCCGGAGTACAAAGATGAGCGGGCGGATTGAACTTGGGCAAGAGAGAGGGAAAAGCAGGAAAAAGGGTCCAGAGGGAAAAGTGTCTTTGCTTCATGTTGCACAGCTGGCAACAGAAGAAACACGCAGGTTCTAGAGTAGTAGTTGAATCTCCAGGCAGGACCAACCAAAAGGGCCTGCCCTTCTTTATTCTCTTTTTTATATATATTTTGAGAGGGAAAAGCAGGAAAAAGGGTCCAGAGGGAAAAGTGTCTTTGCTTCATGTTGCACAGCTGGCAACAGAAGAAACACGCAGGTTCTAGAGTAGTAGTTGAATCTCCAGGCAGGACCAACCAAAAGGGCCTGGCCTTCTTTATTCTCTTTTTTATATATGTTTTTAAAGACAATTAGGGATTGGTGAGAGGGGTTAACACCTCTGTAAGTTTACAGGACAAAGACATGGTCAATCATCTTTCTCCGCCCCAGGGGAAAGGAATGAAAAACAATTTACAAGTGCAAAACAATCCCGACCAGTTAGGAAAAACAAGGACCATGTTTACAGAAAATGCATGAAAAACTTGTAATACAAAGTTACAACCATGGAACCCTGCAAAGCAGGATGACAGCTTCACGCCCCTAAAAAGTGACAGCCAGCGGATGCTGGGCCGTGCCAAACCCTGCACCACCCGTGCTGTGCTCTCCCTCCTCAGGTCTACGGCATCTTCTACGCCACCTCCTTCCTGGAGCTGTACAGGAGCCCCCACAACAGCACCACCAGCGCCCACAACATCACGGTGTTGGTGCAGCGCGACGAGCAGTACCTGTTCCTGGTGGGCTCCTCTCCCCTCCCTCTCCCCCTGCTCCGTGGCTCCTCCAGGACCCAGCCCTGACCCCCTGTGCCCCCCTCGCAGGTGCGGGTGATGTCTCCCTACCAAGGGCCCCCCTCTGACTACGTGGTGGTGAAGATGATCCCGGATAACCGGCTGCCGCCGCGGCACCTGCACGCCGTGCACACCGCCAAGACCTTCGCTGTCATCAAGTGGGAATCGCCCTACGACTCGCCCGACCAGGACATGGTAACACCTCACACAGCCTTCCCCTGTGCCTTTGTGCTCAAAAAAGTCATGGCTCAGAGAGAGATCCCTGCCTTTCTTCTGCTGGAGAAAGCCTCAGAGCAGGTCTAAAATCATCGTCAAAGTGCTGACGCCTCCGAGACTTTCATTTCCTCCCCACTGGCCGTTAGCTCAGGACTGTAACATTTAAAAAGAGCCAGGTTTGGGATATCTGTTGCTGACCAAGTCTAAAAACAGCCCTGGGCATGTGCCAAAACACCTTTCTGGGCTTTGGCTCTGCCCAGAACAGTAAGGCTGGGCTGGGGCAGTGCCTCCTGCCCTACAAAGCCCAGTTCTGTTCTCTGCCATGCTGGAATACGCTCAAGTCTCGCTCCATTGAAGCCCAGACATTTTCTCAGCAAGCTTTCCCCTCCCATTCTGCTCCGGAGACTTTAACAGCAAAGGTTTGGAGGTATAAACCTTCCCAGCAGAGCTGGAAACTCTGACAAGGCAGGGGTTTGCTTTGCATCCTTGTGATTCAGTGAGAATACAACCTGAGATTTTCCTCCTGCCCTCATCTGTTCCACTAACTGCATTTTCTATATCACTAAAGGCTGATTTTGAGCAGACACACAAGGAGAGGCTTGGAATTTTGCTTCCAAAGCTCAGCCTTGGTTTAAACCAAGTTTTACCCCCCCTGTCTAATGTCCTACCACTGTTTTTGCTGAAAGTCTGCAGGTAAGTGAGATTTTCTTCCATCCATTTCCTCCCCCTCCAGCTCTACGCCGTGGCAGTTAAAGATTTGGTGAGGAAAACAGACAAAATCTACAAAGTGAAGAGCAGGAACAGCACGGTGGAGTACACCATCAAGAAGCTGGAGCCAGGAGGGAAATACCACGTGATTGTCCAGCTGGGAAACATGAGCAAGGAATCCAGCATGAAGATCAACACAGGTGAGGGACACTCTGCCCATCCTGTGCTGCAGAAATGTTCCTGCATCTCCTGGTCCTCTCCCACAGCCAAAGCCCAATTTTGGGAGGCCTCCCAGGGGAAATGATTACACCCCCAAACAGCACAAGTGGAGAGGAAGTTTCTCAAGGGATATCCAGGGTTTTTCTCCTGATAAATGGAGATGGGAAAGACACAAATTTGGGTGGTACACACCATCAAGTACCATCACAGCCCTACCACTGAAAAACTCCTCCCAGCTTCCACACCACAGCATCCTCTCCTCCAGCACATCCCTTTCCCAAGCAGAGTATTGTGCTGGTCCCTAAAAAAACCCACAAAGTTTTAGGAGTGGCTCCATTCCTGTAAGAGAAAAGTGCTGCACCCTCACCTGCTGCCCCCTTCTCCCATTTTCAGTCCCCCTGTCTGCACCGGACGCCTTAAAAATCATCACAGAAAATGACCATATTCTGCTTTTTTGGAAGAGTTTGGCATTGAAGGAAAGCAATTTCAATGAAAGCCGGGTAAGTTTTGCTATTCCTGATGTCCTACAGAAAACCCTGGAGCAGAGTCAGTGCTTCCACAGACTCTGAAATCCATCCTGTCCTTGGCGAGCCCTCCAGGAGAGCTGACTAAAATTCGTGTCACGCCTCAGGCTCTGAAGCTGATAGATCCAATCAGTCACCTTTTAGGAACATAATTACTCTGCTAGAAAAGGACAATTGTCCCAAGTGTGAAAGGGCTGGGAACAGGACGCTGCCCTGCCATGCCAGCCAGTCTGAGAGTTGTCATTATTCAGACTTGGATGGAAAAATCTGTGAAATGTTGTCTGTCAGAGCGTGGGCAGGTAGAAAACTGCACCAAAAATGCCCTCACCCTCCTGGACTCTCGGTTTGGGTGGTCAGGGGTGGGTGCTAAGGACAGAGTGGGCCAGACAGATCAAACCAGAGTCATTTAGGCTGGAAAAGACCTCCAAGATTGAGTCCGAGCTGTGCCCAGTCCCCACCTTGTCACGAGCCCAGAGATCTGAGTGCCACATCCAGCTTTTCCTTGAACACCCCCAGGGATGGGGACTCCAAACCTCCCTGGGCAGCTCCTTCCAATGTTTAACAGCCCTTTTAGAGAAGAAATCCTTCCTGAATGTCCAACTTGAGCCTCCCCTGGCATGGCTTGAGGCCGTGTCACTTGGGAGAAGAGGAATCTCTCCTCGCTGAACTGGCCAAGGTCAGTGCACACCAACAGGGGCTCCTGGAGGAGGCTCCACGTTGTTCCCTCCCAGCTGACAGCCCAGCAGAGCTCATCCCAGCCAGATCCAGGAGGAAACCCAGGTTCCAAAGCCCTTCTGGAAGGAGCAAAACCTCCCTCTGCAGCCGAGTGATTCGTGGTTTGTGTCTCCCTCAGGGTTATGAGATCCACATGTTTGACAGCTTGATGAACATCACGGCCTACCTGGGCAACACCACGGAGAACTTCTTCAAGGTGTCCAACCTGAAGATAGGCCACAACTACTCCTTCACCGTGCAGGCCCGGTGCCTGTACGGGGGGCAGATGTGTGGGGAGCCAGCCACGCTCCTCTATGACGAGCTGGGAACAGGTGAGCCCCTGTTTTTCACAGAATCCCAGGGTTGGAAGAGACCTTCAAGGTCATCGAGTCCAACCCATGCCCTAATGTCGCCCTGATTTTTCTAGAGTGCTGTGTTTAGAGTTGGTAGCAAAGGCTCTCACAGATTTTGTGTAAACAATCCATGTTTCTATAACCAACCAAGGATTGTTTTATACTTTGGATGTTGTTTTTCATTCTTCTTTCTGGGCTGGAGAATGTGATGGACTGTGTTTGTCACCTATGGAATGTCAGAGGTGGTGACCTCTTTGTCCAATCCATAACTATCTGTAAAAAGATTTAAATACAAAAATAAAGAGAGACTGGGTCTCTTTTTGCTCTCTACCCGGCCTTGGTGACTGAGCTCCTGAGTTGCCTGAGTGTTTCGTGTCTGACAGAGCGACACCCTAACACCTCCATGGCACCGAGTGCCAAATCCCATCTTGTTTTAAACTCATCCAGGGATGGTGACTCCACCACCTCCCTGGTGGAGTCAATTCCAATATTTAACCACTCTTTCCATATTTTTTTCCTAACATCCAACCTGTATTTCCCCTGGCGCAGCTTCAGGCTGTGTCCTCTCATTCTGTCTGGAGAAAGAGACCAATCCCCACCTGACTGCAGCCACCCTTCAGGGAGTTTTCCCTCATTCTCCTTAAAAAAAATACTCAGAGAAGCCTCATAAATTCTTCAGGGATGCACTAACAGCATTTAGATGTGAGATGGGCTGACACCGTTTGGTACAAACAGCACTTGTGTCCCTCCCTCACCAGGTGAAGACTCCTCTGCCACCAAATCGGGCCGAGCCACGGACGTGGCTGCCATCGTGGTGCCCGTGCTGTTCCTGCTGCTGGTGACCCTGGGCATCGGGTTCGTGGTGCTCTACATGAGGCACAGGAGGCTCCAGAACAGCTTCACTGCCTTCGCCAACAGCCACTACAGCTCCCGCCTGGGCTCAGCCATCTTCTCCTCGGGGGATGATCTGGGTACGGTGGCATTTGGGGACAGCACTGGGGACGTGAAGTCAGGGCAAGGATTAATTCTTTAGCGTGGTTTGGGCCACTCTGGCATCACGGTCTCTATGGATTTGTACAAATCGTGGAATTGTGGGGTCATTAAACTTGGAAAAGGTCTTCAAGACCATCAATCTAACTGCTAAAGGTTTTCCCAAACAAACATTTTAATCAAACTGACTTAAACCCCTCCTTCNATAATAATTTTAAGAATACACTTTGTAGTAATCAACTGTGAATTGCAGACTAGGTTGGTTGAGTAACAAATTGCTTTGATTTAACATTAATTTAGTCTTACAAGGCTATGCTTGCTGGGCATGCTTTTAAGTCTGTGAGATATTTTCCGTTGACGAAATTGGCTACTCCTTTTATTTTTCTAAGACAAGAATAAATTTATTTAAAAAAAAAAAAATTCAGGAGATTATATATGTAGAGAGACAGAGAGATAAGTAATATAGTCCCTGAAGGTTTTGCTTTTACTTTAGGACAAAAAAAAAATCCTTTGGACTTTGTTTTATATGAAAGTATTTTTGTTGTGTTAATTTATTGGGAAATCTGCTGCGGAACAGATTTCCAGAGTCGTCAGACATTGTACACATTCTTGTGTAGAACATGTGCCACTTTATCTCGCAAGGCAGTCGTATCTTGGCATCCCCATCGTTGTCCTTGCCATGATAATAAAAACCCTCATTTTCACATAGTTTTCCTCCCTTTTAAAGACCCAATCTTTGAGTGATCTTAAGGTACCACAGCACATTTTTTTTTTTTTCTTTAGGGGTGAGTTTTAGCTTCCTGCTGCTGTGGGAAGTCAAAAATATCCCCACACCAAGATGTGCTGCCCAAACCCCTCCTTGCTGCTGCCCCGTCACATGGGGCTTAATTAATCTGGAGCTTACAACCACCACGTCACTGGAAAAAAAAGAAATTGCCACTTGCACCTTAAAATTCATTTCCCAGGTATTTTTAGGATGCTCCTCCTCTGTGGAGCTTCCCTCAGATGCCAGCACGGTGGTGGGACGGAAGGGGGAGCCTCCAGTGTGTGCAAATCCAGATTTTCCACACTCACACTGAGCAATAATTACTGAAAATTGAAATTAATTGGGCCCACAGCAGGGATTTGATGCTCCCTCATTGGAATTTCCTAAAAGCAGCTGTAGTTTTACCTACAGCTTTAGAAATAGTATAAATACACACACACACACACACACACACATACTTGTTATTTTCTCATCTCACATTCCCAGCAGACACAATACTGGCTTGCAGAGCCAAATGCAAAAATGTCTGCTCGCCACTGTTTCGGAGCTTTGATTTTTTGTGACAGCAAAATGTGAATTTTCACCAAAAATTGTGAACCTCACCACTACCTGCCAACCCAGGAGCACGACAGGAGAGGATGTTCAGGGCTCTCCCCTGGCCGTGCTCGATATATGCAAAACTCCTCACCAGGAAATACAGCACACTGTCTTGTCACACTGTTTTTTTGTTAAAAAGAAACAAAGGTATTTTTGCTGTGTAAATCAAGTTATAAATTGCAGTCTTCCTACAGATGAAACGAGAGAGGCCAACTATGTTTTGATACGTGACGGATCCGTTTAATTTCACAATAGAAAAATGTATTAAAAAAAAAAAAAGTTGAAGTCTGGATGGTTTGATACTCTAGAGAAATACTGACTCTATTTTCAATTACTGCTGTTAGCATTCCTGGTGACAGATTTTTTTTCCTTCCCCAAAAGCTGGGACCAAACTAGAATCAGATTTTTATAAGTAGCAGCAAGCTCGCAGAGTTGCAATATTTTTCAGCAATCAGGTGCTGTTCAGGAGTTGAAATTTTGAGTAAAATCAACCCAGCACACACAGCTCAGTTTGCCTGGAGTTACACAGAGAGACCAGACTCTGACCCAGAGGCTAAACCAGTCTCAAAAACATAAATCAAATGATTTTATGCAGGGGATGAAGCCTAAAAGCAGAGATAAAGAATATTCAACCCTTTCTTTATAAAGTAAATTTTTTTAGCACAGGTAACTGAAAGTTACAATGTAGCATCCCAAAATCTGGTGCTTCTCCAGTGAGGGTTAAGAGTGATTAAATTCTGGTATTTTACTCCCCCAGGGTAAATCCTGCTGCAATAAGATGAGCAGAATTCAGAGTTTAGCCCATCTCTGTCCAGCCAGATGCCCAGGGGGACCCTTGTAACCACTTTATATCCTGCAGGAATCCCTTGGCTGGAGATTTCCAAGCATCCCCTGGGGGACAGGTCACTCCTGGCCACTCTGAAAGGCTCCTGGCTCGGGGACACTCGTGCAGGGCAAAGCATTTTATACCCAAAAATCAACATTCTTGGCTCAATGTAACTCCCTAACACAGCGTGGGCAGAGCAGAGCCCTCTGTGGAGTCACCCCAGGGGTTTGGGGACACTGCAAAGCCCTCGTGGGGACAGCACTGTCACCTCCCAACCCTCCCAGCCCTCCCCTTCACTGCAAAAATCACCACTG
>VZTZ01047302.1:33765-58249 GCA_013400955.1 Drymodes brunneopygia | reverse complement strand
TTAAATAAAACTAATAATAATAATAATAATAATAATATAAATAATAATAACAACAACAATAATAATAGTAATAATAATAATAACAACAACAATAATATTAATATTTGGGAGTTTTCTCAGGGGAAATCCACTTTGTCCAGGTAGGATTCACCTCCAGTTTGTGCACCTGAATTTTCTGGGCACACTCAGACCCAGCAGTTCCAGAATCAGTGGCCACCTCCCCTCCACCTGTAGCAGCCACAGGTGAGCTGGAGCTCAGGTTCTCCATGCCAAAAGTGACTCCAAGTCAATTTTGTGGGAACATTCTTGGATTTCCCAGCTTGGAGAATCCTTGTTCCCTTCCAGAGCAAATCCCAAGGCAGAGGCTGCTCATCAGCAAAGCTGGTGTCTCACCTCTGCTCTCCCTGGAGCCAGGAGGGTTTAAATCATTGATCCAACAATCCTGGCTGAGAGTCACAAAATAAACTGCTCTGACTTCCCCTCCTTTGCTGGGCTGCTGTGTTAGACCTGTTAAAAATTACAGAGATTTTCCCCCTTTTTTAAAATCTGCCTTGCTCTGGGTTGCTTTTGTTGTTATTTCTCACCCAGAATTTGGTTCAGAGCGTGTTGTTTGGGGCTGGAAGCCCAACCTGCCAAAACCCAAACTGCCCCTGTAACTCCATCCCTGCTCCTTTGTGCAGGGTGGGACAGGGGGAAGGGTCAGACAGGCTTAATGGCAAATTAATCATCATTATCATAATAGGCCCTGTCCATATCACACATTCCAAACGATTCCGAGGGCTGCGCTCATCCTCAAGTCACTGCTCCTTATTTTGTGCATGAGCCCTGGCACGGGGAGAGCCAGGAGCATAAAAGAAGCACAAAACCCTCAAGATCAACCTCCACATGGATGGAAGCATTGCCCTCTGTGGGATTTCTACCCAAGGGAGGCAAAAGAAACCCCAAAATATTGAATTCTGTGCCTAAATTTCCATCTAGATGAGCTAAATGGCGTGGGTGACCACCGAGCTCGTGAAGGAAAAACTCGGGACTTTTTTTTCCTGCTTTTTCTCACAGAATGAGAAAAAAAAAAAAAAATAGAAAACCCACCAAACTGCCTGTCCTGGCTGGCTGTGCCAGAGGCTGCCCCGAGTTTGTGTGTCCCCAGCATTCATTAGTGATTACATGCCCCCGGAACACCTGCGAGAGCAGCTCATAAAGCACGCATTCATGGGCCCTGGCAGCACCAGCATGGGAACTGCAGGCTACAGGGCGACAGTCATTGTATCTCCAGATAAAAAACATTCTCTCACCGAGCCCTCTGAAAATAGAAGCTGGCTGCAGTTTCACTTCGGCACCACAGGGTATTTAAAAAAAAAAGAAAAAATTAAAATAAAGAAGGGTTACTTCACCNGATTCACCTCCAGTTTGTGCACCTGAATTTTCTGGGCACACTCAGACCCAGCAGTTCCAGAATCAGTGGCCACCTCCCCTCCACCTGTAGCAGCCACAGGTGAGCTGGAGCTCAGGTTCTCCATGCCAAAAGTGACTCCAAGTCAATTTTGTGGGAACATTCTTGGATTTCCCAGCTTGGAGAATCCTTGTTCCCTTCCAGAGCAAATCCCAAGGCAGAGGCTGCTCATCAGCAAAGCTGGTGTCTCACCTCTGCTCTCCCTGGAGCCAGGAGGGTTTAAATCATTGATCCAACAATCCTGGCTGAGAGTCACAAAATAAACTGCTCTGACTTCCCCTCCTTTGCTGGGCTGCTGTGTTAGACCTGTTAAAAATTACAGAGATTTTCCCCCTTTTTTAAAATCTGCCTTGCTCTGGGTTGCTTTTGTTGTTATTTCTCACCCAGAATTTGGTTCAGAGCGTGTTGTTTGGGGCTGGAAGCCCAACCTGCCAAAACCCAAACTGCCCCTGTAACTCCATCCCTGCTCCTTTGTGCAGGGTGGGACAGGGGGAAGGGTCAGACAGGCTTAATGGCAAATTAATCATCATTATCATAATAGGCCCTGTCCATATCACACATTCCAAACGATTCCGAGGGCTGCGCTCATCCTCAAGCCACTGCTCCTTATTTTGTGCACGAGCCCTGGCACGGGGAGAGCCAGGAACATAAAAAAGCACAAAATCCTCAAGATCAACCTCCACATGGATGGAAGCATTGCCCTCTGTGGGATTTCTACCCAAGGGAGGCAAAAGAAACCCCAAAATATTGAATTCTGTGCCTAAATTTCCATCTAGATGAGCTAAATGGCGTGGGTGACCACCGAGCTCGTGAAGGAAAAACTCGGGACTTTTTTTTCCTGCTTTTTCTCACAGAATGAAAAAAAAAAAAAAAAATAGAAAACCCACCAAACTGCCTGTCCTGGCTGGCTGTGCCAGAGGCTGCCCCGAGTTTGTGTGTCCCCAGCATTCATTAGTGATTACATGCCCCCGGAACACCTGCGAGAGCAGCTCATAAAGCACGCATTCATGGGCCCTGGCAGCACCAGCATGGGAACTGCAGGCTACAGGGCGACAGTCATTGTATCTCCAGATAAAAAACATTCTCTCACCGAGCCCTCTGAAAATAGAAGCTGGCTGCAGTTTCACTTCGGCACCACAGGGTATTTAAAAAAAAAAGAAAAAATTAAAATAAAGAAGGGTTACTTCACCTCGGTCGCTTTTAAAGTCAGTTTAAGTGCGTGGCTGGGGTGCTGTCGGTGCAGCAGGGACAAATCACAGGGTCCCCAAGTGTTTCCTTGCTGGAGCATCTGGCAACACTACCATTTCTTCCCTTGCACTTCCCATTTTTTCCCCCTCCTGGCCCACAGCAGCTCTGACAGGGGCTGCAGTGTCAGGGTGGTCAGCAGAGAAAGGCACTGCCTTCAGGGGTCCCACTGGAAATATCAAAACACCCTAAGAAAATAACAAGATCGTTAAAAGAAAGGGAAAAAAAAAAAAAAAGCACCTACAACACTTAAATAAAAAGGTAGGAATCCTGGCAGGGGAATGCTGGAGCACAACGGTGCCTCACATCAGGGCAGGGTGTGCTGCCAGGGGCTGGGTGCTGCCAGGGGCTGGCCCCAAACGTGTCCCCAGCTGTGGCCTGGGGGACAAATTGCTGCCTGGTTTTACAGGTGGCGAGCAGGTCCATGTCCCACCCACCCTGACACAAACACATCGTGTTGGAGATGCAGGGAGTGTCACTGCCCGGGGAGAGGGAGCCCTGCATTTCAGGATTGAGCTGACAAACCACCAAGAAGCCCAGTTTTGAGGAGCTCGTGAGTCTAATCCTTCTAAAAGCACCAAAAGGGAGCTGGAGTGGTTTCAGAAGTGACACAGAAGGAGGACAGGGAGGGTCTGTGCTGGCACTGAGATCTGGGGTAAATGCAGCACCCTGAGCACTGGGATGTGCCTCTGTTCCCAGCCCAGGAGAGGTTTGGGATGGTGGAAGGGCAGCACAGAGGGGGCTGAACACACCCTGTGCTGGACACCGGATCAGCCCTAGAGCTGCCATCCCCTAGAGGGGTTTGGGATGCTGGAAGAGCAGCACAGAGGGGGCTGAACACCCTTCAGGGCTGGACACAGGACCAGCCCTGGAGCTGCCATCCCCTAGAGGGGTTTGGGATGGTGGAAGAGCAGCACAGAGGGGGCTGAACACCCTTCAGGGCTGACACAGGACCAGCCCTGATGCTGCCATCCTCCAGAGAGTTTTGGGATGGTGGAAGGGCAGCACAGAGGGGGCTGAACACAGAACCAGCCATCCCCTAGAGAGGTTTGGGATGGTGGAAGAGCAGCACAGAGGGGGCTGAACACCCTTCAGGGCTGACACAGGACCAGCCCTGGAGCTGCCATCCCCCAGGAGAGGTTTGGGATGGTGGAAGAACAGCACAGAGGGGGCTGAACACCCTGTGCTGGACACAGGACCAGCCCTGGAGCTCAGACTCCACGTGAAACATCCCAGCCTGACCTCCTGCACTGGCCCCTGAAGAGAAATGAAGGTGAGCAATTCCTCCCTGCAGCCTTTGCCATCAGCCACAGCGAGCTGCCTGCACAGGAACAGAGAGAGAAACTCTGCTGGGACGCCTGGATTTGCTGCTGACACCTCAGGGGTGAAGGAGAGGCTGCCAAAAGAGCTGGTGACACTGCTCAAAGCTGCAAAAGGAGCAGCAGAAGTGACAGCAAGGGACACCTGGATGTGTCAGTGGGACAGAGCTGGGGTCTTGCATCACTGCTCACACCAGAGCAACAGCCAAGGGAGGTGACTCAGGACAGGTGACCACATCTTTTGGGTGGGAACACGCCTCTGCTGCCTCATCCAGCAGCTCAGGGGGGTCTTTCCAGCTCATCCCCTGGCCAGGGTGAGCCCTAACGCTGACAAAGGACTCAGCACATCCACATTTCTTAACTCAGATCCTCCTCTCCCACCACAAAAATGCCACCTGTACAAAACCCAGTGCCAAAAAACCAGGGAGATCCAACCCAGAAGTGCCCCCGTGCTGAGTCCCAGGCTGGCAGGAGATGTTTTATCATTCATGATCCTCGAGGACACGTCGAAAACAACTGCATTTTTAAAAACCTGTTCAAAGATTTGCCTGACACAGATTTCCCAGGCAGCCAACCTGGGGTTCACCTCATGCAAATTTTATCCCTCTAAAAAATTAAATGTTTAGTCTGCAGCAGCTATTTAAACTCCCTCTCTGAGCAGAGGAGAGGCATCACTGCCTCCAGAGGGTTGTTTCTCCCATCCTAAGTCCCCCCAACCATAGGATTATAGCAGGAAGCAGCAGTGGAAACAGGAGCATTGCAGTTAAACCACAATTCCAGAGCAGCACCAGAGGCATTTTAATGGTTTCACAGAGGGCAGAAAAGTTCATTTTTAACCTTAAAAGAGAGAAAAACCAAGCCCTGGAACATCTTTCTAGAGCAGTGGGTGGTGGAGAGAAACCATCCCAATGAATTCCCCTCTGCCTTTCCAGAGCTGGGAGCTGCTGCTGGAGCCAGGGAGATGCTGGAATGCACCTGCCTCACTCAGGTGGCCTCTTCCCGAGCCATCCCAGCCCTTCCAGGCTCCTC
Source organism: Drymodes brunneopygia (assembly GCA_013400955.1). Taxonomy (NCBI): domain Eukaryota; kingdom Metazoa; phylum Chordata; class Aves; order Passeriformes; family Petroicidae; genus Drymodes; species Drymodes brunneopygia. Next base: position 53,206 of record VZTZ01047302.1, on the reverse strand, counting down.
TGCACATTCCCAGAGCCCTCGGGCTGTGGTGGGACACTCCTGCCAGAGCCACCCTCCCACCCTGGCAGCCAACAGCGGCCTTTGGCATCACCTCTGGTTCAACACCGGCCTTGGATGTCCAAGGCTTGGCTTTGGGATTGTCCCTGGGACTTTGAGGATTTGGGAGAAGATGACTGGGAAGCTGCAGGAGGATTCCAGGCAGAAGGAGCTGCATTTCAAAGCAGGCTGGGGAGGAAGAGCCCAGGAGCTCCAGGCACACAGCTGGACACTCCATGATCACTGCATGACATCCTACATCCCTGAGCTGCCCCAAAATCCCACCATTTCCACTCTCTTGCTGTTCAAGGAAGGGAAGAAAACACCATCTTCTTTCAAAGAAGGCAAAAAAAAAAAGGAAAATATGCAGCAAACTCTCCTGTGTGTGTTTTTTGACTTAGTAATATCTGTAGCCAATTTTCCCAAGAGACACAAACAAACACATGCCGAACCGGAATATCAATGAGGGCTTTTTTAGAGCAGGCACATTAAAATGCAAAACAGGAGATAATGAGATAAAGCAGCGACTTACAGGTTTCTTAATTCCAGATTTTTGAAGCCCGTGGAGTAGCTGGAGGAAGGGAATTGTGCTGGAGCTGGTGGAGGGCTTGGCCAGAGGGGCAGCTGGTGGGGCTGGAGGAGTGAGTGAGGGTAGGAAAGAGGAGCAGAGAGAGGAGGGAGGATCAGGGAGCCCATGAGATGCAGGTGAGAGTGTTCAATAGCTGTGAGGTTGAACTTTCCTCTGGGGGATGTTCTGCACCTGAGTGCCCTGGGTTTGGAGGGGCAGCAGCAGCACAGGGAGCTGGCAATGGGGAGAAGAGGCCGGGAGAGCCAGGCACCCTCACATCCTACATCTCCCCCTCAAACCATTGTTCCTCACTGCTGAACACGAGCTGCAGCCACATAAAAATCACTCTGGGGAGCCCAAGAAGGGGGCAGAGCACCCTCCTGCACACACACACACACACACACACACACACTCACACCGTGGGGTGGTGGGTGAATTCGGGCACTGGGACAAGCCCGAGCTCAGCCGACAATGCAGCAGCAGCCTCAGAGGCTTTCCTGGACTCAAAACAGCCATGCTGAGCAGCAGAAAGGTGGTTTTGTTCCTCCTTTCAGAGCTGCAGCCCCGCTGAATAACAGCTCCATGTTTTCCCACCCGTCTGCCTCGCCCCGCGCTCCTGCAGCCCCGTAGGTGACACTGGAAAATTCGGGGTCGCTTTGAGGAGGTGACATTTCGGATGCCGGTGCCAAAAAGATCATGAAAGGAAAATGAAAAGGAGAATGAATGAGAGGAAATGGAGAGAGGGGGAAAAAAAAAGTATAAGAAAGAGCCATTATTTAACCAGACCTGGCCAAGGGTAAAGGTTTTAATTCTTTCCAAGTGCCATATGTGGTTGCCTGTGGGGGAAAGGCAAAGCCATATTTATCTGACTGAACCAATAATTCATATCTGTTTCAGGAGCCGACTTTGGTGGATTGTAGATCTACAGCTGTTCCTAGTCTAGGTCCAGACTTTCCCGGTGGGAATCACTGTAGCAACACGTCTGACTTATAGGATTCATATGGAGGGGGATAGGAGACCCAGAACTGTAAATTCAAACCGTGTGTACATGACTCCGATGTATTCAATTCAAAAGCATTTAGGGCTTTTCAAAACAGTCCTTTCACTACAGGAAAACTCCCCCACGCACACAATTTAAAGGAAACAGATCTTTCATGTTTACCCTTCCTGTTTCTTGTAGGAGGTCTTGAAATAAAGGTAAGAATGCAAAGCCGTTTTATATTTTTCCAATAAAATTTGGAGCAGTTGCCCTGGTGGACGTGTGTGTGTGTGTGTGTGTGTGGAGGGGGATGGTGGATGTGTTGCTGGGAATAAATCACAGTGTCGGGATTAAACAAAGAAGGCTCAAGAAATACTTTGACTTTCCCTCATTTTGCTAAAGACTGCTCGAGATTATGTTTCTCCCCCAATTTGTTTTTTGACACTCGCACCCCTCACAGTTCAAGAACCATCAGAGAGTGACAAGAGAATTTTTCAGTTTGTTTTCACAGCAGAAACGTTGGCATTTTCTTTTACCTGCTTGAGGAAGACCCCACCTTTCTCCTTGGGGACACTCAGAGCTGGTGTCACTGCTGGGCACTTGGAGCTGGCCAGGTCTGCAGCTCTCGTTGCTTCTGGAGGAACCGACCCAGACCCAAACACAGAGATGGGGAGAGGAGATCCTCACCCAAACCCCATCCTGCTGGAAGGACCATGCACTGAGGAGGGGCTGATTTCCCTCAGGGATCTCCAGCTGAATCCACAGCAGAGCCCCTCAGTCCCGAAGGTGCCTCCCACTGTAGGGACAAAATAGTTCTGCCAAAGGGCCAGAGCACAAATATGGCTCAAAGCTGACTTTTCTAACAGGTTTTATCTCTTTGTTGATTACAGCAGCAAACCAGGAGCTGAAGGAGCCTGAATTGTGCGTAGGAACCCAGAATGGTTTGGGTTGGAAAGGACATTAAAGCTCACCCAGTTCCAACCCATTTCCATGGCCAGAGACACCTTCCACCATCCCAGGGTGCTCCAAGCCCTGTCCAGCCTGGCCTTGGACACTGCCAGGGATGGGGAGTCCACAACTCTCTGGTCACCACAATCCAGGGCCTCTCCACCCTCACAGGGAAGAATTTCCTTCCAATCTCCCATCCATCCCTGCCCTCTGGCACTGGGAAGCCATTCCCTGTGTCCTGTCCCTCCATCCCTTGTGCCAAATCTCTCTCCAGCTCTCCTGGAGCCCCTTTAGGCCTTGGAAGGGGCTCTGAGCTCTCCCTGGAGCCTCTTCTTCTCCAGGCTGGACCCCCTCAGTGTCACACTGGTGGCTATGACAGAAACATGCAGGCTTTAGAGCAGCAGTTGAACCACCAGGCAGGACCAACCAAAAAGGGCCTGCCCTGCTTTATTTTCTCATTTATATCTCTTTCTAAAGACAATCATACATTGGTGAAAGAGGTTACCACCTCTATAAGTTCACAGGATAAAGACATGGTCAATCATCTTTCTCCACCCGAGGGGAAAGGAATGAAAAACAATCTAAAAGTTCCAAACAATCTTGGCCAGTTAGGAAAACAAGGACTGTGTTTATAGAAAATGCATGGGAACTTCTACTGCAAAATTACAAACATGGAACACTGCAAAAAGCAGGGTGACAGTGAGGCATCCAATCTTCCATTTCCCCCACCTCTCCCTGTAGATGGGTGCTGGTCCTGGTTTAGGGTGAAGGATTTGGTTCTGTTTTCTTCACCCTGCCCAAGGATCCTGCCCTGGAAGGAGCAGAGAGGAGCTGCAGTCACCCCGTGAGCCCTGGGCTGCTGCATTTCCTGGGCGTTTGATGTGAGTTTTGTTTGCTTTCTGTCTCTGTGCCCGTGTCATGTTTTATGTATGATTGCCATGGGAGCTCTCCTTGCTCCCCACGCCAAGGAAAGCAGCGAGTTTGGAGCTCTGAGTGAATCTGTGCTCTGTGCCCTGACACAGAATCACTGCTGGGCTCTTCACCGGGCCAGGGCACGACAGGAACCTCCCCAAACCAGGGCTTCTGAGCTCCTTTCACACCAGTGGAGGCTTCAGCCCATCTCCTCTTCCCTCCTGCCCTCCTCGTGCTGAATCATCGTTGAAGACTCACTCTAAACCAAAGAAACAGGAGATTCACAAGGATGGAAACACCTCCACAAATTCCACAGCACAAACCCCAAGTCAGACGCCTCAGAACAACACTGAGAAAATGTTTTTCTCCTTCTAACACTGGTGGGATTTTTTTTCCCCTCCACTGCACTCTGGAGGACAAAGCCTGGCCAGAGGAAGGACAATTTAGCACCTGGGAGCACCCAGTGAAGTGCCAGGGGTGAGGTTCATGTTGGGGGAGTTTGAAGCCCACTGCAGTTCTGATCCAGATGTCAAATCTCTGCTTCCTGTAACATCCCTTGCCTGCAGTTTTTTGGCCTGGAGAAACACGGGGTTTGCTCAAAACCATATGAGAGAGCTGCTGTACTCCTGGAACCAAATGTCTGGGGCTGGAACACATTGGGGATGATATAAATGCATTTTAACAGGGGCATGAAACCCGTAACTGCAGCAGGCTCAGCCCAAATCTGGAAGAACTTCAGCATTTCAGGGAGCATCCAGCACTTGGAAGGATCTATAAAATTTTGGCTGCAACAGTCCTTAGCTGTGGATTCATATTTTCTATAATTGATCTTAGCATCTCCCCTTGAAAATGTCAGTGATGAGCTGTTGCTTAATATTAATAACTTCTAATTTGCATCTGAGATGCTCGGGCTCAGGTGAGTGCTGGGACACCTCTCTAGGTGAGGGACAATATTTCAGGACCCTCCCTTGACTCTCAAAAAGCTAAAATCTTATGGCACTCTTGACCCAGGTGGTGGATGGTGGTAGAAAAAGCAGGGAAATGCTTTTAACTGAGTTTTTGGCCAAAAAAAAACCAAAATGTCCTGTTACATTTCCTCAAAGAGGTTTTCATGGAGAACACAGTCATTTCAAGCCCTGCTCTCCAAGGCGTTGTTGGTAAATCAGAGCTGACAGAAAACTGCTTCTCTCAGAATCTGCCTGGCTGAGGTGTCACATTGTGCTGGGTGATAGATGGGACTGACACCTCCCAGCCATTCCTGGCTGATCCCAAAGGCTCTCCTGCCTCTCCTTGGGAAGGCTGGACCAGGGGAAAATCCCAGCCAGGGCAGAGTTTGGAGCAGCAGCTCTCAGCAACCACACCCAGCTGCAGGTCCTGGAGCACACACACAATTCCCAGCATCAAATCATCCACCTCTCATGGGATGCAGCACAGAGGGACCAGAGGTTGGAGCTAAAGAGGTCCAACAACACCATGGGCCACTGAAAATCTGTTTTACAGCAGCGTTGGGGGCATAGCTGAGGATATTTTAAGAATAAGAAGCAATGAGGTGTGGGAAACAGCCTGTTCTGGGTGTGGCCTCCACCTCACCTGAGCCAAAAATGGGGAGCCATCCACCTAAACACTGCTCTCTGCACAGAAACCCTCCAAAGCTGCCAGTAGACACCTCTTTCCACCCTTCCCTCTCTGTTTTCCTGCTCAACAGAATCTTTGTTCAATATTTTCTAGGAATATTTTATTGGCTTTGGGGTCTAGAGCTTGGAGGCTTCTATGGGTCTCCTCTTTCTCCAGCAATTTTACAAATAAAAGGCTGGCAGGAAGGCTGGAAAAATGACCTTTATGTTCCTCAGAGGGGAGGTTTCCATAGGCTAGGGAATCAAATCCCAGCAGCCAGCACCTCTCCCACATATTGAACCTGGGGAGAGGCCCCTGAAGTCCCCGTGGAGGGTTTTAAACTGGTTCTACTGGGCAGACTGGAGCCACAAGTGCAGCAGCCTGGCATCAACACCATCACCTTCTTCATTTTTAGGGAGCTCCTCATTCCTCCCAGGCCCTCAAAGGCCTCTGCAGAGCACGGCACAGGATCTGCCCCACAGTGCCTACACTCCACTAGAACCATGCTGCAAATTAAAAAAATAAAAAAATAAAAAATGGGGGATTAAAGGGTTTAAATGGTTTCCTTTCCCTCTCTGGGCTCAGCCATTCCCCACCCCCCTCCAAGGCTGGCCCTGGAAGGGGTTTGTGCCTTTTCTCAGGTGATGGGGGAGGGACCCAGCGCTGGACCCAGAGGCCCCAAACCCTGCTCTGACTTTGCTGCCTGAAGCACAGAGCTCTCAGAAAACACAGATGAAAGGGAAGCTGGGGGAGGGCTCCAGACTGGGAGAAACAACCCTCGTGGCAGGTCCTTTGGCAGGGGTCAGGCTGCAGGACACAGAGGAGATATATTAAAAGGGGAAGCTGAAGGAATCTAAATAATCAGGCTCCCCACTGGATAATGCCTTGACAAGAGGAGATGCTGCGGGAGCCAAGGAAAACTGACTCGCACAGAGGGGCAGAAAAGTAAAAACTCCCTGCACAGAGGGGCTGGGGCTGGCCAAGGGAGGGGGAAGGGGTGAGAGCTGGAAGGAAATTAAATAATAGCCTGAAATTCCCAGGTGAAGAACAATGGAATTGAAACCAGAAAGGCCCCCGAGAGATAAATCAGGATGGAGAGAGAGCGCAGAGAGAGGGACCTGGGGGCTGAATTCTGCAGCCTGTCCTGCCACCCCACCTGGGCTGCAGTGGGGTACAGCCCTGCCAGGCACCCCACAAGGTATGGGGAGCTCCTAAGTGCCTGCCCTGAAAGTTCTTATAAACTAAACCAGCAAAGCCACATGAAAAATATCAGTTATCCCTAATTACCTGAGGCACAGAGAGATTAAACCCAATTCTCATGCCCTAAAAGGCTCTTTTACTCTCTTTTTTTCTAGAAAGACTTTTCAGAGGGTATAAAACGTCCCTACCTTCACTGGGGAAGGCCAGCACAGCCCCATGGAGAGTTTGCAGCAGGATGAGGAATTAAATCCATGCTTGGGAATCCCAGGGAAGATCCCTGGAAGTGCGAGGTGTTCTGGAGGCATATTTCATGGAATATCCACCAGGAAACAACCTGGAAGTCAGAAATCCATGGAACAGCTTTGTAAAACTTCTGACACAGGTGCTCCAAACTGCTGGAGCCTCTCTGGCTGTGACAGATGTGTTTTGATTGAGGACACAGTCCTTGGAGGGTGGGAAATTATTGACTTGGAACCCAACAGCAGATTTTTTTTTTATTATTATTATTTTGCTGTTTTGTTTTGGTTTTTTGGCAATTCTGTTGCGTTTTAAAAATTCATGGGCAAGCCCTGAAAGCACTTCACCAATAAAGCATTGATATTCCCAGAGGAGAAGCTGAGGCTTGGGGAGTGGGAGTTGCTGCACCATGAGGCAAGAACAAGGCAAAGAACCCAGAGAGCTTCCACAGAATTTCCTCATCCCCACAGCACCCACACCGTGTCCTGCTGGGATTTACCCACTGCCCTCGTGCTGAACCTGCTCTGCTAAACTCCCTACAAATGGAAAAAGGCAGGAAGCAAAGACGAAAATCTGAATTTTCAGCTCCGACTGAAATGTGTTCCCTAACACCGAATCCCCTTTCACACCCTGCATTCTTCCAGCACCAGCCCAGTTTGTGTTCAAAAGCCTTTTCTATTTCCTTCTCCAGTGCCACATGCTGCTGTGTCAACATAATCCAGGGTCTTCCTAAACAAAGGAATGTGTGTCTAGAAACCATCCACGGGGAATGACGGCCAGAACCCCGCCAGCAGGGAAACAAAACACATCCCACGCTCCTTTTTATGGCACAGATTGAAAACTGGGAGTGGGCAGCACCCAACACCAGGTCTCAGGTACAGGATGGGCAAAGTCTGACACGCTGGAGGTTCTTCCATGAGCCCAAGGATCATCCCTGCACAGAGGAATTGAATTTTATCCTTCTCTCTGCCCCTCAGACAGGTGTGAGGTGTGACTGGATGGGTTTGAATTCCCTCTGTGCCCATCAGCCATGGCCACAAAGAACCAGGAGAGCCAAGGATTCTTCCACGAGCCCAAGGATCATCCCTGCATAGAGGAATTGAATTTTATCCTTCTCTCTGCCCCTCAGACAGGTGTGAGCTGCCAAAGGTGTGACAGGATGGGTTTGGATTCCCCCTGTGCCCATCAACCATGGCCACAAAGAACCAGGAGAGCCAAGGATTCTTCCATGAGCCCAAGGATCACCCGTGCACAGGGGGGTTCATTTTTGTCCTTCCCTCTGCCCCTCAGAAAGGTGTGAGGTGTGACTGGATGGGTTTGAATTCCCCCTGTGCCCATCAGCCATGGCCACAAAGAACCAGCAGAGCCAAGAGACCCCGCTCTGGTCCCAGCTCTGCTCCCAACTTGTCACTTCATCCTGGCCAAGGCGCTTCCCCTGCCTTGTTGACTTGCCTCAAGCTGGTTCCGAGGCTGCAGCCAAAAAGGTTTTCATCAGAAAATATGGTTCAGAGGGGAACATATGACCTGCAGCTGAGCTCTGTCGGGGTGTGAGACCATTGGATTGCACAGTGGCATGCCAGACCTCCTCATTTCCATGTAGCATGGATTCCGAGCCCTGCCAAGGATCTGCAGGAAGCATATGCATTTGTTTAACATGGTGGGAGCACCAGGAGGAAGCTCAGGAAACATCAAGCCTTGTCACCAGAAATCCTGCCCCTGGAAGCTCAGGAAAATCACCCAGGCTTGAGCCAGGATGGGGTTTTTTTTCCCCAAGTGCCCTGTGGGACGTTGTGAAGGTGAAGTGAAGCCAAAATCAGCCTCCCTGATACGAGGGTGACCCCCACTTTTCCTGCCTTGCCCATCAGTGCAGATCCAAGCCAAGCAGGAGGGCGAGGATGTGCCTTCCACTCATTCAGTGCCCTCTCCATCTGCATTTTTAGTTTCTATAGCTCGCTTTATTTAAGTCCAGCATGGTTTTTAAAGGACACAGACGACCTCTGGACTGGAATCTTGGTGCAATCTGCCTCCGTCAGGAGAGCAAGGGAAGCCTCTTCACCCTGCCCAGACCCGCCAGACTTCCCTCGCGAGGACTTGGCCCCTTCATTGGGAAGAAATCCTAAATATTTGTTTTAATTGCGAAACGGATCCTCATAAACCAGCAGGGCCTGTGTGCTCCCAGCCTTTGGATTGCATCAAGCCTGGCATGTGGGCTCATGAGGCAGATGGTCAGGCAAAAGCACCTTGGCACAGCCTTCCCTGGCATCTCTCAGACAAAGGGCTGCACCGGGGACGGGGATTTTATCTTTCATCGCCCCTCTGCAAAGGCTGCATCCAGCAGGGTGCTAAGCTCCTGTCAGTCTCTGTCAGCCCTTCACTCCCAATGTCTTTCTCCCCACAGTCTGGCTGCTGGGGGAGTGAGGGCTCTTGGCACAAGCAGAGCCTGGCTCTGTTTTCGGAGCCGTGGGCGAAGCACCAGCTCTGTCTGCACCCCCAGCCCCTTCCCAGCTCCCTTGCCCGGAGGTTTTGACTGGCTCCATCCAAAGAGTGCCCAGGCACACCCTCCAAACTCAGATTTTCATGAGTGATTAACCCTGGCTGACTCTGATCCCAAATCCAGTATTTTTGAATTCCCCAAAGGAACATTTCTCACTCATTGTTGGGGACTGTGGTGGGGTTTAGAGCTGGGGCAGCTCTGCTCCTCCAGGGAAGGGGAATGCTCTACTTGGGAATTCCAGATGTTTTCTTCTCCCTGAAACTCCCAGCAACGAGCTGCTGCTGTTCCACACCTCCCACGGAGACAGAGGGACCAGGAGAGGGTTTGACTCAAGCCTGGAGCAGGAGCACTGATTGTGCTCAGGAACCAGGACTGGCTTCCTGTGAGCTCGGGCTGGACAACCTGGGCATGGCTCAGCACGTGAAAATTTTGCCTCTTTAAACTCTTTGAGGGACAAGTTGAGAAAAGATCAGATTCCTCTGATATCCCTCCCTATCCTCCCTAATAGCTGCTCAGATAAACTCCAGTCTAAAACGACACCAGCAACCTTTTTATGCCTCCTTCTGGCCAGCATGGCCAATTTAGCCCATTTGAGGAGATCCAGCGTGGATGGCACAAACACAGGCTGTTAAAATTCTAGCATTTAAGAGTATTAATTTAGCCCGGCACATTAAGTCCACGGATCTTTCTGCCAATTATTTTGGATAATTGTTAACTATTGCCACAAACAGTTTGAGATGCGCAGGATCTGCAATTATCTGTGTTTCCCCCCCACACTGTAAATGAAAGGGATAAGGAGCAGAACCATCAGGGAACAACTTAAAGCTTTCTATTTGCTGCTGGGAACATCTGAAGCATTTCTCTGACACCTCCAAAAATTGATTAAGGGGAAAGGGGATGGATGAAGGGAGATTTATTTACAAACAGACTGGAAACTGGAGAAAGGCATGATGGAAAAAAGCTGAAGAATGAAAAAAATATAGGGAAATAAAGGAAAAAGGGTAGAAATTATGAAGTGGAGAAGCCTGGCATGACTTTTCACACCCCAGTTTGGGCTTTGGCTGTGCAGAGGGCTCCCAGGGGAGGCTGCAGACAGCGATGGTGCCAGGTCACCCTTGTCCCCGCAGCAGGGACAGTGGCCACCCAGGGAGGAGCCAGGCGGAGCAGATCCAGCCGGGAATGCCGCTAGAGGGCCCCTGGGCCAGCGGAATGCGGCTCACCCGGGGCTGGGACCTGGCCGAGCCATCGGGGTTCCACACCCTCCATCACCCCGGAGAGCCACACAGGTGACCCTGCACAGGGTGGCCCTTCCAGCAGCACCATCACAGCCGGGCTGATGGAGATTCAGAGGGGAAATCGCTCCTTGTTCAGGCTCCAGGGCTGCTCTGGAGGTCTCCATCCAGCCCCACATCCAACCCCAGCCTGTTTGACATCTAATAAGTCAAGCACAGCCTGGAGAAGTCTGATTTCCAAGCCAGAGCAGCATCTTGCACCCATTCGAAATGTCCATTTGGAAATTCAGTGTGAATAACACAAACACAAGACAGATGCTGCCACTTACCCAAATGTCTTGGAGGAACAAATGGGAGGCGAATTTGAAAGCAAATGAAGCAACCAGATTGTAGCTCTTAAGTGGACTCTGTGCTACAGCGAGGGGAAAACTTGGCAGGGAGGGACTCAGTGCTCACCACTTTGCTTGATCTACATAAACCAAAAGTGCACGTGGAGCTGTTCGCTCTGGAGCTGAAAAACTTAATCAAAAGCAGGTGAAAAATCCCTTGTTTTTTGGACCGCGGTTTGTGCCTCCACGGGGACAGCTCTGCCCAAAAAGCCCCTGCCAGGGGCTCTGCTGGGTCACCACAGGTCCAGTGGCAGCTGCTGCAGGAGGTGCAGCAGCAGCAGCAGCAGCAGCAGGTGCACGGGGAGATTTTGGCCACAAAAACCTCATTTCACCCAACGCTGCTGCTCCCCGCGGGAGCTCCGGCAGCACCGCGGCACCGCCGAGGCTTCGGGGAGGAAACGGGGTGGAAACGGGGTGAAAAAAGGTGGAAATTGTGGTTCTGTGAGAGCCCCGAGCCACCCAGACACCGAGCGCTCGCTGGGAGAGCACATTTCGTGCAGCTGGCATTGTGTCAGACTAGACTGGCTTCGTGCAGGAAATACTGAGCACTTGGACGCTCGGAGCGAGTGCTGGGAAGGCGTCCAAGATTGTGCTTCACATCTGCTCCTGCGAAGCCACTGCGAGCCCTGTTTGAGCGTGTGGGGTAAACAACAGCAGCCCCAATGGAACACAAGCACAAGCAAACGTGGGGCTGCTCCTGGGGGCCCCAAACAGAACCTTTGGGAAAGGGAGAAAAGCTTTGTCCTGGCACAATCAGCTGAGTGACCACAGCACAGGTCAGGTACAGAAAGGTGCAACCTCAAGTTCAGCAGTTTAAGTCGTGGCATCAGTGAAATGCTGGAGTTCTGTTCCATTTTGCTCGCACCATGTTCAGTATCGTGCACCTGCATTCCTAAAAATCATCATTTCTTTCAGCAATCCGAATTTATTTGTAAGTAAACAAAATTTCAAAAAGCCCTGTTTGAGCGTGTAGGGTAAACAACAGCAGAACACAAGCACACGAAAATGTGGGGATGCTCTTGGGGCCCCCAGCCAGAACCTTTGGGAAAGGGAGAAAAGCTTTGTCCTGGCACAATCAGCTGAGTGACCACAGCACAGGTCAGGCAGGGAAAAGTGCAACTTGAAGTTCAAATGTCAGCAATTTAAGTCCTGACATCAGTGTAATGCTGGAGTTTAATCCATTTTGCCCACACCATGACCAGCACCTTGCACCTGCATTCCTGAAAATGATCTTTTCTTTCTTTCAGCCATCTGAATTTATTCCTAAGAAACCAAACAAACAAAAAAAAAGCCATGGATGCACAATCCCAGCCACCTCCCGACTTTCTGTTGCTTTTCCTCCTCACCTCCATAGAGCACAAGCCCATTTAATGCTTCCATTCCTGATGTTGCCACCAATAAATCTAAATTTTCAAGCTTGGCAAACCCAGCTAAACAACTGGCATCGAGATAAATGATTCCTCTAAGGTATTGTACAACTCTCATTACCCCAGGACTTTTTTGTTATCCATCCCCCCCAAATACTGGTTTGAAAGTCCTGGAAAAGCACAGCTTTCTCCCACAGCAATAAAATCCACAGTTTTCCCCTGTGGATTCTCAGGTTTTTTTCTGTAAGAAAATTCCCTGTGATAGGGCAGCTTTCATCCAAACTGGGAGCAAACTGGGAGCAAACTGGGAGCTGGGAAAAATGCAGCCTCCCCAAAGAGGCTGGAGAAGGAACTCCTGAGCAGGCAGCACCCCCTCCAACCATCCAATAAATGGCATTCAGCTCCAACTCTCCGACACTGCAAGGGAACAGGAGAACAAAGGGATTTGAAGCATGGATTAGATCATTCCAAATGGTCTCAACATTGGTGGTTTGGGGGTTTTTTTTTTTTTTTTTCTTTTTTTTTTTCCTCTCTCTCTCTCTCCCTCAAGCCGTGTGGCCAAGGCTGGATTTGAACCTTTGAGGCCGATATTTTGACACAAATATTTAAGCTATTTAAAATAAGTAATACCCTTCGGTTACCTTCAAGAGTATTATATTAAAAACAGAGAATGGGATTAAAACAGATTAGCTCCCAACGTTTCTTAATGTGCCAAACAGCGTCAATCAGATCATATCAACGCGAGCTGACAGCTCAGGGAAATCCAGAGGAGCAGATTCCCTTAGAAAAAAATGAGGTATTTGATCAATTCTTGTAAATTCCTTTTTTCTGAGCTGTTAGAAACTGCATTGACTTCATAAAAATGTAATGACAGCTCAGCCTTTGCTTAGCATAACATCCTGAAAGTGCCTGAGAACATCGAATTAAGGCGCCCCGGCAGCGCCGCGTGCGATCGAGGAGTAAATACTGCTGTCAATTTGCTCTCCAAATGCTGCTGCCCATCGATTTCCTACCCGGGGAAAGCAGGGAAATGCCTGCCTTGCAATCCCAGCTCTCCATCCCGCACTTTAATGCCTGCAGACAGACGGGAGCAGAGCCCTGGTGGGATCCATCAAGCCACGAGGTGAGAAGTGAGGGGCGAGGCAGCGAAAGAGCCGAAGTTTAAGGATGCAGAAATTCCCTTTCACCTGCCCTCACTGTAACCCTCCCCAGGGGAGCTGCTCCAGCCCTGGAAGTGTCCAAGGGCAGCTTGGATGGGGTTTGGAGCGACCTGGGGTAGTGGAAGGTGTCCCTGCCCATGGCAGGGAGTGGAACAGAATGTTCTTTAAGGTCCCTTCCAACTCAAACCTCCTTTTCTGTCACCTGTCCCCCTTTGGATGTGTCTGCTGGTCCTTAATTTCCCATCCCAGGGAGAGCTGGGCAACCACCCTGATGACTTTTCCTAATATTTTGTTGGACTCCTATAAATGATCCCAGGCAGAATTCCAGCCAGTTTGGTGACATTTCCTTATTTTTTTTTTGGACTCCTATAAATGATCCCAGGCAGAATTCCCGCCAGTTTGGTTTCTTTTCCTCATATTTTGGAGTCATCAACAAAGGAAAAGTTACGGACTTGTGTATTATTTGTAAATTAATCACCACAGGGTTAGATGGGAAATGGGGAAGGAATTCCTGGCTGGGAGGGTGGGGAGACCCTGGCACAGGGTGCCCATCCCTGGAAGTGTCCAAGGCCAGGCTGGAGCACCCTGGGACAGTGGAAGGTGTCCCTGCCCATGGCAGGGGGTGGCACTGGATGGGCTTTAACGTCCCTTCCAACCCAACAATTCCATGATTCTGCATTTATCCCAAGAGGGAATCTGGAGCCTGGTAAGAGCAGCCACCAGAGCAGGGTGGCAGTGCCACTGTCACACGAGGGACCCGGCTGCCATTTGTGCCTCAGACCCAGCCAAGCTCCCACTCTCCAGCCCAATCAAATCAAGCATGAAGGGAGCAGAGCCTGGTGCTTAAAATGGCATTATCCGAGCGCTCCGTGGGAACCGCCGTCCAAATCCCTCCGCATTAACTCGCCGTAATCTTGGAGAAATCTCTTCCCAACTGTTTGGAAATAAATCCTGTTAAATTCTGCAGGGAATTGGCCTTATCTCTCCACACCTGTGTGGGGGTTTTTTCCCCTACCTTTTCCCCCCTCCCGTGGCTGGACAAAAGGGAGTGGGGCTGTGTGTGGCAGGGCGTGTGTGTGTGTGTGTGTCTGAGAGGAGCTAAAGAGACAATTATCTTCCGCTGAAAATAAACATCATGAAACTATAGATGCCTAATTTTTGCACCTGGAAGATCCTCTTACAGCTATTCACCGCTAATCACTCTTAGCTAATAAATGAATAGAATAACTAATGTGATTAGAGTAATTTGCCTATTCATCAGGAATATTAAATGAATTGAATATTTTGTATTTGACTCGTCTCTCTCAGCGTTTCCCTGATACTGTAATTAGCCCCTTGTCTGTTCCTGTGGCAGAAACACCACGTGGCCTTTGGAATGGGACACTTGGGCTCATTCTGCGTCCCTGGACAGATGGACACCTGCTTTTATAGCCATGCTTTCGGGCTAGAATTAAATAATCCCACTGGAAAAGGCGCTGGACTCATGACGGAAAGAAGTCAGGGCAGAAAAGGAGGATAAAACTCTTCATTTGCAGCAAGAAAGGATCCAAATAAAGAGGTTTTACAGAGCAGCCACTCCTGGTCACCTTGGAGGTCACCCTAAGGGGTGGTGGTGACAGAGGAGCTGCTCCTTGGCTGTCAGCAGTGCTTAGGAAGTTGTCCAGGAAATTCTTGGCCACCGTGCCTCTTTTCCTGATTTTCCAGTTGGGAACGTGACAGCTCTCTGAAGACATCCAGGTGAACTCCCAGACCTGTTAATACACGCTGGGATGGTGGCTGTTATATTTAAATCTTGCTGAGGAGTCAGGAGGAAGCTGAACTATGCAAATGAGGGTATAAAATAACCAGTGGGCAGATATTCAAATAAGGATTTCACATACATTCATAAAAGAAAAAAAAAAACAACTCAGATCTGGGATGGAGTTTTCCATATCTATCCAAGGTTTTTTGAGAGAAGACAGCAAAGATTTAGAAAATTAATGCTGGTCCTTGTCTGCTTCTAGAAACTAATGGGGATATGCAGAACAACAGAGAAAAGATGCATTAATAAAATTGCCAAAGATCATCTGTCACTTCCTCTTGGTAAGGAGCCAAAGCATTTTTTAAAATGCATTTGCACTTAACCAGAATGATATCATAATCTTCCTTAGTCATATCTTTTCCTGCCTTCCTGCTACTCCACAAAGCAGACAGCGAGCTTTGCAGGAGACAAACTCAAAATGCTGCATTAAAATTAAAAAGGGAAAAAGAGGCTGCACGGAAAAGCTGCACAAACAGAATCACCTTGAGCTAAACCTTGAGCAAGAAACACACGGGGGCACGTTCGGAGCAGGGAAGGAAATCAGGAGGAGAAAACAATGAATTATTGAAGGTTTCAGGGTTCTCCAGTCTGGAGAGCTCTAAAATCAAGATGTCACACAACCCTTTTAGGGTCTTTCGCTGGGTTTGGTTGGAGTGAGGCAGATGTGAGGTGGTTTTAGTCTTTGAAAAGGGCATAATTGGGGTTTCATTTGGGTTTCACCTTCCCTCTTTCACATCTGGCCTTGCACAGAACCAAGTCCCTTCTTCAAATTTATTTCTGTCACTCAGTTTTGGGGTTGTGGGGTTGTTTTTTTTTTTCTGGTTTTGGTTTTTTTTAAATATTACTGCAAAGAAAGCCCAGACCCGCAGAAGCTAAAATGTGAATATCACTGGAATTCTGCATCAGCCTCCATCCTCATTAATTATGCCATAAATCTCTACCTGAACTCCCAGATGTGCCCGGGCTGAAGCAAGCTCTGGATTCCTGCTTCAGAGCTGAGCTATTGTGTATCACACACAGCTACCTGGAGAACATCCTTCAAGGCAGGAGAGGAGGCAAAGGCTCTTCTAAATTCTCTTTCATATCTTGTTACACAACAAAATTTCTTCCCCTGCTACCCAAAGCTCCTCACCATTATTTTTCTGCTTTCCTACTTAGACCCGGAGTTTTCACTGTGAACCCCAAACCAGTTTCCCAGATTTATTTAGGTATTTTTAACACCCCCTCCCTCTCCTTAATTCCTCCTTTCAGATTGCTTTCAGACAGCAGGAGTGTAAACCACTTTGATTCCTGGCTTGTTGGGAGAAAAATGCTATATGAATGAATAAGTTATAATAATAATAATACATTACAGTGATAATGATGGATGTGTTTTAAACAAAGCCTCTGGCTGCCAGTGTGGAGGAGCTATGGAAAAAAAAAAAAATCAAAGATAATCTTGCATGAGGAGAATCGTAATGAGAAAGACCTGGAATATTTTATCTCTGAACTGCTCCTGTCTGCTTGCCCCAGTTTGGCTTGAAGAGAGTGTGGCAGGTCTGGAGCTAAATTTAGGCCCAGGTGCTCTGCTGCTGGCAGGGAGGGGTTGCTTGGATCCATCCTGGGTTCTTTTCCAGCCCCGTGGGCTCCGAGCCTCGGCCCCAGCATGGGGCAGGAGCCCGTGGTGCTCAGCCCTGCACACACAGAGCCCGTTTCATCCTCAAAGCCTCTGCCAGCCAGGCAGATGAAAGCACAGAAAGAGATTAAAAGACTCGTCCCGGCCACCCAACAGGTCAGTGGGTAGAGCTGTCCCAGTGTCACCCCAGTGTCTGCAGGAGAAACCTGCCCTGGCACTGTCCCACTGCTGGGAAAGGGCAGGGTGAGCTCAGTGCAGCTCATTTCTATAGAAAAAATGGGGATATTGGGTCAAACTCGGTGCCTGCAGAATGCAGAGGATTAAACCAACAGAGATGCTCTGAACTAAAACTCCTGGTTTTTGCGAGGAATCAGATTTTTGTATTAAAAATGTAATTCATGATTTATCCTGGTAGAGATAAATCCTTTTCAGCTTTATCCCATCAGCTGTTTATCAAAATATCACCTCTAACACAAGCAGAAATTGGGCTGGGATGACAAGCCCCAATTTCCTTAGGCACCTGTACAGTTGTTAAGGAGAGCTCCTCAACCATGGGGATTTTGGAATCACAACAGAGGCACCGAGTCCAAGGCAGAAATCTTTTCTACTCCAGTTTCACTCCCAAGGGCTGCCAGACCTCGGGATGCTGAAAAGCTGAGGAATATCCTTTAGGAAATATGAGGCAGAATAACGTAAATGTGCCCAAATTTCAGCAGCATCCCGAGATCTGGGTGACTGCAAAGCCTCTTCAGCCACTCTGAATATAAGACACAAAGCAGCAGAGCCTTGCAAGCTCCCTAAAAATGCTTTGGAGGCTCCACAATCCTCAGCCTGTGCAAATCCCTGGCGTGCAAGGCTTGGCCTTGGGGTTCTCTGGGGCTGGGGGGGGGGATTTAGTCCTGGCCACTGATTTGAACGTGAGCTGAGCCAACATCCCGATTTCCTGCTCTGCCTAAATCTCCCCACCCTCAGGACAGCTCCTAGGACAGACCCTGAGAAAGTAATCTCATGATTTATGAGATTTTCCAACAATGGCAATAAGCAAGGCAGCATTTTAAGCAGCTAACTGAATTGGGATGTGGGCTGGGTTTTTTTTCTTTTTGCGCAGCACAATGTGGATCTATTTAGCCCTTACAGCTTGAATTTCAGCCTTTCTTTGCCCATGAGAAAGGCTGGTAAATGGGATTTGGGCTAGGAGCTATAGGGGAGAATATCTTTTAATTAACCAGGAGGGTGGCTCAGGGAAGATCTAGCACTGCCTCTGAGCTGAGTTCCCAGCTCCACTGCGAGGCAGACGGGTACAAATTAAGGCAGAGCAATAACTGGAAATCAAATTCCTGAGTTGGCTCTGATTTACCTGGGTTTGTGGAGGACAGGGATGACTCCAGTGCTGCTCTGCAGGCTGGGCACTGCCCCTTACCTGGCAATTCTCACCTGAGTAGCTCAGGTAACATCAATCCATGTGGATTTTATCCCCTGAGCTCAGGGGAGCCCTGTCTGTATTTTCAAGGCAAGGCAATCAAACCTCTCATTACTCTGCTGGTAGGGAAATGTTTTACCCTGAGAACACAGCGAGTTCCTCTGCCCAGAAAGCACAAACTGGGCACTGATCCTGCCCTTTCTGCACCAGCAGCACGGCCAGGGGTTCCTGCAGAGCAGGGAGGTCACGCTGAGCACTGTGACTTCTGTGTCACCTGCAGGACAGGAGAGGTCACAGCGTGACCAAAGGCAGAGCAGGATTTGTACCCACAAAATATTCAAACTGCGGGGAGGCTGGAATGGAAGCAAACCTTTGAGGAACAGCTGAAAAGACAAATTCAGGAAAGGCCAGGCTCCACCCCTCAGTCTTGTGTCACCTGCAGGACAGGAGAGGTCACAACGTGACCAAAGGCAGAGCAGGATTTGTACCCACAAAATATTCAAACTGCGGGGAGGCTGGAATGGAAGCAAACCTTTGAGGAACAGCTGAAAAGACACAAGCTCAGAGATGGGACAGCACAGAGCTCTTCCCAAACTGCCCCTGTGGGAACTCTCACCTTGTTAAAGGCTGAGTGAAGCAAAAACGAGGCACAGCTCCAAGAGAAACCAAACGTCCCCAGCGCCAGCTCCCAGGGAACGGCTGTGCCTGCTCCCAGCGTGGACACAGGGATGGAGCTGAGCCCAAAGCCTGGATCCTGAGCCCAACACCTGGATCCTGAGCCCAAAGCTTGGATCCTGAGCCCAAANCCTGGATCCCGAGCCCAAAGCCTGCAACCTGAGCCCAAAGTTTGGATCCTGAGCCCAAAGCTTGGATCCCAAGCCTAAAGCCTGGATCCTGAGCCCCAAACCTGGATCCTGAGCCCAAAGCCTGCATAAAGCCTGCATCCCGAGTCCAAAGCCTGGATGCTGATCCCAAAGCCTGCATAAACCCTGGATCCCAAACCCAAAGCCTGAATCCCGAGTCCAAAGCCTGCATCTTGAGCCCAAAGCCTGCATCCTGATACCCCCACGACTTCATTTAGTCCTGGCCCATACCCAGCACCATCCCTCCCGCGGCCCCGCCGCGCTCTCCCTCGCCAAGTCCCGCCGTGTTTTACTGGACAAGGCATGCGAGTTAAATTTACATTTTATTTGAACAATGTTTCATCTTGTTCCTGTGCGTCTCCGCTGGCGATGAGGCAGTGAGAAGCTGATGAAATTTATTCCTGCTCTCGCTGCCACGCTGTATAAATAAAGGGGAAGGAATAAAATACTTCTCCAACAGGAAGTGTGAAGGCTTTAATGCTTTGTTTAAATATGCAGTTGAGAGACTTTATTTATCACGCGGCATCTGTATGTGCCTACAGCTGAAATTTGCTCCCTAAAATTAAAAGAGCTCATTTTACATGCTTTTTTTTTTTTTTTTTTTTT
>VZTZ01047302.1:0-29630 GCA_013400955.1 Drymodes brunneopygia | reverse complement strand
AAATAATAATAATAATAATAATAATAATAATAATAATAATAATAATAATAATAATAATCTGCCTCTGACAAGCTGTGCAAGGGAACACAACACCCTGCTAGCAGGTGCTGCCCTGCTAGGTCCAGGGAAAGGCCAAATTAACCCTCTCTGGCTGGTGGAGAGGTGGGAAAAACTTTCTAGAAAGATCCTAAAATCCTAGAAGGGTTTGGGTTGGAAGGGACCTTAAAGCCCATGCAGACCCAGCCCTGTGTGAGATATGTGCTGAGCCATCCTTGGGGAAAAGCTGGGGCAGCCCTTGAAGAATGGGGAGAATGAAACATTATTTTTATTTTAATATCCAGATCAATAAATACAATCCCCAGCAGCAGGTAGAGTTCAGTTCTGCACACTCCCAATTTTGGGGCAAGGGAGGCTCTTTGATTTTGCTTGGTTTTCTTGTGGGTGCTGTAAGAGGTACGAGATGGAATCCTGGATGACTTCAGGAGCTTTTTCCAGTTCAGGTTATGTCCTTGCAGATTTTTTTTTTCCCTTGGAAAAGCCCATTCTGTGCAAGGACTGAGCACTGTAACTTTGGTTGGAGACTGCAGCAGTCTCGTGGCTTAGCAACCTCCTGCTTAATTCAGAGCATCTCTTTTGAGATCATCATGTTCAGCTCCTCTGTGTCCACCTCTGGCCACGTCCAGCTCTAAAAAGAGCTGTAATTTATTTCAGCAAGTGCCCAGGCTGCTGAACAAGGCAGCAGAAAGCCAAAATGTCTCTCTCAGCCTATGGATTCCAACCTAATTGGGGTTTACAGGGAAATATAAAATCTGGACTGGCTTCCAGAGAGCTCTCAAGGGTGCTAAAAGAAGAAAAGCTGTGTCTCAGAAGATTTTTATTATGTGACTGCACTGAAAATGATAACATTTTTACCGTGTTGGAGTAAGGACCCAGCCTTCCAAAATACGCAGTAAGACATTAAATCCTTTAAACATCACAAATGTTTTGGTTGCAGGGTAAACCCAGAGACATTTCCTGCATCAGGACAACTGAGGCAGAACCTGTGGAAGGTTTAATTTGACTTTTCTTCCCCATCTTTGGCTCTCTGAGGAGTTTTGGGGCTGTTCACAGTGAACTCAGTGGTGATTTGGATCCAGGTCACATTTCCTCTGAACCACCTGCACTTGGAGGCACAGGAAGACTGTGGTTAATGGATCAGCTTAATGACATCAGTTCTGATCCATCTCTAATTAAGGGCTCTGCCAGGAATACAGTCAAGCAATTCTAATGGCCCAGAGGAAAAATTGTGAAGTCAGGTAATGAAATTTGCTTATTAGACAAAATGGGAAGAAGGAGTGCAGGGGCACAGAAATCAATATCCAAGCAGGGCAGCAGCATCTCCACATGGAGAGAGTCCAGCTCGTGAAGTTCAGTGCTCAAAAAGTAACAAAAGCCTGCCCTGCTCACAGCCCTGAGGATGTTCACCTGGAAAAGGTCCAGTTTATGTGAACTTCTAAACAGTTTGTTCCACGCTCCAGCTTCCTCAGCTGGAGGATTTCATCACTGCTGGGTTTGTGTGTCTCCCAGTGCCTTTAGAGACAGCTCCGTGTCTCCTTCTCCAGCCAGATCCCTTCCAGTGCTGCCTGTGGGGGGATATTCCCAGGATTTATGGCCAGGATGGTGACACAACTCTCAGGGATGGAGAAAAGCAGGGTCACACCTGTAGCCTGGGAACTTCTTGGATAAAAGCCATAATGGCCCTCACTAAATCCCAATAAACGTTATGGCATAAATATCCCTTCAAAATTATTCACCTGTGGCCTTTTTACCCATTAAAATCTCCATGCTAGTGGAAGGTGTCCCTGCCCATGAGGCAGAGGGTTGGAATGGAGAGGATCTTAAGGTCCTTCCCAACCCAAACCATTCTGGGATTTAGCACAGAGAAGATGCAGGTAAAAAAACGCTGAGAGAGAAACGCTGGTACTGCCAAAAAATTTTAAAAAACCCCTATTTATTCTGTGCTGGGGAGGGAAATATTTATAGGTGGGATATTACAGCTCCAAACCCTTCACTTGCAGCCTGGGAGGAGAGGAACAAATCAGAGTCTTTGGTGGTTGGTTTTTTTTTTTTTTTTCGGTTGGTTGGTTGGTTTTTTGGGGGGCTTTTTAATATTTTGAAGGGGAAAAGTGAACTGAAGTTTATGAGCTCGAGCTGTGGAGCAGAGCCTTTTGTGTCTCGCTTGCCCACATAATTGCACTCCCCCCTCCTCTCACCCGGTGGCAAAGGAATGTAGGTGGAATGTCTTTGCACCGAGAGCGGCTCACGCAGGGACTGCACAATGAGGGGAAGAAACAGGAGCCAATCTAAGTCAAGGATCAGGCAAGGAAAATAATATTGGGCTGTCTGTGACCATGTCTAACCCCGCGAAATGCCTCCGCGAATCCCCTGCTTCCTTCTGCCTTAAAATGTCCTCCTCCTTCCCAGAGGTTTCGGGGGATCAGATCTTGTTTCAGCCTCCTTTTTTAACACTTCTCTTCTCCCCGCTCTCCTTTCATCCTGCTGCCTCAGATATATTTACTGGCAACGGGGAAAAAAATCAATGAAGGAGAAGGAAATGACTTGGCAGCCGTCCGAAGCGTTAAAATAATTCCCATCTCATCGAGCCCCATTGTTTTTAAACAATATCTCCAGCTTGGGAGCTGGGCCTCGATTTGCAGGAGCAACTGGTGATTTTTGGGGTGATTCTGGGTTTTTTGGGGGGGTGTCCTTAAAGGGACCACGTGGGAAACATTGAGGCCTGTCCATCACACTCCTGGATTTATGTGTCCCTCGAGGGATCCCACCCCACGAGTTTAATTTGGGGGCATATTTAAGCACAGCAGCCCTAAGAAAGGCTGGACATCCCATAAACTATCCCAGCTGCCTTTCAGCAGGGAAAACTGGGAATGATATTAGCGCCCAACAGCCCCAGCCAGGTGCATTCCAAGCTGTCAGTTCCTCCCGTGAGTTATTGCTGCTGAAATACAGACTTTCTGTCCCAGCAGTGAAATATTCTGGCACGTGCTGTGCAAGAACATGGAGAGCTGACCTTCACACTGAGCTGCTCCTTGTAAGCTGGAATCTCTCCTGGATTTCTGGTTTTTTCCCACATTTTGAGGTGTATTTTGGAAAATCAGGAGGACTCAAAGTGTCGAGATGCTCAAAGATCCTCTCTGTTCCCACACCGAATATTTCCTCCACAGCTTTGACTAAAACCCAAAGAACTTCATTTCTATTTTGACTTTTAAAAAGAAACTGTTCGTGCTACATAAAAATGGAAGTGAAAAGTCATTCCCAAATGGAAAATTAGAGCATTTAATTTGGAAGAGGATGGGAAGCACACCTCCACTTCAGGAATGCTAAATGTTGAATTGAAACAGACTCAATGAATTGTTTTGTTTTTATTTTCCAAAACAAAGGTGTTCTGCAGGGAGGCAACAGCTTAAATGAAAAATGTCCCTTTATCAATATTTTGATGGCTTAATGTTTAGAAATCCAGAGATTCCCTTTCGGATGCAGAGATCCTGTTTTAGGCCTAGAAATCCCCCTTTAGGCCTTGAAATCTCCTTTTGGACTTAGAGATTCTTTTTTAGACCCTTTCAAACCCAGAGGGTTCCCTTTTAGAGATTCCCTTTTAGATCCAGAGATTCCCTTTCAGACTCAGAGATCCCATTCAGATCCAGAGATTCCCTTTCAGACCCAGAGATCCCCTTTTGGAATTAGAGAGCTCTTTTTGGCCTCAAAATCCCCTTTTGGACTTAGACAACCCTTTTTAGATCCAGAGATCTCCTTTTAGGCCTAGAAATTCCCCCTTCAGGCCTTGAAATCCCCTTTTGGACATAGAGATCCCTTTTTAGACCCTTTCAGACCCAGACATTCCCATTTAGATCCAGAGATTCCCTTTCAGACTCAGAGATCCCTCTTAAAACCCTTGCACATCAATCCCATCCCCTCCAAGAGCGTTTTTATCCAAGAAGCACCAACACCAACATTCAGAAAATCATTCTGATGGAAAAAAACCCATTCCCAAAGTCCAGGTGTGTCCATGCCCAAGAGCTCCAGCTGAGAGCAGCCGCTCTCCTCTACATCCTTTCAGACCCAGAGATCCTGTTTAGATCCAGAGATTCCCTTTCAGACCCAGAGATCTACTTTTAAGCCTAGAAATCCCCCTTAGGCCTTGAAATTGCCTTTTGGACTTAGAGATTCTTTTTTAGACCCTTTCAGACCCAGAGGGTTCCCTCTTAGAGATTCCCTTTTAGATCCAGAGATTCCCTTTCAGACTCAGAGATCGCATTTAGATCTAGAGATTCCCTTTCAGACCTAGAGACCCCCTTTTAGGCCTAGAAATCCCCCTTTAGGCCTTGAAATCCCCTTTTGGACTTAGAGATCCCTTTTTAGACCCAGAGATCCCTTTTTAGACCCTTTCAGACTCAGAGATCGCTCTTTAAACCCTTGCACATCAATCCCATCCCCTCCATGAGCATTTTTATCCAAGAAGCACCAACACCAACAATCAGGAAATCATTCTGATTTGGGAAAAAACCCATTCCCAAAGTCCAGGTGTGCCCATGCCCAAGAGCTCCAGCTGAGAGCAGCCGCTCTCCTCCACCATCCCAGCTTTTTATTCCCGCTGGGAACGCGAGCAAACCACACAGGGAGGGAATTCTGCGGCTCCCCAAGAGCCAAATGTGCACAAACCCCCCCACCCCGAAATGTGCACCTCTGTGCCTTGGAGGTCCTGGGGAGAGGCCTCTCTCTGTCTTGCAGCCTGAGAGGAATGAATTTTTTTTTGGGGGTGGGAAACATCTGCCCTTCTCTGGGGTTTCTTGGCAGGGATGCACAGGGCGCTCATAATGGGGCCCATTGTGCGCGCACGAGCACAAAGAGGGGAAATCAAGAAGCCAGGGAAGCCTCAGTTGTTGGATCGAATGCCAGCCATGTCTAATGCCTCCAGGATGCCTCTGGAGCCCACCAGGTCCTGCTCGTTTGATGCCTTGGCTTCCTGGTGATCCCAAAAGGAAAAACCCCAAGGTATTAACTTTCCCCTTTACAGAAATGGGTTGTGGGAATGCAGAGCCGGGGAAAAGTTTGAGCTTGGCCAACCTCAGCGTGTCTGTGGGATGTGTGGGGTAAAGGAGAGTCCAGCAGGGCCCTGTGGGAACAGCAGATCCCATATTCCCACCCCAAAGGCACCACCAGCACCCCATAAGGGGATGATGTTTCTGGTGCGACCTCACAGCAGCGCCGTTGCCCTCAGATGGAAATTAATCCATCCAAATTTTCCACTGTGGAAACATCCATCATCCTACAGCTAGGACAAACCAGGGATATTCCCAGCTGAAAAAATATTCCCAGTTGAAAAGCAACCTCAGAGCAGGGAATGGATTTAAAGGATTTTGGGAGCTCTTGTCATTGTGCCACCAGCGCTGGCCAAGGCCACCCAGTGCCCAGATCAGCCCTTCTTCCATGCAAGGGGAAGGAGCTGCATTTCAAACCAGGACCAGCCTTTGGAAGAGGGGCTCAGAGCAGAATAATGATGATGGGATTAGGGGGGAAAAGAGAAAAAAAAAATCATAAAAAACGAAATTAAAAATCACACCTCGCTTCCCATTGGAAGCTGGGCTGCATTTGGAGCAAACCTCTTTAAATGCAGCCCATTGTGTAGGGGAATTCTCCATGGGATCTGGGTTTCCAGCATGGAATTACTGCAGCTCCCCACGCTCCTGAAATCCCCTGGAAAACTGCAGGAAAAGCAACATCCTGGCAGGTCTGCCTGTGGTATGTGAATTTTTTGGGACAAGTCTCTGCAGGAGCTGCGGAGCTGCAGAGACAAAACCGCTGGCAGAGGGTGGCACAGGCAATCCCCTCCCAGCTCCTCTCAAGTCGTGTCTGGTAAGGCAGAATCAGCTGTCAGGAGATGGATTTTGGTTTCCTCTCTCCCCCAAAACACACGTGCAGGTTCTGAGTGGCAGACAAAGGGAAACACGTGCTGCTTTTTTTGGTGTTTCCCTCCTTTCTCTTCATTTCCTCGTCCCAGTAGCAAAAGGGGAAATTGGGGGGACAGCCACGACTGAGTTTGCACCGAAGGGGAAGCAATAAAACCTTCCTATATGCAATAAAAATCTCTGCCACTCCTAAATATCCCCAAAGTGCCAGAAATAAAGACTTTGGGAAAGGCTCTTTTGTTGTTGTTTTTTGCCCATCCATGATAAAATGCAGTTTTCCTCCTCACGGATTTAGAGTCGAGTAAAAGTAGGAGTGAAGATGACAAAACTTCTGTGCCTTCTGCTCCTGAGTAAGAGACTCTCCTTTAACCTTGTGCAGCATCCAACAAAAAAACCCAACAAAAAACCAAAAAACCAAAAGCAAAAAACAAAAAAAACCCACAAAAAAACAAACAAAAAACCCAAAAAAACCCCCCCAAAAAACCAAAAACCAAGACAAAANAAAAAACCCAAAAAAATCCAAAAACCAAGACAAAAACACGGAATCATTCAGGTTGGAAAAGACCTTTAAAATCATCCCATCCAATCATCAGCCAGTCTCTAAAACAATAAAAACCTGTCAAATATTATTTTTTTCTTCTTATTCTTGCTGATTTTCCTCAGATTTATGATGTTTGTTGTGAAGCACCTGCACATCAAGGGTGAAAAGGGAGATTTTATTCTGTGCCTGCTGTTTGTAGCACAGATTTAGGGATTTAGGGACTCTGCCATGGGATGTGGGCACTGCAGGGTGACAAACAGGCACTGCCATCCCGTGGCACAGTGTCCCTGCAGGTGTTTAGGAGGACACAACACTCAGGGTCTGATTTTAGGGAATCACAGAATATCCTGAGTGGGAAGGGACCCACAAGGCTCATCCAAGTCCATGTCCTGGCCTTTCACAATCCCAAAAATCCCACACTGTCCCTGAGAGCATTGTCCTGGAGCTCTGGCAGCCTTGGTGCCCATTCCCTGGGGAGATGTTCAGTGCCCCACCACCCTCTGGGGGAAGAAATCCAACAAAAACCCTAAAATCCAACCAAACCTCCCCTGCCACATCTCCAGTTGCTCCCCCAGGTCCTGTCCCTGCTCACAGGGAGATCAGATTTGTGTCCTTGGCCTCTCAGGGTGTCCCATCCCAACCCTCCAGGAGGAAAGAACAGTGAGGCCAGCTTTCATTTTTCCTTGGGAAGAACTAGGAATGAGGCACTCCTAAAGGGAAGAGGGCAGCAGGGTGTGGGACTGAAGCCCTCAGGTGATAAAAACCCAACCCAAGCACGCTGCTGAGTTATTTGGGGGTGTAAACCTCCCCCAAAAAGCCCTGCCAACAACAGGCTGCGGGACTGAAGGACTCAAGTGATAAAAACCCAACCCCAGCACGCTGCTGAGTTATTTGGGGGTGTAAACCTCCCCCAAAAAGCCCTGCCAATAACAGGCTGTGGGACTGAAGGACTCAAGTGATAAAAACCCAACCCAAGCACGCTGCTGAGTTATTTGGGGGTGAAAAACCTCCCCAAAAAGCCCTGCCAATAACAGGCTGTGTTTTCCATGCTGTTAGGGGAGGGGGCCCTTTGGGAAGGGGCTGTTCCTGTGTGAAAATGCAGTGGTGAGGGGCTGGGAGGCACAGCTGGACACAGCTGCACACAGCTGCGGGCTGGTACTGGGGCTGCAGCACTTCAGGGTTTCAGCATTTCAGCGTTTCAGTGTTTCAGTGTTTCAGCAGTCAGCTCTGGCATGTGCACAGGAGGCCCAGCAAGGGGAAGTGCAGCTCGTGCCTGGCTGAGCCAGGACACATCCACCTTCTGCCACAGCCCCACGCTCCTCATTTCGGGCTCCTTCTTCCCCTTTTCTTTTTTTCTATTTTTTTTTCCCCTAAATTTCATGGGAAAAAAAAAAAAAATCCTCCCTTTTGACCCCTCTCCCCTGGCAAGTTTCCAAATGCTCTGACTGGGCTCTCAGTATCACCCCAGGCTGGGATGGATAAATCCCACTGATCCCAAATGTTCAGAGGGGAAAAGATGCTGCTCTCCCAACCTTTCCATGCTCCCAAACCTTTCCATGCTCTCCCAACCTTTCCATGCTCCCAAACCAGTTCCAGAAGGGGGAAAAGCTGCTGCTGCCCCAACCTTTCCATGCTCCCAAACCAATCCCAGAAGGGGGAAAAGCTGCTCTTCTCCCAGTCTTTTAATGCTCCCAAACCTTTCCATGCTCTCAAACCTTTCCGTGCTCCCAAACCAATCCCAGAAGGGGGAGAATGTCGCTGCTCTCCCGAAGTTTCCATGCTTCCAAACCTTTCCATGCTCCCAAACCAGTTCCAGAAAGGGGAGAAGCTGCTGCTCTCCCAACTTTTCCATGTTCCCAAGCCTTTCCATGTTCCCAAGCCTTTCCATGCTCCCAAACCTTTCCATGTTCCCAAACCTTTCCATGTTCCCAAACCAGTCCCAGAAGGCTGCATCTGTTCTGTCTTCCTGATCTTCGTGATGTACATGGACACACAGATATTTGGAATTAACAACTGCTTGGAAGGATTTTTTGTAATCACACAAGAAGCAAGGTCCCAGCAGAGCAGGGAAATGGGGGTGAGGGTGATTGGGATCTGGGCTGCCACATGGAACAGGAATATTTGTACTAAATACTCATTTCTTGTGCTTGAGGAAGAAGCAAACCCTCAGGAAGTGGCATCTCCTGGACATTTATTTATTTAGGAAGCACGTGAGATGCTCAGTGGTTGTTGGAACAGGCGACAAACACCAAAACAAATCAGCTTTCCTTCACTCTGAGCAACCAACCATCCATCACCAACACACCTGATGTCCAGGAGATCTTTAACAAGGACCCAACAAACCCGAATTTGCTCCAGATTTGCTCTGCTGACCAACAAAGCCTCATTCAGCCCCTTGCCAGCGGGGTAACGCAGCACCACAGCTAAAAAACAAAATAAAGGGATTTTAGTGCTGGCTCCTGGCCAGATCTCCGAGTCAGTAAAACGGGAAAGCAACGTGGGCTGGCTAAAGGGGCTGTTTGAACTCTGCCCACTTACAGGGTGGTGCTTCCGTGGAGACGAGGAGGAGGAGGAGGAGGAAGAGCAGCAGATCCAGGCAGAGCTCCAGAAGCTCCAAGGTGAAGGGAAGGAACTCACCAGGCTGACACTTGAAGGGTTAATGGGATTTCAGCTTTGATCTCCCAAAAAACCCCCGCTGAAAACGTAGCCCAAGGCGCGCTCACCATTTTTGTTTGCCTGTAAAACAATGCAATTTGATTTTTGTTGGCTTGTTGTTTTTAAGTGGAACCTCATGGGTGTTCTGTTAAACTCAGCCCACAAAAGCAATTTGTGTCATTTTAATGCGGCTCCTGTGCTAGGAATGTTTGTTTTTCAACGCAGGTTTTATTGTTTTCATTGTTGGCACGTTAAAAGCTCGATCGATAAGAAAAGCAATTCGTGATGTCGCCCTTCAAAATTCCAGCCTTATCTACCCCATAAATTGGGGCAAAATTTGAAAGGGCGAGGAATAACACGAGCTCATTCTTTTGGAACATGAAAAGAATGATTCCAGATCTTCTCTGCTTTGACCTGTCCCTATCCATCATCTGTCTTCATATTTCCAGGGGAGTCAGGCTGAGATACAGCTCTGGGACAGAGGATGGAGCAGAGCATTTGGTGATTTGTTACAGTGGGAGTGGTATTTTAGTGTAAAAATGGAAGAGAAGCCTTCTTTCTGCAGGAAACACTCAAATCTTGACCAGATAGGAAGTGTTTGGGCACAGATTTAAAAAAAAAATCCTCCCCAAAATGGGGACAAGTCCTGAAAAAAGGGTCAGAACCCAAAGCCTGCCCTCAGGTCTGGCTCCTGATCTGCTGCTGGCTTAACATTTAGCCTTGTACAATTCCTTCTACCTCTCAGGGCCTCCTTTTCCCACCTTTACCCAGGGGACAGCACAACAATGGGTTTCTTGCTCTTTGATATTTGAAACACGCTCAGAGATTCCTCAGGTGGAGGCGGTGGAAAGAAATCATTATTGTTATATTTTTATAGCCCCTTTCTCCCTGCAGGATCCCAGAGGTATTTTAAAGTCTCCATGATCTTGGGCAAGAAGGAGCAGAGAACAATCAGAGTGAATTTGCAGGAGCAGGAGCTGGACATGGATGATGCTTGTGGGTCCCTCCCAGCTCAGGACATTCCATGTTTCTCTGACTGGATTGGATGTGGAGTTTCCACTTCCATTTCCCCCAAAACATCCCCTTCCGATTTCATTTCCCCTCCACGAGGTTGGCATTGCGAGCAGGAGCAGGGATGGTGTCAGGTATGACTCTGAGTGCCTTCACACCTCATGAAACCCCATCCAGAATGGTAAAATTAATGAGGAAAATTGCCTACTGCAGCAATTTCTGATATAGCTGTAAATGTTTTATTGCCCGAGCATATGCAACAGCAACTTTAGCGAACATGCTGCAGCGAGTGTGGTGGAGAAAGGACATGACAGGATCTTCTGGAGGAGCAGACAGCCATGGGCAGACTCTGTTTCTAAATAAATTGGCATTAATCAGCTGGGGACTGCACGGCTTCCTGTAGAAACCACGCTCAGCAAAGACATCCCTGCTGCATCTCCTCAGCTTCCTGATAACGCCACCAGATAATGGTGCTTGTCAAAATAATAAAGGGGCTGAGAACGTGCCACAGGGGCTGCTTGGAGCCTCAAAATCAAATTGGGTTTGGGTTGGCACCCCAATAAACTCTTCAGGAGAATGGACGCTTGATCAGAGCTCCCACAGCAGTGGAATCATTTCATTTGGGTCAAAGATGTCTCTGCTTGAGAAATAAAAGAGAAATGAGTGCCTGGTAAATGTGGGGACCAGCCCAGAGCAGGAGGGGTCACCACGGCTGCAAAGGCAGGGCCATTTGTCCACTCTGTCCATCCAGGGCCACTCCGTCCGGGCAGGGAAGGACACCAGAGTCCAAGCAAACCTCCCAAATCATCCCCAAACTCCCTGTGGGTGGCTGAGGGACAATCTGTCCCAAGGAGCCACAGGGAAGGGCACTGCAGACCCGTGGGGAGGACTTGAAGTGTCACCCTGCCTTTTGCAGTGTTCCATGTTTTTACTTCTGCAGTAGAATTTCTCATACATTTTCTAGAAACACAGTCCTTGTTTTCCTAACTGGCCAAGATTGTTTTGAACTTTTAGGCTGTTTTTCATTCCTTTCCCCTAAGGCGGAGAAAGATGATTGACCATGTCTTTATCCTGTGAACTTATAGAGGTGGGAACCTCTTTGACCAATCCATGATTGTCTTAAGAAAGAGATATAAATGAGAGAATAAAGAAAGGCAGGGCCTTTTGGTGGTCCTTCCTGGTGGTCCTGACTGCGGCTCTGAAGCCTGTGTGTTCCTTTCGTGTCCAGCAGTGCGACACTGGAAGGTCAGACCAGGGCACCAAAGCAGACTGGTGACCTCGAGCTGCTGCTGCTGGACCTTGGTGTCCATCACCTCCCACGTGCTGCCAGCCCACGAGGCTCCCACAGCGGGGACAAAGGGCCAGGGTGGCTCTCAGGAGGTGGCACGTGAGGGGTTTGAAATGGCCCTCGAGAGTCACTCACTGGGGGAGCAGAAAGGGAACCACTTTCAGCACTGAAGTGGCCACTCCACACCCTGTAAATAAATTGGAGCCCGAGGGGTGCAGAGCACCAGGAATTCCCTGTTCACCCAGCCCAGGGTGCTCAAAGCTTTTGGCATCTTGCAGGCTCAGCTCAGAGCTGCAGAACTTATTCCTCAGAGCAGCAAGTAGCTGGGGATAACTCATCTATATGCTGGAAGAGGCTCCCAGAAAACATTTGCTAAATAATTTAAGAACAAAACTCAGCGATGATAATAAAAAACCCCGAGAAGTTTGCTCCCAGGTGATCTGCAAATTCAAAACAGCACTGAGTCTGTCAAATGAACTCACCTAGTGCTACTCTCATATTCCCCACCATCCTCCCAATCCTGATTCTCCTCTGATTCAGCAGCTTTCCTCCTTTTGGCATTTCTGGCTGGCAGGGCTACATGTACTTGGTTAGAATTCAATACCACGAGGGGTTTAGTAACTGAAAGCTGACTTTTTTTTTTTTCTTTTTTTTTCCTCCTTTTTCCTCCCTCCTCTCTTCAGCAGCTCACAGGAGGTAAACAAAAGTTTAGAAGGGTGCCCTGCACGATTAAGGTCGGTCGAGTTGAAACTGCTTCAGTCCTCCTCAGGTTCCAACAGTAAAAGTCAAAAGCTCCCTTTAGGTTCCTCAATTAAATTAAAAGAGGAAAAATGAAACTGCTGTTTGAAATCTCTGGGTCTGCTGAAAAAAATCTGAGAGCAGAGGCCTTGCCAGGGTGCTGGAACGTTCAGGAGGAGCCTGTCCCAGGTGCTGTGCAAGAGCCCAGGACAGGGCTGGACTCTCAGCAAAAACTTGAAATGAAGAAAAGCAAGGGAGAAGAGAATGAGACCAAGAAAATGAGCACCGAGCTGGAATTCACTCCTGGCCCTGCTCCAAGCCAAGGCTCAGCTCTCTGTGTTACTTTTAGGATCAATGTCCTGCAGGGGCCTTCAGCCAGACCCTGCTTCCCATGGATGGACAGGCACTGTCACCGTCCCTTCTGGAACCATCCCTTCCACACCATCCCTCCTCAAAGCCAGTCTGCAAAATCCCTGCAAAGAGGGGAGAGAAATATTAACAGCGAGGAGACAGATGGTGCCATAATAAAATCCTCTCTCTCTCCTCTTACTTTTTTTCCATTGCTTTTGCCTATCAGGACAGCTCCCCCCAAAAGCAGATCGTGCTTGCACTTCACATGTTCATTTTGTGCCTGCTGGATGATCCAAAGGAAGGGCTGGAAACCTTTCAGAGATGGTGGCACTGCTCTGATGCCCCGACCAAGCTCAAACCAAGAACCAGTTACTAGGAAATAAAGACAAACCATGGCTGCTCTCCAAAAAGAACTCATAAATCTAAACATCTCCTGCTTGCTCTCCTGTAACAGCTCTAATATTTCTCCTGCCTTTACCTTGTGAAGGCTGTTCATTATTACTTTCACCTCTTAGCCCCTCTCAGGATGTCAGCTCCATCTGCCACAACATATCTGGAGTGAATCTCAGCAAGCACAGCTCAGGTGCTCACTTCTCCCCTCCTCCTGCATTCTCCTACTTGACACAACCCTTCAGAATACACAGAATATTTTTTTCAATCAACATGCTGCAGTCTCCTCACCTCTTGACTTTTTTTTTTCCCTCTGCCTCTCCATCCCCAGTCGCTCTCTGCTCATCCTTCATCTCATTCTTACCTCGGAATTACCGAGAGTGATACAGAGGATGATGATGCCTCATTTTGCTTAGTAATGGTTTTGCTGAGCATCTCAGCCTCCACTTCAGCTGGCACATTAGCAACCAGAGAATAAACTCTAATTGTTTTGACACTCTACCACTTGCCAAGCCTGAGCACAGGTAGGACTGAAGGCTGCAGCACTCAGCTCTGCTTCGAGGAGCAGAGAATTCCAGCCTTTTGTTGACTCGTGCTTGGCTTCTCGCGCACAAATGTTTTCTGAACTGCTTTCATCTTTCCCTCGCTGCTGCTGAGCATGTCATTTCCCATTCCCTGTTATTCAACAGCCTTTCTATTCACACGCAGCCCAATTTTCTGCCAATATCATCTTTTCATTTATGTCAACTGGATTACATGTTGCTCCTACCTGCCTCCGAGTTACCGCTCATTTTCTGTGTCAGGTGAAGTTATCTCACAGCACACAGAGCGGGTTTTATTCCACAATTGCATTCCTTTATGTCTTCAAATTGCTTGCCACAGAGCAGGCTGTAATTCTCCTCTGGTGTAAAGCTCATCAAGACCAAATAGAAAGATGGGAGCTGGCACTGAGGGTTCTGGTCAGCTGTTCCTGCAGCACGAGCCTTTTTTCCTGGAATTATAGGAACAGACATCGCTGAGGAGGATTCTGACACTTGTGGGATGAATAACCTGTCACTAGGTGAGGCTTTCTCTCTTGTCACATTAATTAGCAGTCATCTCCTTCCTTTAAACATAATCCTTCCAAGACTCCCAGCCTTATTTATTTATTTAATTTTTTCCCCCTGCAGTCGGGTGTTCTCCCTCCACGCTCGGGGCTGGCGTCAGTAGATGGCACTGTGACATTCACTCTTCCAGCTTCCTTTTTTGTTCAGCCCACGAGCAGAGCTTTGAGTTTTTACTAAATTTTTGTGTGTGTGTGTGTGTATTATAATTAGTTTTTGTTTATGCAAGGTTCTGGAGTCCTTCGGGAGCAAACTGTGGAAGCAGGGAGATAATTTGCTTTTCTGCTTTCGCCCCGCGCTCTGATTGAGGTCAGTTCTTGAGCCAGAAGCGGTCTCTGGGTACCAGGCACTGAGGTGATGCTGAGATTCCTGCAAGAAGGGATTATCCTGCATGTTATTCTTGCTCCAAGGCTGGCACACCAGGCTGAACAGGGCAATTAAAGTGGGTTTTAAGGGGCATCACCCTCCAGCAGCTCCGCAGCCTCCAGTGCCCAGCTCTTCTTGCCCCTAAAAACAGATCCGTGGTGCTGTCTTTGGGAGAGTCCTCCAAGAAATGGCACGTGCAGGTGGAAACCCATCCTTGGAGTCCTCTGGTTGAATTCCTAATGTTCCTAATCCAGGACTCGTTAGCAAACGTGGTGCCCTGACACTCAAAATCTGATTATTTGCAGAGATCTAGACCGGGGTTAGTGCAACACATCCAAAACCTGTGGAATGTCAAGATAAAAAGGACTCAAAAAAGGATAAAATTCGGTGCCAAAGTATGAAATGAAAAGCCTCCCAATTGGCTTAGTCAACATCATCAGTGTCAAATGCCTTAAGTTATTTGCTTTCTTTTTGGAGGGAGAAAATAACAAACATTGTTATGTTTTATCCGTGCTTAACTGAAGATTCTTGATCTGATGATACCTGGAAACCTCAGTGAAGGCACAGAGCCCTGTTGAGCTAAGTGCTTTTCAAATAGGAGATAATAAATGGATTTAGATGAAGATGTTATCAACTGATTTCACAAAAACCCTTCTCTTTTCTTTTTTTTTTTTTTTTTATAGTGTGAGCTGAATATTTATCAAGTTTTTTACTGAAGCATCTTTGAAATTTTCTTGTGTTTTCCCCTCTGTTTTGAGCAGGAGGTTCACTCCTCCCTTTTAAATTTTGGTGATGATTTAGCAGTGAGCAGCATTTCATAGATGCAAAAAAAAGACAGCAGCAAATGAGAGAAAGGAGAATTATAAAAAAGTTACCCAGAAAAAAGAAGTGTTAGCATAAACATCTCTTGTAAATATAAACACGTGCCCGTAGATTCAGTCCCACACATGCACAGAGTGCATTTCAGTGTACAAAATGTCCTTTTGACCTCCTAGGATGAAGTGTCCTTAGCAAGAATTACAATTATCATCTAAGGTTGATTAGCAAGTGTCAGATTGACAAGGAGTCATCAGCAAATATAAATATAGGTCCTGGAAGGAACAGAAAGCCTTTGTGGGAGCTGATAGCTTCTTCCAGCGCTGAACCTTGATTTTCTACTTCTCCATGAGTTTATTTTTAATCCAAGGATGTCAGAGAGAGAAGAACAGCTCTGTGGGCTTTAATGTCTGCCCATAAAACGTGTTCCTCATGTGACTGACCAGTTGTAACACCCTGAGACAAGGACAGCTCAGAAAAAATAAGTCGTGAGTTACTCCAGGGAGGATTTTTGACATCAGAGACCCCCAAAACGTAGCAGGGGAATTATTTTCCTTGAACATGCTTACAGCTAAAGGATTGGCTTCCATTCAGCTAATAGAAGTGTTAGTGCTTAGAGCCTGCATGCCTGGCATTCCTGCAGTAATACAATTCTGTATTAAAATCTATTCCAGTTGCTTGATTTATGAAAATGGTTAAAACGTGCTGCACTCGAACCCAGCTCATTGGATCAAAAGGGGAGGGGGGAAAAAAAAGAGAATTAATTTTTAAACAGAAAGAAAAAGCAAGTGAGAGAGAGAGAGAGAGAGGACACGCTGTTGTCCCTATCTCAGAAGTGAAGCTCCAGTCCTTATAAAAGTTGCCTGTATCCAAAATGTGACAATTTTATTTCAGAAGGTGACGACGTTTCAAGAATTTGTTGCAACTTGCGGACAAAGCCGCGGTTGATTCGCTCTCCAGCGTTCCCTGGATTTTGTAATATGTCAATACATCATGTTAATGCAAGTTTTGAGAAAAAGGGGAAGAGAAAGCAAAAGCTCCCTTCCTTTTTAAGTATGAGTAATCTATCCAAATCCTACTGAGACACACAAAGGAACGCCGGCAATTTTCCCTTTCATAAAATGCGGACTTTCTTTAAATACTTCCTCCCTACATTTTCAAAGCGGGGCTGTATGAAATGAAGGGGAAATGACACCCTTCCCCATTGAAAAGGAGATTATGTAAAACTGCCTGGAGAAGCCAGCCGTGTTAATGCAAATACAAGTATGATCTTATTCATAAGTTGCCATTGTGCTGGCAGAGCAAGCCTTGCCTCCGTGTGTCCACCTCAAGCTCCGAGCGAGCAGGAAAACCCTTTTTCTTTTGGGATATGCACTGCCCCCGGTTTGCAAATAAATATGAAACCCCAAAGATCACTTTAAAGGAGTGGAGGGCTCGGTTTAGCCCATTGTGCTGAGCACTCGATGCCACTTGAAGTTAATGAGAGCAGGCAGCAGCCCTGACAATGAGGCGCGGCGAGGATTTCGTGTGCCCAAAGGTGCTGGGGATACTCAGGGCTCCTTCCCCACTGCTGTGACAGCAGCAAAAGCAGTGAGTGGGGACAGCCTGGCCCTAGGGAGGGTTTGGGAAAGTCAAACTCAGTGATTGCATTAGACACAGCCCTTGCAGCTGGAGAAGTGCAGGTCATTGCCAGCCTCTCCCAACACCGTCAGCTGCAGGATGTGCTGCATGGGTGCCTTGCTCTCCCTCTGAAAGGTTAAAATCATGGGCTCATTAATGTTGGACAAGACCTCTGAGATCATCCAGTCCATCCTTTAGTTCAGATCCTACTCCTGGAACTGGAGGATCAAAGCACAAGTTCAAGTCTGGGACCCCATTCGAGAGCGAGTGATGTCTCAGGGGAAAGCAAAGCAGAGGGAAAAGTTGTCATTGCAAAGCTCTAAAGTCCAATCAAAACCCAGCTTGTGGTTGTAAAATTCAAGATATAGGTGCATGAATTTGTCCTTTTGAAAGGAAAGAATATTACATGGAATAAGGGAGGTGGGATGGCCTCAGCCACCAAAAAGAGAATTAAATAGAACATGGCTGGAAAGGCAATGAAATAGAACAGGGTTGGAGAAGCTGCACGACTGCAAACAGACACAGAATGTGACCCCTACCTTGCTCAAAGCACAAAATAAAGCATTTTATCCTTGCATGTGAACAAGAAAAGCCAATCCTGGCACATTTTAAAGTAACTTTCCAGGGGGGCTGACCCTCTTCCTTCTGTCGCCCACTTTTTTCATCTTCTCTGCTTTCCATGGAAACTTTCCTGGTCGTGTGAGGAAGCCCAAGGCCTTGGCTGTGTGTATTTAACTTTGGGCTGCTAGAGAAGGTCTAATTAATCTTCATTACGTGTGGCTTTTGAAATAGATGCCTCTATTGAGTGCCCTTCCTGTGCAGCTCCAGTCCAGAGGAGTTTCTGGCTCAGCCTGGAGGACCCTGGGGTCTTCTCATAGGAAGGGCTGTTCAGTATTTGATGGAGAAATGATTACAGAACTCTTCCTACCCCATTCCACTTGCATGGGGCAGCTGTTACCAGTCAAAGTGGATTTATTTGTTTGCTTGCTAAAGGTAGATGATGACCAGGCTAAAGCAAAAATCCTCGTTTTTAAATTATCAATACTTCTTCAAAGCAGAAAGGTTTGAGTCCCTCAAAAAGCTGCAACAGAGTTCATGCCTTTATTTTAAAATAAGAGTAATTCCAGGTCATTTGATAGAAAAATCTGCCGGTTTTAATTCCTGAGGAGTTGGTTTTGGTTATTTATGGGAGTTTTTGTTTGGTTATTTAGGGTTTTTTTAAAAGTAATACCTCAAAAACTATAACAGGAATTAATGTTTGCATCACAGCGATCTGAGTTAGTTTTAAGACAACTTTTAAAATAGAAGGGCTTTTTTGAGCTACAAGAAACCAAAAATTAATTAAAGATATATTTTAACTCAAAGACCTTCAGATCTTGGTTCAGCATCCAGGGGCCAAACCCAACCCTGTGGTTGAAGGTCTGGCTTTTTGGAAATGTGTAAAACATCACCAACCCCAACACGGTGGAAATTCTGATTTCCAGGCATTTAATTACTTTGCTTTTTAGATCCATTTCCATTGGCTACAAACACGTCAGATCATTGCCCAAAATCTTTATCTGAGGGGTCACATTTCCAGGGGGTTCTCTAATTCAAGACTCAAACACGAAACACCCAAAAAAAAAGAGGTGATTTGGGGCAAAGCCTAAATTTAGGGCTTTGCTCTTTTTTATTTACAATTTTGACAGAATTGGGGGGAAAGAAAGTTTCCTTCCTCTCCTCCTCCCAGCCTGTTCCATTCTTTAATCTCGCCAGAGAATTATTAAATCTTTTAAAAAGATCAAACACCCGGATCCTTCACAAAGGTTGTCACAATGAATTCGTTGGCAGAGCTTTCATCCCTCCTTCCCCACTGTGCTGAAATCATGTTGACTATTTTTCGCTGTCTCCCCTGGCTTGTGGAGAGATCCAGTGGCAGAGGTTGTTGCAAGGACTCCCATCTCCCACCTTTTCCCCACCTGGCACTGAAATATCCNAAAGGGAGGAGGATCCCCAAAAAGTGAGGGTGGTCCCTAAAAAGGGAGGGAGAGCCCCAAAAAGGGAGGGAAATCCCTAAAAACGGAGGGAGAACCCTAAAAAGGGAGGAGGATCCCCAAAAAGGGAGGGGGATCCCTGAAAATGGAGGCAGATCCCTAAAAAGGAAGGAGGATCCCCAAAAAGCAAGGGAATCCCTAAAAAGAGNAAAAAAAAAAAAAAATGCAGGTGGCGGGACCTTGCTGCCCAAAAATGAGCTCAGGAAAGGACATTTCAAAAGGAGATTGATGAGAGTGCACAGCAGAGGGAAAGGGAAGAGCTGAGAGCCCTAAAAAGGGAGGGAGAACCCTAAAAAGGGAGGGAAATCCCTAAAAAGGGAGGGAGAGCCCTAAGAAGGGAGGGAGAACCCCAAAAAGGGAGGGAAATCCCTAAGAAGGGAGGGAGAGCCTTAAAAAGGGAGGAGGATCCCTAAAAAGGGAGGACCAACCCTAAAAAGGAAGGAGGATCCCCAAAAAGGGAGGGGGATCCCCAAAAAGGGAAGGTGATCCCTAGAAAGGGAGGAAGAACCCTAAAAAGGGAGGAGGATCCCCAAAAAGTGAGGGTGGTCCCTAAAAAGGGAGGGAGAGCCCCAAAAAGGGAGGGAAATCCCTAAAAACGGAGGGAGAACCCTAAAAAGGGAGGAGGATCCCCAAAAAGGGAGGGGGATCCCTGAAAATGGAGGCAGATCCCTAAAAAGGAAGGAGGATCCCCAAAAAGCAAGGGAATCCCTAAAAAGAGAGGGAGAGCCCCAAAAAGGGAGGGCAATCCCTAAGAAGGGAGGGAGAGCCTTAAAAAGGGAGGGGGATCCCTAAAAAGGGAGGGTGATCCCTAAAATTGGAGGGAGATCCCTAAAAAGGGAGGAGGATCCCTAAAAAGGGAGGGGAATCCCCAAAAAGGGAGGGTGGTCCGTAAAAAGGGATGAAGATCCCTAAAAAAGGAAGTGTGAGCCCCAAAAGGGGAGCTGAATCCCTAAAATTTCCATTCTTTAGGAATCCTACTCCTGGTTCAAGAGAGCAGATCTGACTTTATTGCCTGGCAGCCCGATTAGAACCAATCAGCACCAGGTAGAACAGCAAATTTCTTTGGTCTAATTAGAGATATCTCAATTAACAAACACACCGAGAGCCCAGAAGCAACACAGAGAGGTACAGTTGACAAAATGCGTCGTTTTGTGCAGTTTCTTACAGAACCAGAGTCTCTCCTGCCAAAACTCACAAAGCAAAGATATTTTAGATGGAGAATATTCATTATCTTAAAGACTGATCTGCTTCAAATGAGTAGGATTTTATAATAAATTATTTTATACCAAAACAACAATTTAAAATTGCGCAGTTTTCAAAACCCTCCCTGTGTTTTATCACAGTGAATCCTCTCAGATTATTTTTAATATAATTTTTTAAATTAAAAAATATTTTTTTAATTCATCATTTTGTCTTTTAACGGGCTGGGGATTGCAGGGGCAGCAAAGCCAGAGCAGTTTTGGATCAAGTTTTTGATTTAATCCCCAACAGGTCACGTTGTCCCTATGATATTCCATGTTTTCCATGACTGAGAGCAGCCAGGATGATCCCAGAGAGGGAGCAGAGGGGGAATGCAGGATCCTGGGTGTGATGCCAGGGATAAAGGAGGGGTAGAGGTTGTTCAGTCTCTCACCTCATAAATTCACCTCTCCCTGATCCCCAAACCCCATTTCTGAGGGGCTCAAAGGAGGGAAAATTCTGTTTTGGAAACTCTCTTCGATCTGAGGGCATCAAATCTCTCTTCAAGCTGAGTCCTGAGCTTGGGTGTCACAGGGAAATTTCCTGAGATCGTTTTTGGGGCCACAGCATTGTCTGGAAGAAATTGAGGTGCAGAGAAAACCTCAGAATGGGATGGAGAATGCAGAGAACAACTCCCTTGAAAATGGGGATTTATGAGTTTGACAAGCAGCTCCCTCCCATCAGTTCCTCCCTATCAGCTCTTAAAAACAATCCAATCATTAATAATAATTCATAATAATTGGTAATTATAATTTCAGCTCTCAATTTTCTACTAATTACAAGTTTTCCATGTTCTGGTCACCCTCAGACATTTCCACAGCCCCATCACAGGGGATGCTCCAGACTCTCCAACAATGAGCACACCAGGACAATAAAATGACAAATGCACACCTCCAAAATTTTCTCATTGAGGAAAAATAAGACTCCCCCAGGCTAAAGGAGAAAACAGAAACTGGGTAAAAAAATGGAAATTCCATGATTTATGGGACTACCAACCCTTCAGCTCATCGCTTTCCCAAAACCACGCAGAGCTCTTGAGGAAAAACAAATAAATTCCATTCCAGATCAAGGACAAGGAGATTCAAAATCCATCCCACTTTTTGAAGGTCAGAAGGAGCAGATCCAGCCCCTGGAAGAAGCTGAATTTCACAAGGCTTTGGCTCATCCTTGCAGCTCCTTGCACAACCTCACCCTGCAAACCAACCCGAATAGATTTGGTTTCAAGTTGGCAAAATTGCTTCCTTAGAAAGTCAGATTTGGGGTTTTATTGCCAATCAGCAAATTTAGCTGTGCCTGCCCAAATTTTGGAAATGAAAATTTTAATAATTTCAGACTAAATTGTTAAAAACTCCAAATCACTACCAAATCAGGGCTGAGTAATGAAAAATATCTCATATTTGACCTGTGCATTAATTAAGGGCTTTTTCCTACAAGAGGAGCTTTCCATCTTTATAAACACCACTAAAACACCTTTTGAGAAGGTTCCAATTTGTAACAGGATTCCTATAAATCCTCCCCTTTCCCCCCAAATTATTGAGAAGTTCTGATCTTCTTTGGAAATGATCAGGTGTTTAAGGATCTGTGAATTTCATGTCATTTAACACAACCAAAGCCCACAGATTTCTAGAAATAACTACAAAAATCCAAGAAAAAGTCCACAGATTTCTAGAAATAACTACAAAAAAAAAACCAAAAAAGAATTGACCTTGTTGTCTAATAACCACACCAACAAATTCCTGCATTAGTGACTTGATTATTGTTACATTGCTACTTTAATAATGATCATTGTTAAATTTCATGGAGCCATTTCCATGAAGTTCTTGATTTCTTGTGTCTCTGCTCCCAGAAAACGTTGATTTTTTCACAACCACAGAGGTTTTTCTTCCCCAAAGGTGAATTCGCTCAGGGGCTGCACAGGAGGAGTGCAATGTGAGCAGGAGCTGCATCTCCATGGGGAGATTTAAGCTCATTTTTTCCTAAATCTTTCAGTTTTTGGTGAAGAATTTATGGTAAAGAATGGAGTTATGAGAGACAGCATCTCACACAAAATCCNCAGAACCAGAGTCTCTCCTGCCAAAACTCACAAAGCAAAGATATTTTAGATGGAGAATATTCATTATCTTAAAGACTGATCTGCTTCAAATGAGTAGGATTTTATAATAAATTATTTTATACCAAAACAACAATTTAAAATTGCGCAGTTTTCAAAACCCTCCCTGTGTTTTATCACAGTGAATCCTCTCAGATTATTTTTAATATAATTTTTAAAATTAAAAAATATTTTTTTAATTCATCATTTTGTCTTTTAACGGGCTGGGGATTGCAGGGGCAGCAAAGCCAGAGCAGTTTTGGATCAAGTTTTTGATTTAATCCCCAACAGGTCACGTTGTCCCTATGATATTCCATGTTTTCCATGACTGAGAGCAGCCAGGATGATCCCAGAGAGGGAGCAGAGGGGGAATGCAGGATCCTGGGTGTGATGCCAGGGATAAAGGAGGGGTAGAGGTTGTTCAGTCTCTCACCTCATAAATTCACCTCTCCCTGATCCCCAAACCCCATTTCTGAGGGGCTCAAAGGAGGGAAAATTCTGTTTTGGAAACTCTCTTCGATCTGAGGGCATCAAATCTCTCTTCAAGCTGAGTCCTGAGCTTGGGTGTCACAGGGAAATTTCCTGAGATCGTTTTTGGGGCCACAGCGTTGCCTGGAAGAAATTCAGGTGCAGAGAAAACCTCAGAATGGGATGGAGAATGCAGAGAACAACTCCCTTGAAAATGGGGATTTATGAGTTTGACAAGCAGCTCCCTCCCATCAGTTCCTCCCTATCAGCTCTTAAAAACAATCCAATCATTAATAATAATTCATAATAATTGGTAATTATAATTTCAGCTCTCAATTTTCTACTAATTACAAGTTTTCCATGTTCTGGTCACCCTCAGACATTTCCACAGCCCCATCACAGGGGATGCTCCAGACTCTCCAACAATGAGCACACCAGGACAATAAAATGACAAATGCACACCTCCAAAATTTCCTCATTGAGGAAAAATAAGACTCCCCCAGGCTAAAGGAGAAAACAGAAACTGGGTAAAAAAATGGAAATTCCATGATTTATGGGACTACCAACCCTTCAGCTCATCGCTTTCCCAAAACCACGCAGAGCTCTTGAGGAAAAACAAATAAATTCCATTCCAGATCAAGGACAAGGAGTTTCAAAATCCATCCCACTTTTTGAAGGTCAGAAGGAGCAGATCCAGCCCCTGGAAGAAGCTGAATTTCACAAGGCTTTGGCTCATCCTTGCAGCTCCTTGCACAACCTCACCCTGCAAACCAACCCGAATAGATTTGGTTTCAAGTTGGCAAAATTGCTTCCTTAGAAAGTCATCAGATTTGGGGTTTTATTGCCAATCAGCGAATTTAGCTGTGCCTGCCCAAATTTTGGAAATGAAAATTTTAATAATTTCAGACTAAATTGTTAAAAACTCCAAATCACTACCAAATCAGGGCTGAGTAATGAAAAATATCTCATATTTGACCTGTGCATTAAGTGCTTCTTCCTACATGAGGAGCTTTCCATCTTTATAAGCACCAATAAAACACCTTTTGAGAAGGTTCCAATTTGTAACAGGATTCCTATAAATCCTCCCCTTTCCCCCCAAATTATTGAGAAGTTCTGATCTTCTTTGGAAATGATCAGGTGTTTAAGGATCTGTGAATTTCATGTCATTTAACACAACCAAAGCCCACAGATTTCTAGAAATAACTACAAAAATCCAAGAAAAAGTCCACAGATTTCTAGAAATAACTACAAAAAAAAAAAAACCCACAAAAGAATTGACCTTGTTGTCTAATAACCACACCAACAAATTCCTGCATTAGTGACTTGGTTATTGTTACATTGCTACTTTAATAATGATTCTTGTTAAATTTCATGGAGCCATTTCCATGAAGTTCTTGATTTCTTGTGTCTCTGCTCCCAGAAAACGTTGATTTTTTCACAACCACAGAGGTTTTTCTTCCCCAAAGGTGAATTCGCTCAGGGGCTGCACAGGAGGAGTGCAATGTGAGCAGGAGCTGCATCTCCATGGGGAGATTTAAGCTCATTTTTTCCTAAATCTTTCAGTTTTTGGTGAAGAATTTATGGTAAAGAATGGAGTTATGAGAGACAGCATCTCACACAAAATCCTGGAATCACAGAAACATTCCTTAGGAATCAATCTCGTTCAGCTGGGTACAGAAATCCTGCTAAGCTGGGGTTTTTTTTGGACAAAAATTAGAGCACGACAGCTCCTGGTTGATCATTTTTCTTGGTTTTCTAAGGAATGCAGTGAAAATGGATGGAGAAACCCACCAAGGTGATTTCTCAGCTCGTTGTCCTTGGGCCAAATGGTGAAAATGAATGGTGAAATGGTGAAATGGTTCCTGTCGTTCTGTCAGACAGAAACACTCAGGCAACTCAGGAGCTCAGCCACCAAGGCCGGGCAGAGAGCAAAAAGAGCCCCAGCCTCTCTTTATTCTTATATTGATACCTTTTTACAGACAGTTATGGATTGGACAAAGAGGTCACCACCTCTGAAATTCCATAGGTGACAAACACAGCCCATCACATTCTCCAGCCCAGAAAGAAGAATGAAAAACAACATCCAAAGTACAAAACAATCCTTGGCCGGTTATAAAAACGTGGGTTATTTACACCAAATCTATGAAAACCTTTGCTACCAACTCCAAACACAGCACTCTAGAAAAATCAGGGCGACAGGTTCCCACCTCCTCCTCCTGCCCAGCCTGCAGCTCTCTGCTCTGCCTGTCCCATGGCTGGATGTGGCTGTGTTTTGGCTGCTCTTCCCTGGGTTTTTGCTGCTTTTCCCTGGATTTTTGCTGCTCCCAGCAGCTGTGGGCAACTGTTTCCTCCCCACCATCTGCCCAGCCTGGATGTTCTCTCTCTCTCATGCTGTGCCTGGGCAAAGAGCTCGCTCCAAGCCGGGCTAAATTGGCATTTGCAGCCCAGGGACCTTTGGAGGACAGGCAGCTCCTGCTTCTGCCCATGCAGG
Source organism: Drymodes brunneopygia (assembly GCA_013400955.1). Taxonomy (NCBI): domain Eukaryota; kingdom Metazoa; phylum Chordata; class Aves; order Passeriformes; family Petroicidae; genus Drymodes; species Drymodes brunneopygia. Next base: position 4,468 of record VZTZ01047302.1, on the reverse strand, counting down.
TCAAATCTTTGTGCCAAGATCCAAAAAGTTCCTGCATTTTCTACTTTTTGACAGCTCTCCTTCACCCGGCCAGAAATAAAGCAGATTTTGGGGTGTGTTGTGCTCGCAGGGAGCTCAAATGTTGTTGTTGCCTCCTTTTCCAGCCCTGCTTTGTCATCCACATTCCCATCTGTATTCATCTTCCGTGTCCAAAATAACCTTTTATAGCATTTTCACTTAAAAAAAAACCAAACAAAAAAACCAGCTAAATTGTAACATTGGGATGTTACAAGAATCCATCATTATGAAATATTACATTATTGAATAGTGGAGGAGAGACCCGATCTAAAGCAGGAAGGAAAAGAACCAATCAAATATGGCAACAAAAAAAAAATTGTAGAAAAAAGGAAATGTTGGTGTTTTAAGGAAAAAAAGGAAATAAATAAAAACCCCATTTCTTTTTAAAGAGTAATGAGAAATTTTCCCATCACCTGAAGCTGAGCACAAATCTCTCTCCCCACCACACCATTATCGTTTTTCACCCCCAAATTTTTAAATTTTACACCTGGCACTGATTTTGGGAGCTGGAAGAACTTTTCAAAGCAGCAGAAATTTCGGGAATTCTGAGTTCAGCTCCAAACTCACCCTGACAGAGTGCCCAGCCAGAAAAAGGAGCCATGGCAATGATTCACCTCCCAGCTCAGCCCCTGCTCAAGCATTCCCAGAATTTGGGACCCTGACATAAATCAGCTGCAGGCATCCAGCAAATTGGATGTGATGCTGCAGAACTGGAACTTCAGGTTGCAGTTCCCATCCATTTTCAGAGCTGCTTCCAGTTTTGTTAAATTCATTTTAGCACTTTTTTTTTCTCCTTCCTAATCCTGGTGCTGGCGTGAAATGTTGATGGATTATAAATGTGTGCTGATATTTGAGGTTTCATTCATTTTCTGGCCAGGATTAAGCTTAATTAGGGGACTGCAAAACAGGCAAGAAAGGGAAGGAACAGGACTTTTAAATGCCTAAAAACCACATTTTCATTGCTACATCCAACCCTTAAAACACTCATTTTCCTATTGATGAATGGTGGAATTAAAGCTCAGAGATTTCTGTGCCCTCTTTGGAGGCAAGGAAAGGGATTTTTTTGTGTGTCCCACTCCCCTTCCCACAGGCAGGCAGCAGCTGCAGCCCTGATGCCACAAAATCCAGGCCTCCTCCCCCCCAGCCCCACTGGTGGAGCTGAGGTTTTGCCCAACATATGGCCCAGAATTGCCTGCCATAAATCATCCTGCCTGGCAGCAGGCTGGGCCAGGCCCAGGGAAAGCTGAGAGGGGTCTGCAGGTACCAAAATCTCTACCAGGATCCAAAATTGCTTGGATTAGTAGGCAGCTATTCCTGAGGAGGAGCCTTCACCCCCTTCCGTCTGAAAATCCCGGTGTTTCAATCCCAGAATTGACTCAAATGGGTCCAGGAGTGTTGGAGGATGAAGAAATTTGAGTTATTGGTACCAATTTCCCTGGCTGTGCTCAGGGTGTGGCGATCCTACAGGAATGAGCAACAACAACCAAAAAAAGGGGATATAAAGACTCTCTCACCTCCACAGAAAGGGAGGTGGTGGCACCACAAATGGAAAATCCACCCTGAAACTCATCTTGACCTGCCCTGACCCTTGAAAAGGGTTTAAATAACTCCATAAAGTCATTAAGCTTGGAAAAGATGTCTAAAATCAAGTCCAGCTAACACCAAATCATGTCCTGGGTGCCACACTGAGACTTTTTTGAATATTTTCAGGGATGGAGACTCCACCACTCCCATTCCAATGATTTGCAACTCTTCCCATGAAAATATTTGTCCTGAAATCTGCTCTAAATCTCCTCTGGGAGCTTTCCAGGGAAGTCTTTCCATGCTGAGGGTACCAGGAACAAGTTCAGGACGAGAAGAAAATGTGGATTATTCCCAGAACAGGGCAGGATCTGCATCCCTGGGCTCAGAATTCTTAAAAAGAATTTAAATAACTCCTTAAACCATTAAACTTGGAAAAGAGGAAAGATGTCTGAAATCAAGCCCAGCCATCACCAAATCATGTCCTGGTGCCACACTGAGACTTTCTTTTTACCATTTCCAGGGATGAAGACTCCACCACTCCCATTCCAATGATTTTCAACCCTTCCCATGAAAATATTTGCCCTAAAATCTGCTTTAAACCTCTCCAGGGAAGCCTTTCCATGCTGAGGGTACCAGGGACGAGTTCAGGAGGAGAAGAAAATGTGGATTATTCCCAAAACAGGGCAGGAGCTGCATCCCTGGGCTCTGCTCCTGCTCTCTGGGTGTTTATCCAAGGGGCTGCTTCATGCAAAATGCAAAAGCTGTCCCAAATCCATGCATTTATTGTTAATGGCACTTGAAGTCAAAAGCAGCCTGATTGATTTAGTGGGGAATAATCATTTGCTGTATTAGCTAATCTATTTATCAATATCAAGTCAATTATTACGAGGCACGGCGATGATGCCATGCAAACACAAAGGATGGCATGGGGGCAGTAATTCTATTTACTCCTAATTCCAAATATTCCAAACAGTGGCAGTGGCTGGAGAGCACAGAGCCCACCTTAAAGAAACAGGAGCAGAAAAATCTCCCCCCTCTCTAAACGAGGATTTTGTGATCAATATTTTTATTCGTTAAAATATTCCGAGTCGTGACCATTTTTTTTTAATATTCTCTTTGTACGAGCCTTAAAAAACCTGTGATGTATTTATAAATATCAGCTGGGATTCTGAATATCTCATGGTTTGGATCCTCTGGCACAGCCTTGAATTCAAAATTTATCCCCACAAATTCATATTTTCGTCTGTGTGTTTACAAGGATGACCAAGCAAAAAACGTCTTTGTGGAGGACCAGAGAAAAAATAACCAAAATAATTTATCAGTAGGGTAAAAATCCACAACAAGATAAATTGTAATTGCCATTGGCCAAGTGAAAAAGTAGAATAAATCTAATCTGATTTCATAATTCTTTTGGATTTAATAATTTCACTCCCAGCCGTGCTGTGAAAATATTTTTGTGTTGCAAAAATTGAAGTCCCAATGCTGCAGTCTCTGAAGGGACCCTGCCCTTAATGTCTGAAAAAGAGAGAATAAACCCAAAAAACTTTAAATACATTTGGGAAAATAATCTCCCACCTCCACATTCATTTGTAAGCCCCCAATCCACCAAACTGAGCAGTGTTTTGGGGTTATTTTGGGGTTAAAAAAAAAAATCTGATAATTTCACTTCTTAATCCAGCCCCTTATTTACCTTCCTGATGAGGCTGCCAATTAACAGATTATTCACTTAATCAATATTAAAAAATAATTCACTTGATCAGTATGAACAGATAATTCACTTCATCAATATGAACAGATAATTCACTTCATCAACAGGAAAGCTTCCAAGAACTGCAATCTTCTGATTTCCAATAATTTGCAGCATCACATTGAGGTCACCCAGCTCCAATCCAGGCTGGAATCCCAAACAGGGAGGGAATTCATTGGCCTCAACCTTTTCCAAAAGTTATCTGCACTAAGAATAGCAAAACATTAACGTGCACTCAATTTTTAATGGAGTTGCAATAAAAAAAAAAACCATCTCTTCATAGTTTTTTTTTTTATGGCTTCTCCCTTTCCTTCTGCTCCCCTGCCACACATAATAAATAATTATGGCTATTGGGCATCCAGGAAAATATTGGCAGGTTTGGTTTTTATTTAGGGACTGGGGATGGGAGGATTTGGGTTTTCTGAGCCTCTTTTTCCACTAATTGATGCCCCAAATCCAGGACACCAGAACCTCTTCATTGGTATTTTTCTAGGCAGAAAGAATCTGTGCAAACAGCAGCAAAATTCTGTTTTGTGCATTCAAACCCCCCTAACCAGGTGTAACCTCAGGTGTGGGGCTGGGAATTGTGGGTGTGCAGCAAGGAAATAAAGAAATAAGAATAAGGGACACCCTTTAATCTCACAGATTTTCATGTGCATCCACAGCTCCTGGCACATATTCCTCCAAATTTCTTGTTTTAATCCTAAAAATATCCAAACTCTCAGCTTTGGTGATGTCACTTGGCTTGGTGGGAATATTTGATTTAATCACTTTGGGACAAATCATCACTGACTGATCCTTTAATAATGTGAGGATCTGACTTGCTTTGTTACTTTTTTTCCCTCTTGTTTTTTTTTTTTTTTAATTGGAAAAAATCAAAATTTGGGGGTATCACTGCACAGAGCAGCATTTTATACACAGTGAAACAGAGCAGGGGGAAGTTTTGGCACAGAGTTCTTAAATCCCTCTACCCTTCCTTTAAGAAAATATATATTAAAATTGGTGAAATCTTGAAACAAAACATTTTCTCTTTCTGCTCAGCATCATCCAGAGGTAGAAAGGGGCAAATTTCACAGCAGGCAGATAAGTCACCTCAAGAAATCGTTGTAGGAATTATCCAGTGGTTCCTATCAAACCCAA
>VZTZ01047297.1:0-12610 GCA_013400955.1 Drymodes brunneopygia | reverse complement strand
TTTCCCTTTTGCATAAGGCTTAAGCTATGAAAGAAAAATTACAAAAAGTGGTGAATTGTAATTAGGAAAAAAGACTGTCTTCAATGAGCATTAAAAAACAACCGTACAGATATGATCTGTAGATGTAAGGTAAGGGAATTAAAATGTAAGCTTGTGAATAATGTGTATGTGGTCTAAAATCCTTTGAATGCACATACATGGAATGTTGTTCCAGTTACACTATTTAAATCAAAGTTTCAAAACACTGGATTTCATTTTTTCTTGCAAACTGATTTTCAGTTATATATTACTGCTGATTTAAACTGCTATTTCTGATTTTTAGAAATTGAGAAGGGAATTGCCCCATTACCCTTTATAGGCAAATTTGTCAGTCCTGTTCCAAATGAATCACAAATCAGTTATTCTGTATAAAACTGTCTTCTTTGCAAACAACTGGAAACAACTATTATGTCTGCTCTCATAAAGTAGTTTAAATGTAGATTTAGATCCCTTTGAAAATCACAGTGTAAGGGCCACATCTGTCTGTAATTTGCATGTCAAATTTCCTTTGAATTTCTCCCTTCTCCCCTCAAGATCAAAAGAAGCATATGGGCTTTTATGTGTTTAACTGAGGAAGGAAGTTGGTATCTCACGTCACGTCAGCTGTTAGGAAGCGCACTGTGCTGTCCCCCTTGCATTTGAAGTGAAAATGGCAATTTCAAACAATTTCACAGAGAAAATGAAAGGAATAAGGGGATGGGAAGTACAGTAGTGTTTATCTGAGGATGAATGACTCTGACTGACATGAAGGAAAGCAAAAAAACTGAAAAATTCTTACTGTTTTGGAATAGACTATTTCTAAAAATTGTATATTGTTGTTAACAGAAAAGAAACTTATCTTTAGAGGCCTCCAAAGGAGTTGAAAAAAAAAAAAGAGAGAGAAAATAAGATCGACTGGCATCTCAGTGCTCCTGTGTAGTGATTTAGAAACTAGTTTTCTACCTGACTGGTTAATCCCCAGAGCAACGTGCTTGCAGAAAAGAAAAAGATGAGAGTTACATTGAAGGAAAGCTCTAGTATATTACTCATGAAGCAGGGTATTTCACTCCCTGATACAAGGCCAAATTCAGCTCATCAATTTAATCTTCCACTACCCTTGCCAGCAATGCCAAGGCAGTACTGGTTGTATGATAAGCTTTTTACTATTGGTTAGAATTCGTTCAGAGCATGTATTACTCCATTCTCAGCACTGCTGATGAGACCAGCTTTTATTAAATACATGTTTCTATATATTTTCCTTACCATGCACAACTCATCTGCTTCCCTTAACCTGATGGCTTCATTGGAGGTTCCCACCTTATGTGGTTCTTCATGCCATAGAAGTGTCCCTATGTCAGCCTTAGGCAGTGGAGAGAAGCTCCTCATTCTTGCTGTAATGTTTCTTAACCAGGGATTAACAAAGGTGGTCCCTTCTCATCAGAAGTTACCACATAATAGATATTAATTCCAGAAGTGTCCATAAAAACTTACATGAGAAACTTTCTTTGCACTGTACAGGTTGCAAAACATCGTTCAGGACCTCTGCACCTATAAGAAGCTGTAGTTAAGGATTCCATACTTAAGATGAAGTAATCTAATACTAGTGTATTATGTTAGTGTCTTTAGGAGTTGGATCTCATTTGCAAGCAATTTTAAAGATACTGTTAAATTACCAAGAAGTTCTTAATGAATGATAACAGATTTTCATGGATTCTTTGTAGTAAATTAAATGTTTAAAACAATGAATTGCCAAAATTTCTGGCTCTTCTGATACATTTCTAACAATGAAGAGCACATACTGTAATACTGAGTAACATATTCCAACCCTTTATAAGTAGAGCAGCTGGCTTACAACTTCAGTTTTAACTGTGTGTTTTGGGGCTTTGGAGTGGTTACATTTGGGAAGGTCTTTGTTACATGAAAAATCCAAGATCCGAGAGCTGGAAAATGAGCTGTAGTGCAGGCTTCACCTTAACAATCTGCATTGGTCTCAACCTAGGTGATTTTTCTTCTGAATGGGAGAGTAATTTCTTTCCCTTCACTACCTGACACCTTATCCAGTGAAAACAGTTTATTCCCAGTAATTTCATTTAACACATCAGAATTCATCTCTCAACCTGATGCTAGTCGTAAGTTTTCTGAGCAAGTTTATTGGCTACATGGTCCTTGTTTGAAGACAAAAAGTATTATTTGCATTGTTTTTCTGGTAGCAGAAAAATCAGAATACAGCCAGCTTTCTGCTGACATTTCAAGTCTGTTGCAAATCAGTGTCAAATGTTTCAGGGATCCTAGCCCTGCAGAAGGTGAGATTTTGTTCTTCTGCAGTACAGAACAGGATTTTCACCATGCTGTTGAATCTTCTGGGGATTGTGGCAGAGGAGTAGCCTCATCTATAATCCTCTTTGCTTTTCCCAGCATCACAGGCTGTAGTAGTTTGACATCACCATGTCTATTACATAGAGAGTCTGGTGATGGCAAACTAATTAGATGCTGTCATCACAGTTGTAATCGGCTTCTGCAAATGCATGTATGTGTATACATATTGTATACATTATTTTCAGAATTTTCCCCTTCTTATACAAAAAATATATACATAAATGCAGGTATGTTTTGTTAGCTCTAAAGAGGACCAAAGAAGAAGTTGAAGTTTGTTTGCGTTGTGATCACAGAAAATTTTAAAAGAGGAATGAAGAACAAGGGTTACATTTTTACTGGTACAATTCAAAACATGCAAGAAATATGCAAGAGTTGAATGCTCAAGTGTGAAAGCTGAGTTTCTGAGCAAATGAGGGTACAATCCAAACATGGCTACCTGAATGGAGAGCAGCATATCATGTTCAAAAACTCATTTGAGAAGAGGACAAGAAAGGTTATGTAGCTAGAATCAAACACAGCATTTAGAGGTAGAAATTCATCACAGGTATCCTGAGCCAGTCAGTCCCCCAAGGTAAACTACTTCTTTAAAATAGATAAAAAGCAGTAGAACATGNAGGGGTCTTAGGTGCCTGCACCACCACCACAAAAAAGCAGAACATATTAGTATTTCCTAGTACTTGACTGATTCTTGTTGTGGGTCAGAGTCTTGCTGGCTTTGTCAACAATGACATCAAATTAAAAGAGACAAAAATAGGTAGAAAAAGGTATTTTTAGAAAGATTCACAAGGAACAGGATGGTCATTGCAAAGGAGTTAGTCCAAAGTCACCACACAATTTAAGAGTTCACAAGCCTTTGTCCAGATGACCTCTATAAATTCAGACTCAGACAATAACTCACATCAAGACTAATGTGTATTGGCAAGACAGAAAAGTAAGGTTTTGCTAAATCTATTTGCATGCAACCTTCAGCTCAGTGTTTTGTCTTCCTTACTGTGATGTTATCTTGTCACTGAACTGCAAGACTGAGAAGACTTCCTCCTATGTTTATTTCAAAAGTTTATTAGGCTTAGGGAGTGGTGGTGGAAGGGTCAGATAATTTTTTCCTCAGTTTTTTAGTTTGTAGTATTGGGGAGAACATCTCTGTAGCTTTATTTCCAGCATGAGCTTTGGTCTTGTTTTATCAAGGTCAGCTTTGGCTCAGAAGCAGTTCTGATTACCATTAAGTCTGTCCTGAAGGGATATCCCAGACTAGTGTAAAATTATACAAGGGTCAGTAATAAAGTAATAACATTTTTATGAACATCATGGTAAAGCAAAAAACAGAATAATTTACTTCTAGTTTTTGAAAGTTACGCTCAACATTTAGACTGATATCTGCTAAACAAAAAATTATTTTTAAAAATTAGTGAGAATGCTAATAGTTAGCTAGAAGTAAACTAACTAGAATTAAGATGGAAAATATGATAAAAGATAGTAGATAACTTCATTGTTTATGCAGTCAGAGAGTTTGCTAAGGTCACCTGTCTGACACCTAACTTAACCTTTAGCCAGTGATTGTAAGGTCTAAGAGTGCCTGCTTGCATTTGATAGGTTTATGTGGCTCCAGAGTAGTCTCATGAATGTTTCTGCCCCATCTTTCCTTTGGGTACTTCATATGTAAAATGAGCATAACATTATAAATGTGAGACAAGGAACAAAAATACAGACATAGGACTAGATCGCACAATTACTCCTCTCTACTCCCAATTCTTTCTGATAAAGAGATTAGAATTTGGCAAAGATCAGCCCTAGCTTGCCTTTTTCCCCCCTGCTATTTAACAAATTCAAAGGAAACGCAAAAACTAACAGCCACCTTAAAGTTGTCTGTCAAAATACTGCAGTTGAACTTCCCTTCAGCCTACTGAGACAGTTCCCAGGGAGCATGCTAACATAAGTGATGATGGAAATATCCAGGAAGAAGAAACAGGCACACATTTTATCACAGTTCTAATTTTCTTTTCTTTTCCAAATATAAATATCAAGTAAAACTAATTAAGACTTCCTTTTGTGAGAACAGTAGCTAAAAACTGGATGTTATCAATACTTTTTTAAAAGCAAGTGATACATCTTATAATGTCTATTAGTCTAAGTTTCTTCATATACAGAGAGATCTAAAAACAAAATGTGGGGTTTTTTTGTTAAAATGCATGGTAATCTGACACTGAGATTTATGCATCAGCAACTTGACTATCATCTGAAAATATTAATTCCATAAAGTATCATAGACCTTTTAATGACTGTGTTATTAATAGCGCTTCCCAATACTAGTGACCATCTGTGACTGCTTCACCATCTGTGATTCCTATTTCAGTTCAGGAGGGGAAATAACAGTGGTATTACACTGATTTTACAATATAAATCATTAGCCAACTAGACCTACTGTAGATGATTAATTTTCTTTGCTTATAAGTGCGCACTGAGCAAGAGAAAATTAGCTCCTTCGATTTGTTGGCACAACATGGGTTTGTGAAATGGCCACAGGAAGCTGAAAAGATTAAATTGCTTTTATTGAAATCTGAAACATGCAAAAGTTGATGGAATTTAGATGAAGAGAATAAAAGAGCTTAAATGGCACTTGAAAAGGTGGTGAATGTTTCCTTAAAGATCCATGGCAAATGATGTGTTGATTATTATAATTTTTTAAAGCTAGGTAACAGAGGGTCAGCAAAAGAGGATTGTCAACACTTCTTAAAAATTTGTAGTTTGTTGATGCCATATTAAAATAAACTGACAAAATACTCATTTATAAACTCCTACTTAAAATTAATCTTACTGATATCTGAATGGAATGAAGTACCATTTATTTCAAAAGAAATGCCATTTTTAATTAAAAGCAGTTAATCCTTGCAGAAATGCTGTCCTTGCCTGCAGAGGCAGGAGAGTCAATTTGATCAATATTTTTTTTATTCTTCCCTTATTAAACTGGGCTAAAATGTTTCCATATGTTGGTATTAACATGTCTGCATTCTGTAATGGCTGATCTGATTTTCTTTTGTTTCAGTGTATGTGTGCAGATCAATCTCTTTTCCTTTGTTAGGGCAAAATTTGTAAGAAGCTTTTAGGGAGATAGGATACAATTTCAAAATCATTCAGGTTCCACTTCTTAATCTGTGTTCATTCCGTGGGAACCTAAACTTCAAAACTAAAAAAAAAAAATTCAAGAACAGTAGTACTTTAGGGTGCAAATTAAAATGCATCTAACCAGTTGCATTGTCTGCTTTCCTAGCTGATGAAGAGAGATTGTCACCTCAAAAAAAATTACTTATCAGCCTAAGGTAGATAGTTCTGCATCAGGATGAATGACTCTTCTACCATTAACTGTGGGGAAGCCTGGACACCTGGACAGAATTAAATTGCTATAATTTTATACTGCTTAAATTTTTTAAAGTTTGAAACTGTAGCTTTCTAACTGGAACAAATTTCATTTATGAAAGTCTTCAGTGAATTGAAGAAAGATTATACTGGTTTTATAAGGGACAAGAAAATCCCCTGAAAATATATATATTTAGCATCAGATGTGAGGCAAAAATTACAAGATCATGTATGAACTACCTGTCTTGTCACTAGAAAGTTCTGCTTTGTTGTCTGGATTTCAGTACAAGTTATAGCTTATGGGTATGCATTCAGTGTCTGGCTCAGAGTCATCTATTCGACCGTACAGATTATATATAAATTTAGATATGAATGTGTATATAAGTACATTTATAATTATACAGATTTTTTATTAAATTAAATGCTATATAAAAGGGAGGTGTATATGTATATGCATTCCCCTCCCACACACATATGCATTGAGTATGTTTAGGTATAAGCATGCAGAAATTAAAAAAAAAAAATTTTTAAATTATCATTGATTCAATTTTAAGACTATAAGGTAGATTTTTTAATCTTAGGCTAAACAAAGTCCTAGTGAGTGTCAACCTTATTTTTGCGTTAGACTGCTCACCTTTAGCAGACTGACAGCCCTTTTCCTTGCTATTTTCTGCTGCTTAATGGCAGATACAAAATTTCCTCTGTCTTAAGGAAAATGTGTGGTTAAGTTATAAAGACATACCCTGAAAAAATTTAAATAACTTGTGATAAATTTCCCTCCAGAATAGTGATTCAGTCTTGTTTCTTCTATTGCAGTCAAAAGGTTCTTCAAGCATGACTCCATCCAGCACTCAAAAGAAGGTGAAGAGGACTCTGCCCAATCCACCTCCAGAGGAAGCAACAGCAGGAATTCAGTCCCCCTATACTTCTGTGGGATCAGTTTCACGGAGAAGGATTTGTAGGACCACCACTATGGCCAGAGCCAAAATTCTTCAGGATATAGACAGGGAATTGGATCTGGTCGAACGTGAATCAGCCAAGCTTAGGAAGAAGCAAGCAGAGCTAGATGAGGAGGAAAAAGAAATAGATGCCAAGTTGAGATACTTGGAAATGGGCATTAATAGGAGGAAAGAAGCCCTACTAAAAGAAAGAGAAAAGAGAGAGCGTGCCTATCTCCAAGGAGTAGCAGAAGAACGTGATTATATGTCAGACGGTGAGGTTAATAATACCAGGTCAACCAGAATAGAGACTCAGCATGGCTTGGAAAGACCACGTACTGCACCCCAAACAGAATTTAACCAGTTTATGCCACCACAAACTCTGCCAGAAACACAGTTTGCCCCTGCTACAAGCCCATATGCTCAATATCAGTATTCATCTCCTGCCCTGCCAACTCAAGCACCAACTCCGTTCACACAGCAGTCACATTACCAACAACAGCAGCCTTTGTATCACCAGCAGGTTTCACCCTATCAGACCCAGACAGCTTTCCAAACAGGAGCTACTATGTCCTTTACCCCACAGGCTCAACCTCCACCATCTCAACAGCCATCATATCAACTCCCTTCACAGATGATGGTGATACAGCCAAAGCCAAGACAGAGCACATTATATTTGGAGCCTAAGATAACAACAAACTATGATGTAATTCGCAATCAGCCTCTCATGATAGCACCAGTTTCAACTGACAATAGTTATGCAGTTTCCCAGCTGGGCAGTAAATATTCTACCTTAGACTTAAGGATAGGACTAGACGAGAGAAACAGCAGAGCAAGCAGCCCAATTTTAAGCATATCTGCAGATTCGTTCTATGCAGATATAGACCACCACCATACACCCCGAAATTATGTGCTGATTGATGATATAGGTGAACTTACTAAAGGAACAGGAGCTCTTGGTTCCAGTTTTAGCCTCCATGAGAAAGATCTGACCAAAACAGATCGACTGCTTCGCACAACTGAGGCCAGGAGAGCACAAGAAGTGTCAGACTTCCTAGCACCACTGCAGACTTCCTCTAGGTTACATTCCTATGTTAAAGCTGATGAAGACCCAATGGAGGACCCTTATGAGCTCAAACTGCTGAAACACCAGATAAAGCAAGAGTTCCGTAGAGGTGCAGAAAGTCTCGATCATCTGGCTGGCTTGTCACAGTATTACCATGGAGAGGGCAGCTACAGGCATTTTCCAAAATCTGAGAAATATAGCATAGGTAGGCTTACTCTTGAGAAACAGGCTGCTAAGCAGCTGCCAGCAGCCCTCCTTTACCAGAAGCAGTCAAAACACAAGAAAGCCTTGATAGACCCCAAACTAACAAAGTTTTCACCTATCAAAGAAAGCAGAGACCTTGAGCCTGACTATTCAAGCTATATGACTTCTAGCACATCAACACTTGGGGGAATTACTACAAGGGCAAGGCTTCTTCAGGATGATATCACTTATGGCCTTAGAAAAAACATCAGTGACCAACAGAAGTACATGGGGCCACCACTGACGCCATCCATTGGAGCAGGCCTTGGGACTGCGCTAGGTCCAATGATGAGATCCACACTACAAGATGAAGCAGACAAGTCTTATAGCAGTGGTAGTAGGTCTAGGCCCTCATCTAGGCCTTCCTCAGTGTATGGGCTCGATTTGTCATTGAAAAGGGATTCTTCCAGTTCTTCTTTAAGACTGAAAGCCCAAGAAGCTGAACCTTTAGATGTGTCCTTTAGCCATGTAGCACCTTCTGGAAGAACTAAACCCACCAGTCTACCTATTAGCCAAAGCAGGGGAAGGATCCCAATAGTAGCGCAGAACTCAGAGGAGGAGAGCCCACTAAGTCCTGTTGGACAGCCAATGGGAATGGCAAGAGCAGCAGCTGGACCCTTGCCACCAATATCTGCAGATACCAGGGACCAGTTTGGATCAAGCCATTCATTACCTGAGGTCCAGCAGCATATGAGGGAGGAGTCACGGACTCGAGGCTATGATCGAGATATAGCCTTCATCATGGATGACTTCCAGCATGCCATGTCAGACAGTGAAGGTAAATTAGGCCTCAGATTGGTATCTTACTATCACAACGCAAATCCTCATTTCTATGCATGTGTCTGATTTTTGTTACACTTCAAAGACTTGTTCTTTTTCTGTTCCTTGGTGCATCTTCCGTGTATTTACATTTTTGGGGGTTGATTTTTTTTGTCTTATTTGATATTTTTTATTTTACCCTAACAATTTCTGGATGGTGTTAAGCTACTATAGCATGCTACTATATTGTTGTTGATTTGCTTTCCTTTTGGTTTGCTTGTGCATTGTCCTTTTCACTTGTTTATGTCTACTTTTCAATGATACTGTGTAGAACATTCCATGTACAATACAGACTCTGCCATCAGTCTTTATGTGCAGCTCTCTCCAGTGACTGTGAATCATTGAACTTATTTGCAATAGTGTTTGTTGGGATTTGGAAATAATCTCCCAAATCTCTAAAAAACTCCAGTAATTTTATGTGCATGAAATTTCATGATAGAACTCAAAAACTGATAATTCCATCTCCCGATGCACCAATTTAGATCTGTGTTTATATAGAAATAGTCTGTTCATTAAGTACATATTATATGTTAGAACCATATTGTTGTACAGTTGGCAACAGAAGAAACACGCGGGTCTCAGAGTAGCAGTTGAAGTTTTAGGCAGGACTGATCAAAAAGCCCTGCCCTTTTTTATTTACCTATTTTTATATGTTTCTAAAGACAATCAAGGATTGGTGAAAGGGGTCAACACCCTTGAAGGTTTATAGGACAAAGACATGGTCAATCATCTTTCTCCACCCCAGGGAAAGGAATGAAAAACAATTTCACAAGTGCAAAACAATCCCGGCCGATTAAGAAAAACAAGGACCATGTTTACAGAAAAAGCATGGGAAACTACAGTTACAGTGTTACAACTTATGGGGCCCTGTAAAACCAGGGTGACACCATATAGAGCTTAACGTGATAGCAAAAGAACATTCTACATATGATTTGTGGAAAGCATCCTGTCATGTGGCTTCTGTGCATTCAGAATTGTGATTATGTAAGATAATTTGTCATCTGAATGGTGCAAGACAATCTCATCCTTCAATAAACTTGCATAAAGTATTTTACTTCTGTTGATGGGCTATGCAGCGTAGCTGGTTTTATATGCACCCCATACACGTCTGCCAAAAAAGCACAAGAGTTTATCTCACTTAAGTTCATGAAAGGAACCTTTCTGATGTATTATAAATAGTGCAATTAAAAATGCTGCTTCTGAATAAGTACAGCAGAATGTTAAAGCTGATGTTGAGTACTTAATAATTGCAAATTATGTATCAGTTTTGTTTGAGTCAGCTCAGACTTAATATATTCTAAATTGTTTAAAAATCATAAAGACAGTTTGAAGGCAAATGAAATGAATATGTTCAAAATTGTATGCGCTCCCTTAACTTTTTCTTATGTGTATTTACTGCACAATAAAGGAGACTTTGCATGCTCTCTATTGTCTGTAAATGGCAATGATTGTCTCAAAAGACACATTTGCATGATTATGAAGCAGTATGGTTTATTTTTCACATTTCTACTAACCTCCGTTCATTATTGCATTATTGGTTTTTTACACATGCTGAATCTTTCATAAGCATTAGAAAAATTGATCTATTTGCCTTTCTCATACTTCATACTAAGGGCTTTGCTCTGTAAGTTTCTCTTCATATTTCTTAGATATTTATAACCCCCTCATGAACTCTGTGTTTCAGAAGAGACTCAGGGTCATCAGCTTTTTTGATATTTATCAGAAGTTTAACTGTTGTCATTGTCCTTCAATTCTTAGCACACAGACTCCTATAACTAAATCTGAAAGCAGTTGAGAGGAATTCTCCCAGTTGCAGCTCATATCATTCTTCCTAAATAAGCAGATGCTATCTTGTCTCCTCTCAGCTTGTGACTTTTACGGGTCATTCTGGAGTCACATTGTGAAAAATACAGGATTTTTCTCCTGAAAACTAAGGAGAACCAACCTGGCCAAAAAAAAAATCCAATTTGATGCTATTCTGCCTCATATGAACAGGTCGTAGGGAATTATATATCTGCCCTACAGTGCATTATAGTTCTCATCTAGATTTGTACAAGATACACATATAACTCTCCAAGTTGAACACATTTCAGTTTTAAATCAGTCAGTGATTAGTTAGACCCTTTCAGTAGTATTCTAACTCAATTCACATATTCTGTATTAGATTGATATGTCACTCAAGGCTTCCCCTTTCAGCAGTCTTTTTCTAATTTCTATCAAATTTTGTCNCTATTCTGCCTCATATGAACAGGTTGTAGGGAATTATATATATGCCCTACAGTGCATTATATTTCTCATCTATATTTGTACAAGATATACATATAACACTCCAAGTTGAACGCATTTCAATTTTAAATCTGTCTGTGATTAGTTAGACCCTTTCAGTAGTATTCTAACTCAATTCACATATTCTGTATTAGATTGATATGTCACTCAAGGCTTCCCCTTTCAGCAGTCTTTTTCTAATTTCTATCAAATTTTGTCTTCACAAATAGCTTATTTCTTGGAAAACCAAGAAATGACATTATTTTCAAATATGTTGTCTAATAACAAGTAACCTGCATTGAAAATAACTCATATAATTTGGATGTAAGATAAAAAGTGTTCAAAAGAAGCAATTACATTTCTACAGAAAGTTATGGCCTTCTTTTTTTGGGACTACATTCTTCTCTGTAGTGATCTGATGCCCTGACAGTGGACAGCTATTCTGGCATGTTTCATCCAACCTTTTAACACAATTTGCTTTGCAGCTTCGCTTTATTTTAAGCAACTGCTGCGTGGTCTTGATGAGATTCCATTAAAAGAAATCATTCTTAATCACTGTCTTAGGAAAATTCTTCTTGTGCTACAGCTTGATTTATCATCTTAAGAGACTTTTAAAAATTAATTTAAAATATCAAATTTAAATTGTTTTTCTTGGGTTCAAACTCAGAGACATGCTTGACTTTTTGGTCATTTTTTATAACATCCCCCAACACGTACTAGAAGAGAATGCAAATAGGACTTTGAGTCCAAACCTTCTGTTTTTCACTAAGTACATACTGTAACAAATCTTAAAACCAGTACATAAGTAGTGCTTACACTGGGATTCCAAATTTCTAAGGCTAAAAAAGTAGCCTTAGTGTCAAAAGAGCACAACATCCAGAGCTGCCCATTGAAAATAAACAGCATTTTGAGCTGTTGAAACACCTGGAATTTTCTCAGGGTTCCCAGTACCATNAACTGCTGAATGGTCTTGATGAGATTTCATTAAAAGAAATCAGTCTAAAGCACTGTCTTAGGAAAACTCTTTTTGTGCTACAGCTTGATTTATCATCTTAAGAGACTTTTAAAAATTAATTTAGGTTAAAATATCAATTTTAAATTGTTTTTCTTGGGTTCAAACTCAGAGACATGCTTGACTTTATGTTCATTTTTTATAAGAGACATCCCCTAACAAGTACTAGAAGAGAATGCAAATAGGACTTTGAGTCCAAACCTTCTGTTTTTCACTAAGTACATACTGTAACAAATCTTAAAACCAGTACATAAGTAGTGCTTACACTGGGATTCCAAATTTCTAAGGCTAAAAAAGTAGCCTTAGTGTCAAAAGAGCACAACATCCAGAGCTGCCCATTGAAAATAAACAGCATTTTGAGCTGTTGAAACACCTGGAATTTTCTCAGGGTTCCCAGTACCATGAAAACTCTGATCCAGCAAATAGATCTCTGTCAATCCCACAGCTACCACTTTCCATATACTGTTAAGTATGCATAAGATACTAATTTTCAAGAGTGCTGAAACTAGTACTCAGTTTTAG
>VZTZ01047296.1:156310-180613 GCA_013400955.1 Drymodes brunneopygia | reverse complement strand
GGGCTGGCTCTTTGAAAAGGCAGCATAGTGGAAACAAGGGAGATATTTTTAAGTCGTCTTTTCCTCTGGACTTAGAGTACGCAGTTAAGTTTAAGTCAATGTTTTAGGTAGCATTGGTTCAGGGAGTTACTGCAGTACAGTGGAGTCGTTCTCATCTGCTTGAGAATGAAGGGAGCAGTTAGAGGGGTTTCACATTCTGAGAGTTATTTGGCAACTGTTGTCACCAGCTTTTTACTCCGTAAAATACCCAGCTTGTGAGCAGTGGTTTGTAAGGAATTCCCACATCTTTATTCTTGTCACATACGTCTTTCATTCTGACAAATCCAACCCAGGTTGAGCAGAGAGCTCAAGCTCTGTCTTCCTATTCAGCCTTTCCTTCAGTTTTAGGTGTACTTGGAAAGCTGAGGGAGGCTGTTCAGTTAAGGCCACTCACTGCTCATTTTAGGATTTAAGAGAATTATTTCATTTGCTCTTCCTCTCAAGCTACAAGTTCCCAAGTCTGAAGCACTGTGTAACTGGAGGGGAAGCACTCAATCCTGAAGTGTTTGCAAAGTGGAAAACCCAGACAGGGCTGGAAATCTATGAAGGTTACGGCCAGACCGAAACAGTACGTTTGCATTAATTCTTGCAGTATATCCATTCAAAGGTAACAATATCAGAGCCACAAAGTCCTTGATAAATCAATGGAAAAGAGGAGAATCACTTACATGATTTAAAAAAAAAGAAGAAAAAGAAAAAACTTTGTATAACTATGATTATATAGCTCCAGAATCAGCAAGCTGCATATTTTAATGGTTTAGACCCCTGCAAAAACCATCCCAAAGACATTTCAGATCAAATAAGTGGTAGGAGATCCCTTTGTCATCTTTACTTCAATAAATACCAAAAAGAATAATTTGCTCCACCTATCAGTTTGGCCTGTCCAAGGTTTTAATAGCAAATATTAAACCAGCTCACATCTCAGACTTCTCTGTAAGTGAACATTAACAAAATTATTAAGAGTCAGATCTCAGGCCTTCTCTCATTTTGCCCTTGAAATGATCTGAAATTAATTGTCCCATTATTGAAATAAGATCTGTAATAATTTCACATCTACTGTTTTGCAAACTCAAGTGTTTGAAGGAGAACTCACTGGCTCAGATTCAGCAAAACTAACCTCAAACAGGTCTGACCTGAAATGTCTCTCAACTTGTGATGTTCTTGAGAACCGCAGTGCTTTGGACCTGATTCAGCCTTTGTCACAACAAAGTCATGAAGACGAGTGTTGTCTAACGCAAACAATAATAAAATTTACATGATGTTCCAACAATTTAAAGAAATTAAAATCTTTTCTGCAGGTGACAATCTGTGGCAATATGAAAGGAATGAAAATTAAACCTGGCTCTTTGGGAAAAGCTGTTCCCCCTTACGATGTGCAGGTACGTGCATTTGTGCCACTTGTGGGTAGAAGAGGAAGGCAATGCTGTCTGCATCCCTTCTGTGCCCTGCACTGAGCTGCAGCAGATCAGTTCCTCTGAGCTGATCCAAGCCATCCTGCTGTGTGTGCCCTTCCTGCAGATCGTGGATGACCATGGGGCTGTTGTGCCTGCAGGAGAAGAGGGCACCATTGGTGTCCGAGTGCAGCCCACACGACCCTTCTGTCTGTTCTCTGAGTACTTGGTGAGCCTGGATTGATGTGTCTGTGTCTGCTGAGAGACTGGGGAGAGAGCAGGGCAGAGTTCTGTCAGAGCAGAATTTCATGTAGGATCCTCAGCAGGTCTCTCTGGGTCACTTGAGGAATTTGAGCCTGATCAGTGTGTGATGGTGCTGAGGTGCAGGACATTCTTAAGAAAACAGTAGAATCAGTCAAACCTAAAAATATTCTCCCCTGCAATTGAACTAACATATTGAACAAACCTTGGGGCACCTATCTATGTTTTCAATCATCTTCTGAACCCCCATAATATTTGGATATTTGTAGCATCCTCAACAACAACTTGTAAAATGTAATTGCTCACTATGGGATAAGAAACTTCTACAAGTTCAATACTGTAACTTCTGGTTTTCACTCTGTCTTCTGCTGTCAAAGAGTAACCAAGAGGTTACCGTGGATGTAGAGGACCTATAGGTCAATGCAAATAATGAAGTTTTTCCTGGAGATGACCTCATTTGGGTTTTGGTTCTGCCAGTTGAGGGTAAAAAGTTTCTTTTGACAGGAGGTTATTGTGCAACCTCCTGCAATGATAAATCATTTCCCTGAACAGAGTGGGTTGCACATTTTTGTGGGTTACACACTGGCCATGACTGATGGGCATTTCAATAGAGCATGACATTTTCTCTCCAGAACAGAAATCTCTACATACTCTTTTTAGTGTATAGTGCTTTTTTCCATCTGTCACATACTTCAGCTATCAAACTGCTAATTAACATGGCTTTGGGTTTTTTAGTTGAAGATATAAAACTGCACTGAACACACTAATTTCAAAATCAACTTAAAAAATTGTTTTTATCATTTTTAGCAACACTGCAAAATAAATGTGTTACATATCACTAAAAATCAAAAAAATACTTTTTTTGAAATGTTTCGTTGTTGCCAGGATGATCCAGAGAAAACTGCTGCCTCTGTGCGTGGAGATTTTTACGTCACTGGGGACAGAGGCACTATGGATGAAGAGGGATATGTCTGGTTTGTGGGAAGAGCTGATGATATCATTAATTCTGCTGGGTAAGGCATTTCCTTTCAGATTTGCCTCCTGAATGCAGCCTGGACAGACCAAAGGACTGGTCCATGGTGCTGGGGCTGAGCTCTCTCTGTGCTGCCCCAGGTACCGCATTGGCCCCTTTGAAGTGGAGAGTGCCTTGATCCAGCACCCAGCAGTGTCAGATGTGGCTGTTGTCAGCAGTCCTGACCCAGTGAGAGGGGAGGTAAAAGAAAATAGAAAAAAAATGTAAAAGAAATCCCCTTTATTCTCAATATCAATATCCTTATATGTACTAGGCTTCCTTGGAATTCAATGTATTGCAGGTTTTTTAAATTAAATGGGATAATTTTTTTTTAAATCCTTATCTTAATAGATCTTAGAATATCAGAACTATTTCTTTGTTTGCAGGTTTTGATGTGGAAAAATAGTTTAGCTTTTCAGACTAAACATGATATGGCTTTTGTCTAAGCAAGGAAATTTTGATTATTTCTTTTTTCCTCCCTTAGTGCACTGTAGCAACAACATCCAGAGTGTTTCATTTTTCTTTTATATTTCCAACTTTGCAACATTTCTTTAACCAAAAAGGATGAGATTTTCAGCTATAATAGGATATAAAGTTAAGGGGAAAATAAAGATGGAAATAGGGAAAAAAATCTTGTGCTTTATAAATGGTCCTTCCCAGCACAGAATTCTGTAATAATCAGCCCATGACAAGACATATTAAAGAAAGAAACCCAAATTTGACATTCTGAAATTTGACACTCCCTTTATACAATAAATATATTCCCTTATTGCCACCTCTGGAAGCTAATAAAATCTCTTAATTTTTGTGGCACAGGTGGTCAAAGCCTTCATTGTTTTAGCTCCTGCTTTTCTATCGCATGATAAAGAAAAATTAACTCATGAGCTCCAACAACATGTCAAGAAGGTGACTGCACCTTACAAGTATCCAAGGAAGGTAAGTACAGCCCAAAAGGACAGGTTCTCTCACTCTACCAGAAACTGAGCATTTTTTGTCCTGCCTCAGCTCTGTTTCAACAGCTTTCTGTTTTCACAAGCTTTCTGACAAACACTCCAGCCAGAGTTAGATGAAAGAAAAGTAGATGACAGGGTCTGTTGCAACTATAGCCTTGGTGTGTTAGAAAGGACCCAGAGGGAGACAATGGTTGTGAAATTTTACTTCATGGAGGTCCAGTCTTTCTTTCATGGAATCCTGGAGTTTTCACAGCAGCCCACATGGGCAAGGCATTCAGTCAGCATTTCATCATCCCAGCCCTGGCTGTGCAGCTCCCATCCTTTTACCCCAGCCATAATGAAGGTGTGTTTTTCCTTCAGCTGGGAATTTAACCAGGGTGGGTTTTTTGCCTTTCAGGTGGAATTTGTCCAGGATCTGCCAAAGACAACTACTGGGAAAATCCAGAGAAAGGTTCTAAGGAGCAAAGAGTGGGAAAGCATATAAAAAGAGCAAGAGTGATCTGGAAAACAAAGAGAGAAATATTCCAATACCTGTACCAACCGTAACACATCAAACATGGGACATGTTTATGACCCAGAGTACTTGGAAACATTGTGAAAAACAAAATATGGAAGAAAGAGTGGAAAACACCCATATGGTTTGAGGATATGTGGTATTGGAACCACTTTTGCCATTGACCTACAAATTTTCACAAGGAAGGAGTTGCAAGTAATTCAAAGTGTGGAATAGGAGAGAGAAAAGGCAGAGCCAAAACCATACAAAGGTCTAATTTTTTTTACTGAAATTTGTATAAACACTTTCCTTACAAAAAAAATAATCAAAAAGGTGTAACAAACACTCTTAGATACGTACAAATAAAAGAGAAATTAATAAAATAATCTTTGTCCTGTGGTGGGTATCAGCAGCGCATTGAAATATTATTTTCAAAAACTACCACTGTAACATTCTCAAACTCTTTCAGAGTGAAAGAAGAAAGACATTTCTTTTTAATGCTTCTCTTCATCTTCATGAATTTGTGATTTATTTAAGTGGTTAAAGTCGAGACTAAAGATGATCCAAAGTGTTTTAGGTTAAGGTGCAAATTATACCAAATTAACAATGGTGTAAATGATTACAAGGAAAAGGTTACGCCACTGAAAGAATTCTGCTCCTTGCTCTGTTTTGTGCCACATTCTGTTCTCGTTACTCCACAAGAAGTGAGCAGTAAACTCAGAAGGGTTTCACTCCAAAACCTTTATGAAGGAGTGCCCAGGTTTCACATCTCCAGGGAACAGCTGATCTTTGCAGTGCCTCACATGGGAAGCATGTCCTGAAAGGTGAGTGAAATGAATGAAGAGGGTCTCCCCCAGCAGCTCTCGGGCTCTCCTGCCCACAGCAGACAGGTCAGGAAAATGAGTAGGAAAGTCTCTATCAAATTCAGGGGCTACCTAGCAAAGTGGAGGTTCATGGAATTGATGTTGTGAATGGATGCATCAGTCAGCAACTACTGAGGCTAAAGCAGTGAGATTCTTGATGGAGGTAGTTCGGAAATGCCCAGAAAAGAAAAAGGAATAGAGAATCAGGTACTGAATGTAAGAAGCAGGAACATTCTTCTAATGCAAACAATAACATCTGATGTTGTGTATTACTATGGAGATTTGTGGGCAATTTAAAAAAATTGAAAATATGAGAAGGCAGTATAGAGAACTTAACATTTAATTAGAGTGTCAAAATCATCAGTCTGGCTCTGACTAGCCTAAGTGACTTAATGAATAACTTATTAATTCATAACTGGATTATCTTTGGATTATCTCAATATTATTTTTCCCTTTTTTGNATATGTGGTATTGGAACCACTTTTGCCATTGACCTACAAATTTTCACAAGGAAGGAGTTGCAAGTAATTCAAAGTGTGGAATAGGAGAGAGAAAAGGCAGAGCCAAAACCATACAAAGGTCTAATTTTTTTTACTGAAATTTGTATAAACACTTTCCTTACAAAAAAAATAATCAAAAAGGTGTAACAAACACTCTTAGATACGTACAAATAAAAGAGAAATTAATAAAATAATCTTTGTCCTGTGGTGGGTATCAGCAGCGCATTGAAATATTATTTTCAAAAACTACCACTGTAACATTCTCAAACTCTTTCAGAGTGAAAGAAGAAAGACATTTCTTTTTAATGCTTCTCTTCATCTTCATGAATTTGTGATTTATTTAAGTGGTTAAAGTCGAGACTAAAGATGATCCAAAGTGTTTTAGGTTAAGGTGCAAATTATACCAAATTAACAATGGTGTAAATGATTACAAGGAAAAGGTTACGCCACTGAAAGAATTCTGCTCCTTGCTCTGTTTTGTGCCACATTCTGTTCTCGTTACTCCACAAGAAGTGAGCAGTAAACTCAGAAGGGTTTCACTCCAAAACCTTTATGAAGGAGTGCCCAGGTTTCACATCTCCAGGGAACAGCTGATCTTTGCAGTGCCTCACATGGGAAGCATGTCCTGAAAGGTGAGTGAAATGAATGAAGAGGGTCTCCCCCAGCAGCTCTCGGGCTCTCCTGCCCACAGCAGACAGGTCAGGAAAATGAGTAGGAAAGTCTCTATCAAATTCAGGGGCTACCTAGCAAAGTGGAGGTTCATGGAATTGATGTTGTGAATGGATGCATCAGTCAGCAACTACTGAGGCTAAAGCAGTGAGATTCTTGATGGAGGTAGTTCGGAAATGCCCAGAAAAGAAAAAGGAATAGAGAATCAGGTACTGAATGTAAGAAGCAGGAACATTCTTCTAATGCAAACAATAACATCTGATGTTGTGTATTACTATGGAGATTTGTGGGCAATTTAAAAAAATTGAAAATATGAGAAGGCAGTATAGAGAACTTAACATTTAATTAGAGTGTCAAAATCATCAGTCTGGCTCTGACTAGCCTAAGTGACTTAATGAATAACTTATTAATTCATAACTGGATTATCTTTGGATTATCTCAATATTATTTTTCCCTTTTTTGTTGGTTTGTTTTTATTTGTTTGTTGTTGCAGGATTCATAGCAACAATTCTGCAATTTTCTTATATAGTCTACAGCATCTACACACATAATCTTCTGCCATGAAGTTGTTGTTTAAATTACAGAGTCTAAAACTCTTGTGGGCTCTGAAGCCTCCCAATAGGACTTTCCTTGGACATCCCAGGCTGCTTTCCTCTGATGTACATTCCCAGTATGAGTCCATCAGACAGGGCAAACAGGAAATACCAAAGTACTTTAACTTTGCAAGTGATGTACTGGACAAGTGGTCTGAGATTGAAAAGGTAGGTGATCTTCTGTTGTGCCAATGAAATACTTTAATATTAAATTTCATTTTTTGAACTAGTTGGGGTTTTTCCTTTATAAAAACAATCAGTTATCAAAACAAATTTGCATTAGGAAATTATACAAAAGCTAATTATTTCTTGCTTTATTTCTTGCTATTTTGTAGGAGCATTAATGCACATTATAAGGCTTAAACTGAAATAGGATCCAGACTAGGATATGGGACTGGAGAAAATTAGGCTGGTAAACATTTCATGTTCAGAAAAGGAGAATGTGTTGGGAATACCTGAACTTGATAAATAGCAAATCTCAATCCTTTAAGGAAAAGTGAAATGTAATAGCTTATATGCCAGCTGTCAAATACTCCGGTCTTCCATAATTTACAGGTTTCTGTGTATTATTATTTCATGATCTTTCAGAAGAAAATCTTTTATGTTTGAATTCCTATGCTTTGTAGGCTGGAAAGAGACCACCAAACCCTGCTTTCTGGTGGATAAGTGGCAAAGGAGAAGAAGTCAAGTGGAGCTTTGAGGAGCTGGGGTTCCTGTCTCGGAAAGTGGCCAATGTGCTGACTAAAGAATGTGGGCTGCAGAAGGGAGACAGGCTTATCCTGATCCTACCACGAATCCCAGAGTGGTGGCTGGTCAAGGTGGCTTGTATGAGAGCAGGTCAGTGAGGCAAAATGGACATTACAAATCAACTCAGAGGATCAATAATGGATATGGTTTATCAAGGAAAAATAATGTAATAATCCAGTGAATGACCTAGCTACCAGGCAGTCCTGAAGGGTTTTCACTGGGGGCCATAGACAAGTAGCTTGTGCAGTGAGCAAGAAGATGCAGGAAGGCAGAGAAAAGCCATGGAAGTCACCAAACAGGTCCACATTTCATTCCTCACAGGAGAGCACAGGCATCTGCACTAATCTAATCCAACTGTTTGGCTGGGGAACACCAGGGCAATTCCTTATCAGAGATGAGTCTGGGAATAGTTAATAGCTTAGGTTCTTAAAAAAAATCAGATGTAGAAAAAATGCCAACATGTCTCTTCCAGGAATTGTCATAATCCCAGGAACGTCCCAGTTATCAGCCAAAGACATACTGTACCGACTCCAGGCATCCAAGGCCACCTGCATCATCACCACTGACAAACTGGCTCCTGCAGTGGACTCGGTGGCACCCCAGTGCCAGCACCTGAAAACCAAGCTGATGGTGTCCAAAGGCAGCAGGGAGGGCTGGCTGAACTTCACTGAGCTGTACCAGTGAGTGTGACTTAGGTGCCACTGCAGTCTCAAGGACAAAGCAGACCTGTTCCCACATGTGCTCATTTACATCACCTGCAATCCTTGAAGTCATAATTACATTCTCCTTTTTACAGAAACCAATCTGCTGACCATTCCTGCATCAAAACAAGCATTCATGACCCAATGATTATCTTCTTTACCAGTGGAACCACAGGTTCTCCAAAGATGACTCAACATTCCCAGGGTAGTCTTGGTTTCAGACCCCTTTTAAGCGAAAGGTATGAAAGACTTAAGCCTGTTGAACACAAGATAATTGAAGCTGCATAGCAGAACTACTTTTAAAAACTACTGAATAAGAAATACTGGTGTACATCCCCAGTCCTTCTCCCTCTGAAATCAGAGTAGAAACCCCATCAAATTGCTGGGGACTAGAATCATCCCCTCAATCTTCCAATGAATATCTCCTACCCTCTTTCTGGAGTGGTTAAAAAGACAAGCCATTACCTGGGGAGACGGTAGCACAAAGAACAAAGAGATACCACAGTGTCTGGGCTACAAAAAGCTTTGTGGCATGTGTAGATGTGCAGAGGCAGAGTTTGTTGGTTGCAGAGTCCACCCTGGTCCCTCAGCAGCCTTCGAGCTGAAATACCTGGTATCCAACCCAACATCCACAAGTGCTGCTGCTTCAACAGTATTTTCCCACCTAGTGGAAAGTCACTGTATGGAAATTCAGACTTTTTTCTCTGTTCATGGTTTGGGTTTTTATGCAAATATTTTTCATTATCTTTTTTTTTTCTTTTTCTATTCTATCAGGTACTGGTTGGACTTGACTGCCTCTGACATCATATGGAACACAGCAGACACAGGATGGATACTAACCTCAATAGCATCTTTTTTTGATCCCTGGGTTTTTGGAGCATGCATCTTTGTACATAACCTACCACAGACTGAATCAGCAGTCATCCTAAATGTAAGAAAAACACTCATGGAAATGTATTTATCTGCAGAAAGCATGCCAAAAACCTTTCTTGACAGCATCCACAGATTTCATGGGGATTGTGTTTATAGTAGTGTTTGAAATGTTGTATTTGTCATGTAAAGTCCCTACTTTTATTTTTAATGTATGCAGGAGGGGACAAACATGCAATCCATTTATACATTTTGCTCATAGCTGGTGAACGCATAAATGAAAATCATCCAAAAGCAGCACTAATTGCCTGCCCTTCATTCTAATGACTGTGGAAATAATATCAGTGGGTTTTAATGCAGAAATGAAGCGTTTCTCTGCCCACACCAGCCAAGATGAAAGTGAACACCTCCCTATGACGTAGACAGAGATAACCTTATTCTGGCAATGCCCCAAGCTATGGGGTCCTGGTGTCAGGTAGATGTGTATTGCACTGCTGGCAACAGAAGAAACACGTGGGTCTCAGAGCAGCAGTGGAATCTTCAGGCAGCACCGACCAAAAGCCCTGCCCTTCTTTATTTTCCTATTTTTATATGTTTCGAAAGATAATTAAGGATTGGTGAAAAGGGTCAACACCCCTGAAGGTTTACAGGACAAAGACATGGTCAATCATCTTTCTCCACCCCAGGGAAAGGAATGAGAAACAATTCCACAAGTGCAAAACAATCCCGGCCGGTTAGGAAAAGCAAAGACCATGTTTACAGAAAAAGCATAGGAAACTGCAGTTACAATGTTACAACTCATGAGGCCCTGTAAAACCAGGGCGACAGATGTGTTAACATGGGATTTTTATAATCAAATATATAAACATGTATACAAATATACCATATGCAATATTGCACCAACTGCAGGAGGGCTCCTCAGCCAACAGAGCGTGTGGTGCTTTTGCAGAGGGGGCAAAGGCACTTCTCCTTTCTGTGTTACCTGTTTACTGTATGCTTCCAAGGCAGTTTATTGTCTGAGCTTCACAGGCGCATCTTGTTGTTTAACCCTCCAGACGCTCTGCAGATTCCCAATTGATGCCCTGGTTGGTGCTCCAACATTGTTCCGCATGCTGGTGCAAAGTGATCTCTCCAAGTACGTCAAGAAATTACCTACTAATGTTTCATTTACCCTAACTAACCTTTAGTTGTCTCCCATATCTAAGTGCTTGGCCCAAAATCAGGCAATAATTTAGTTTAAAATACCCTTTACAAGGAGATCCTCATGCAAAATTTGAGTTTTGCTGAGTTTTTTGATCAAGCAGAGAAACCTGATGTTTTCCCTCAGAAATTTGAGACCTTTGCTACTGTAGTTGTGGGTATGAAACTGAGAGCCTGTTAAACACTTTATCAT
Organism: Drymodes brunneopygia; assembly: GCA_013400955.1. NCBI lineage: Eukaryota > Metazoa > Chordata > Aves > Passeriformes > Petroicidae > Drymodes > Drymodes brunneopygia. The sequence continues at coordinate 170,128 of VZTZ01047296.1, read as the reverse complement.
AATTTTTGTGTACCACATTAATTGTCCACATTTTGGGAAGGACTTCATCCTAGAAAGTGCATGTCAGCATAACTGTGAGAGAATTATTTGTTGTGGCAACCTCACCTCCTGCTCCAGTTCTCACTGCCTGTCATTGTTCCTTCCTTCCCTCTGGAACTTTCTCACTTGGCCTGTTGCAGAGGGTCAGCAATCAGGGCCCTAGCTCAGCAGATCAGTATTTGGTTATTTATAATCCCAGCTGACCTCAGCAAAAATTTTATTTTTCACATGTTAAACTCTGACTGCTACTACTCTTATGTAGAGCATTGAGCACAGACTGATGTTGCTGTGTCAGGAGCAGAAGGATTGGGGCCCCTCTGATTTCCTCAATTCATGGCACTAACTCTCCCTTGCGTGCTCCTGGTCTCATCCTGTAGATTTAAGTATTGCCTTTCTTGTTTTTAACTCCCTTTGAAGATACAAATTCATGAACCTGAAGTACTGTGTGAGTGGAGGGGAACCACTCAACCCAGAAGTCATGGAGCAGTGGAGGAGCCAGACTGGGCTGGACATCCAGGAAGTATATGGCCAGACTGAACTGGTACATCTGTAGGGACAATAGCCTGTTAAATTTTTGGAATTTCTTTTTGCTGTAAGGTTTGTTTTCTAAGAACAGAGTCTGTTTCCTCCTTCACATTTCTGTGAATGTTTCAGTAATTCCCTTCCCTGGTAACCTCTGAAGAACTCCCTCTCATGGCTCTCCTCACAGAACCTGTCAGAAATGTGGGGGTTTGGGAGGGAATGTGCTGTATTATTTCCAAAAATGTCCTTAAGCTAATTCCAAGAAACAGTGACAGTGAAGAGGGCAGAGTTTGAACCTAAGGGAAGAAGCCTGTTTACCAGAGGACATGAATTTTTCACAAAGAATGGAACAGGATTCTTTCAGGGAGTTTTGTGATTTTGCTCATCTGTACCATACAGCACTGACATATAGGATCCTATGAATCTTAATTCCTCACTTTGGAATTAGTCTAGAAACTGCATTTAATGAATTGAGTGTGAATGTTGCAATTTTCTGTTGCAAAACTTTGGTTTGATTTTGATTTTTACAGGGAGTAATCTGCTCTGTTTTTAAAGGAATGAAGATTAAACCTGGATCAATGGGGAAGGCAGCTCCCCTTTATGATGTTCAGGTTTGTTGTCTGCTCTTTAGATTCTGTCTTGGGGGGTTTTTTGTTTGGTTGGATTTGTGTTTGGTGTTTGTTTTTCCATTGGACTAAAATAAGAGTTGTTTTTCATTCTAGATCATAGACAAAAATGCCAATATCCTGCCTCCAGGACAACAGGGGGAAATTGCTGTCAGAAGCAAACCTATAAGGCCACTTGGTTTTTTCTCTGAATATTTAGTAAGAACTTTATTTTATTTCTCCCCACTACCACCAATCTCCCCAAAATCTCTCCAATTGCATAGTGGTTTAAAAGGCTGGATTGTTTTTCACCGTTTTATTATTTATTACCGGAGTAATTTGTTTATTTGGATTGGTGGGTGTTAGAAAAGGAAAGAAAATAATTTAGGATCATGTTCATTTTTTTCTTAAAGAATAGAAATTATTTTAAACCTATTTTATTGTATTCTATAGCAATATCAGTACATTCTCGACTGAAAAATTAAGTTCCAGTGCATTTGATGTTATGTGTGTTATAGCATAAAGTGCAGTTAATGCATGCTCAAAATCTAAACTACTGCTTGTAAACCACTTAAAGGATAACCCTAAGAAAACTGCAGAAAGTGAACGTGGGGACTTTTATGTCACTGGAGACAGAGGGATGATGGATGAAGAGGGATATTTCCAGTTTATTGGCAGAGACGATGACATCATCATTTCTTCAGGGTCAGTCTGCACACACCCATTCCAAATCTGCCATTGTGTGTCCTTACACGTTGTGTCCTGGTGAGCCTCTGTCATCATCATCATCATCCTGTGATAGGAATGTATTCACCTCTAGACTTTGGAATACTTGCTGTTATTGCTAGCTTTTCATCTTGGTGGTGATACTGGATCCATTTCCCCTGCAACTCCTCATGTGTTCCAACAAAGAATGAAGGCTTCAGCTGGCAAAGGGGGGATATTTATCTAGTTCATTTTTTGACTAAAATCGAAGGAATCTCTATTGGATTCAAAGAGCTTTTGAAACCATTATTTTGAACATGTTTGATGTTGAATCGAAAGAACCTGATATTGTATGATGTGATACCATAGCATGGCACAGGCTGCTGCTGCAGATCCCAGCTCTCAGGGTGGGATGGAGCTCCAGCCCAAGAGCCCCAAAGAGAGAGGACAGATGGAGAAGTATCCACAGCCCCAGCAGTCCTCTGCCACATCACCACTGTGAAATGCTCCTACTTCTAACCCAATCAGCTTTCCCATTGTGCCTTAAGCTTCTACACTTGGCTGTTGATTTGTTCTGACTTGTTTTTTTTTCTTCAACATGACAATTAAAAAACATTTGGTACTGGTTTTTTTCCAGATAAAAAATCAGAGTGAAATCTCATCTTTATTTTTCCTTACCTAGGTATCGCATTGGGCCGTTTGAAGTGGAGAGTGCCCTGATAGAGCACCCAGCTGTGGTAGAAACAGCTGTTGTCAGCAGCCCAGACCCCGTCAGAGGAGAGGTAATGATGCTGAATGGAGGGGGGAAAGCAGTGCATTTGTCCAAATATATAAAGATGTAAAGAAATTTCTGCTTTACTGAATAGCATACAGCTCTAAGGCAATAATGGCATCTTAGGATCATGGAATTGTTTAGTTTGGAAAAGACCTCTGAGATCATTGAGTCCAACCCTGAGCCCAGCACTGCCAGGTCCACAAATAAACCATGTCCCTAAGCACCACAGCTACTCCCATCATGGAGAATCCTGGTGGGGCTGACAAGCAAAACCCCTTCCTATTTACGTGCCTTTGCTCTTTTGAGTTTATTTTCATCCCAAGGTCTTCTCTGTGGAGAGCATTACTGTGATGTTTACTTTGCCCTTGTTCTTAAGCATTTGTCTATAAACTGAAATTGTCATTTATGACTCTTGGTGTAGCCAAAGTTCCACTGCAACTACCCAAGCATTAGACATGGGCTGGAGATGTGGTGAAAGCACAATCCTGTGCTGGGATAACAGGGCTTACTGTCCTCAGTGTGAACTCCAGAGAGAAAAAAACTTCCCTTAGCTTCAGGGAGAACTCCACAGAGACACCTTTTATTGCCCCTTCCTCTTGGCTGCTGCTGACAAGAAAAGGCAAAGGCTCTTATTTGTAATGAAGGTACAAAACCCATCCTTTAAACTTTCCCTTCTGCACATACACACCCATTTCTTCTCATGTGCTGGTTTCTCTGCTCCTCGTGACTGTTGTGACTCTGAGCAGCATTACTCACTGGTAACCTGCACTTAAAAATAGATGGTATCAGATCACTTTTCTTGATTTTACCTTACAGGTTGTGAAAGCATTTGTGGTTCTGTCCCCAACCTTTTCATCCACTGACCTGAAGAGCTTAACTTGTGACTTGCAGGACCATGTCAAGAAAACTACTGCTCCATATAAATACCCTAGAAAGGTAAATACTTCTGAGGAGAAACTTTAAAACAGGGCACCCTTCCCTCAGTCTCGGGAGAATTACCATTTAGATTTTCCTGATTCACTTGAAAGAAAAAGCACTGGCTCCAGAAGACCTTTCCTAAATAACATTAGTTTATATTATTTTTTGTGCATTTGCATAAAGTACTTGTTCAAACTTCTCAAAAATTTCCAGGTTTTGTATATCCCAGTTAGATCCCCATGTTGTAAGTCAGACTCCCAATCATAATTCTCCGTTTTCTATTTAACCTTCAAACAAACACTTGCCAGTGCCTTTAGGGTGGCACATGGCTGAATCTGAGTAAGTTTTTATCTACTGGCTCTTACTGATGGGAGTCCTCTCAGTTTTCCACATACGCTGAGAGCAAGTCTTGGAAAACCCGCTCTGTAGAACATGCTGCATTGCTTTCTCTCTTTATTTTCTCCAGGTGGAATTTGTCAAAGAGCTGCCAAAGACAGTCACTGGGAAGATCAAGAGGAATGAATTAAGAGACAAAGAGTGGGGACGGATATAGCATTGTTTGGAATTTAACAGAACTTCTTTCATTCCGTTAGCACTATATAAATTTCACTACTATAACTGCCTTCATTTTAATTTCTTTTTGTTCAGTGCCTGAGCATCAAAAACCACAGGTAACATCAAGATGTGATATTTCTGCCTGCTTGCAGAGTTTCCAGTGTCAGTACCTGAGTGAATTGTATTATTCTGGGCGAAAAATAAAATTTTCAATAGACAACTTCAATAGCCTTTTCCTTTGAGACCTCCTCACCATCCCTCTTACAGCTCAGCTATGTGATGATATTCTCAAGAGACAATAGAAAAGATGATTCCCACATCTGAAAAGGTACTCTACATCAAATATATTTTGTTGTACTGTTTCCTGAGAGTTTCCCCCAACATCCAAAGCTCATAGAAAGGACACAGTGACTGGTATGGACACTACACAGGCTACAAAAATGCAACATTATGAAGAGGTTGCAAAAGAACATTTTTTCTGGTGTTGGATAGCGACAGTAAAAGTTCTGAATATGCATTGTTACAGATGGGGGATTAGCAGTTGTATTGGATAGATCCAAAATCCATGTTTTTGGTGCTAGAATGAGAACCATGTGTAGGGGTCCTTTCTTTTGAAAGTGTCTTGTCTCTTCCAAGCATTAGCCAGGAGAGGAATTCTCAATGCAAGGTTGGAAGTGTTCTGAAATAGATATGAACATAAGATCCCATCTTTTGCTTTAAAAACCCCTCTGAAGTGAATTAAATGAGAATTGAGATTATGTTTGGTATGTGGGAGATAATCCTTTTATAGATGATGCTTTCATGCATTATGAGAAACTAGTAAGATGTAGAAATTTACAGTATCTGCTTAATGTTGCACATATACATAAATACAGTGTGTATAAATATGTTTTGTGTATGCATTTGGCACATAAAATTGCTCTGCTTGCAGAGAAAGTTAATATTTAGTTTTATGTCTTGAAATGCTTAATACATTTCCAGTATGGGTTTGGAACTTGGTCCTGCAGATGTTCTGGATTGTGATTTTTGTGACTTTGTGTGCATTGTTTTAGCCAGTCCATTGAGCAGGAGCATTTTATAAGTGATCTATAACTTCATCTCCTTTCCCAGAACAACAAAAGTTAGTTTTAATGAAAAACAGAGCAGCCTTTAGGTGAGTTTGGGTTTAGTTATTCAAAAGGATTTCATATTGTTGATATAAAACCAGCTCTTGTGCTAATACTTGATCTGGGTCTAAATAGTCATCCAGTAAGAATAAAAAATGAAGACAATTTATAAATGAAATGTATGTAAGCTTATCTGTTTGGAAAGGGTTTGTTATTGAAAATATCAGTAAGAGAAGGGGTAAATTGCCAAGTTTGGCCCTCACACTCAAGTTTTAGATTTAAGATGCAGCCCAGAACTCACCATTGGTGTCTGAGCCCCGATCAGCTGTGGCAGAGCAACAGAGCTCAGCAGCTGCTCATTGCTTAATGGGCTCCTGTACAGTCCTTAAAATCCAAAATAAAGTTATCTTCAAACACAGGCCTCTAGTGAGTGTAGAAAATGAAATCCCCCATGAGAGCAAGTAGTTTGTTTAATGTGATTCTAGTGGAAGAAAAGTGAACAAAATAAGGCTGTGCTCAAACCTGGCTACAGCAGGGTTTTAAACTTCCCTTCCCTTTTCCTGTATTACAGCTTTGTTCTGAGAGATTAATTTTTCTTTCCTTCATTCAGTCAGAACAGAGGGAAAACATGCTGGATATTTTAAATGTAATGCCATTTTTGGACAGAATAAGAAGAAATTGGATTAAATCCTTAGGTGTAATAAAAAAATGTTGAAAAATAAAATCTGGTCACAATTTCAGCATCTGATTCTTTTTAAGGACATTCAGATTTCAAATGTGAGTACTTTTTTGAAAAATAATCCACTTTGAAGTGATCAGATTTTTAAAGTAATCCATTTATTCCACGTAAGTAATAAATTTTAAAATATAATCTCATTATGAACTTTGAAAGGAATTGATTTTAAAGCAAATTTAAAAGTATAATCCTCAACAGGTTCCTAGGTTTTGGTACTGGTCTGTGCTGGGCTTTAAACAGATCTTGCTAGATTTTCCCCTGAGCCCAAGGAGTGGCACAAATTGCTCATTGCAGCAGGGAAGGGCTTGCTCAGGAGGTTTCCTCTGCTACAGCACAGACTGCTCAGTCTGTACATGGGGTCAGTCAGACTTGCCAACGTGTTCCCCCAGTTTTGCAATGATACAAAACCTGAACCTGACCAGGAAAAAAAGGAAGAAACAAACTGGTGAATCAAAACATTTCTGTTTGCTCTGTCTCACTGCCCAGGGTTTCAAGCAATCACACAAGGCCCCTCAGCTGCTCCCGAGCTTGTGCTTGGTTTCAGTGGGGTGTGTTTGTCCTGCACTACTGAGTTGGGGAATCACTGAGTCAACCAACTGATATTCTCTGATTCTCTAAAACAGAACTTGTTCTTTTTGTTGGGCACAGGGTGTGCCCAACCTGTGCCACCTGCCAGCTCAATCCTGAAAAGAGTCTGTAGCCTTCAAATTTGCAGGCTTCCCACAGAAAAGGAGCACAGTTTGGAATGGAACTGCTAAGAGTTGTTATTTCTCTGTACAGAAAAGGCGGGGTTTGCTCAAAAACTATCAAAAATGATCTCTAAGAGCATTCCAAAGAAGAAACTAAGAAACACAGACTGGTGCTCTATGCTCTTTGCTGCTGAACTCCTCACCAGAACATGCTCACACTGGACTTTTGTGTATTCAAGCATCCTGTTCCCTGTCAGTCGTCAGAGGACACCTTCTGATTAAGGGTGGAAGATACACATTTTTGTTCTGCTGCTTTGAAATATTTCCAAAGCAATATATTCTCTATAACTTTAAATGGGAGAAAAGGCTTTTGAAAATAGTGACAGAAGAGGGAAAAATGGACTGGTCCTTATTTTTGTATCTGCATTGCAATTACTAAAACCACAATGTAATTCTGTGCCAAACAGTATTTTGTGAGAATGTTTTTTAAACATTGTTGGTGATCAGACTTCCAGCTCTAGCCACTATTGGGTTACACAGAGTTTCAGGATTAAATATAATCAAGGATTTCCTGGACTGAGGTGTCAGTTCAGACTGTGAGATATTTCCATAACAGTCAAGTTGTTCCATGGTTATGGGCACAGCAGAGGTTTAGACCATCCCTGCTAGGTCACATCTCACATTTCTTGTCACCTCTCTGTAGCCCTTGCACTTTCACACAGTGCTACTACAGCACTTGATTCAGAAGATGTGAGTAGTAGCTGAACTCTATGACCAAGGCTGTACTGAGCACAAAAACACCAGTGAACCGAAAAAAAGGAAAAAAAAGAAAAAGCACAGGGTTATTTACCTCGGGTTTTCCTGGCTCTGCTGCAAACCCACTATGCACTACCCATAAACACATCTGCTGGTAGCAGGAGCCTGGGAAAACAGCAAATGTGCTGTGGAGTAAAGCTGTTGATGACCTTTCAGGACAACTAATTGCTATCAGTGGCTAATAAACACAAGTCCCAGGGGAGGCTGTGCCAGGAGGGTTTTGCACGTGGATCTTGCCTCCTTCACACCCTTAGCTCTGAAATGGATATTCCTTTGCTTTCCAGTGACAAAGCTCATTATTTTCTGAGGTCAAAAATAGAAAACAAATGCACAGAATGCTGTGTCCATGACATTAATCTAAATGTATCTGAGCTTGCACTACGGAAACCGGAGGATAGTTGAGAATTTTTTTCTTTAGGAGCAGAAATGGAAAAGGAGATGAAATAAATGGAGCTTTGAATAGCTGAGTTTCATGTCCCAAAATGTGGTCAACGTGCTCTCTGGGCCATGCAGTCTGCAAAGAGCAGACCAAGTTTTAGTGATCCTACCTCAAACCCCAGAGTGGTGGCAGCTAAGCATGGCTTGTATTCAAACAGGTGAATTGTATAATTCCTAGTGGTCTGTAGATTGATTATTACCTATGCCAGAAGTTAACAATTTATTTAATAATTATATTTCTTATTTGACTTCCTTTCTCAAACATTTGACAATCAAAAGGGTGACTGGAGTAGTCTCTTACAATTGATGTAATTACCTTCACCATTTTTCTTTCACTTTCTGTGGCTTGTGTTAAATCAGTTTAACTGCAACAGACTTCAGTTAAAGCTGCTAGTATTTTCTGCCTCAGTTATGCATTTTACTTTCACTGTGTATGTAGCAAAGGACCTCACAGAAGTTATTTGGTACTTCAAGCCTCTATTCAAGTTCAGATGTGTGAGACTTGTTTTACCACCTTCTCATTTCTGGATTGAATGCTGCTGGTATTCAACAAATCAGGGAAAGCTGTGAAGTGATCAAGACTGAAAGGGAAAAACACCTAACACATTTCCAATTTTATTGCACTTTCAGGTGTTATCATCATCCCAGGGACAACACAACTGACAGCACCAGATATTTGCTATCGATTGTTGCCTTTGGAGGCAAAGTGCATTATTACAATTGATGCTCTTGCTCCTGTGGTGGACTCAGTTGCATCCAAGTGCCAGTCTCTGAAAACAAAGCTAATTGTGTCTGAAAGCAGCAAGGCTGAGTGGCTGAACTTCAGCCATTTGTTCATGTAAGTGCCTTCTATTCTAACCCTGTTAGATTTATCTCTAGTGGAAATTTCCTCGTGTTTAAACACTCTTGTACACATGTATCTCATTAATTAATTAGATACCTCTAAGGGGGCAGGAGAGGAGGCAATTTAGTCTCTTTTTTTGTACAGAAAAGGAATATTTGGGAATAGCCAAACTGGTAATTACAAAATAAGCAGTCTTACGATGTCTATATTTGTTACAAAAGACTACAAAACAATACAGAAAAGTGGGTAGGAATTACTTTTATTGCCAGCTGTGGCCTACTTACTCTCTAAAAGGCAAGGAAAAATATTCTATACTAATTACTCCAATCCCTATTCCTAAAATTTGATGATAGTAAGGCTAATGTGAATAGCTTTTCACTATGAATGTCACTTAGTGTCTTTAGGAATCCTGTAGACAGATCACTGGCAGTCTGCCTACCTGGCAGGATCATTGCCCTGACTTCCCCTGCTGCTGCCCAAGTCCTCGGCTGCCTCAGCTGAGTGCTGAGCTGGCCAGCAGGCTCTGGGGCTCTAGAGTGGGAGCTCCTGGGCAGCAGGAGCCACCAGGACACAGCTGGGCTGGGGAGGCAGACTGCCCACACACAGCCTTGCAGGAATGGGCAGTGTTTGCATGCCAAGCCAACAGCCAGTCCTGGCAGAGCGTTTTCCGTCCGTCTTCGTATGAGCCATGCCACAGTTTGATCCAAGAGCAATGTTAAAGGTAAGAACACCACACCCACAATGAACAGTTACTCATATTTCATGTTGTTTTCCAGGCAGGCCACAAAACTAAGCCTCTTAGGTTTACAGGATTAGCTGTTTTAAGATGGTATAACCACAGGGTGATTGCTCTTTGAATAGGAATATAATACAGGAAGGATTTTGCAGCATGATTCTTTTGGGCACAGGATATTGCCAGCTGCTTCCAATCAGTGGGAGTTACTGGTGTTATTTAAAACTCTCCCCCTACTGTATTTCACTACTGAAATGATAAATTAGTTGAATTACATGTAAATTAATATTTTCATTACACAGCTGTGACCCTCAAGAAAGTACCAGAAAACACCAAGGCTTTGAGACTGGCTTCTTCTTAAAAGAAATTATCCTCAAGTTTCTCAAGGCAATCTGAGTTTTAACCTAGAACAAGGGGAAGAGTGCATCTCAGAGCCACGGTTTCATACCAAGGGCTGGTCCTTGTTCCTCAAGTCAGCATTAGGACAAATTAGGTACACCACATTCCATAATCAACATATCCCCTCTTCCGTTGATGTTTGGGCACTGTGACATCTTTGCTCAGCACTGACAGTGACAGCAATTATTTGGCTTTTCATGTAAGTGAGATCACAATAATGTCTTACAGTTTGTTCATGAAGGCTTGAATTCAAAGTACTGAAGCACTGCTTGACCACAGGGGAACCAATGAGCCCAAAAGCGATGGCAGAGTGGAAAAGCCAGGGAATCAATGCACTAACAATAAATGTTCAGTAAGTGCAAACTCTGAAAAATCAGAAGTAAACTCTAAGTCCTGTAGGCACACAAGTCATTGAGAGAGAGGAGGAAAGAAAACAAAAAATCCCACTAATTACTCTGAGTCTTTGTCCTTAGAAGATAAGTAGGCTGTCATGAATCATGATCACCAACATCAGCTACCAATAAATATTCACAGTTGGCCTTTCTGTCTGGTCTCAGATGGTTTTTTCCTTTGTGTGACTCAGACACTGATGGTTTTAATCCACACACAAAAATATTCAAAAATTTAAAGAAAACACCACAGGAGGTAAGAAAGCAGAGTTTTAATAAATGGGTTGCAAGGGAGACAGGACTAGGGAAAAAAAGTCATCTTCATTTTCCAACTTCTGAAATGATTTTGAAAGAAGAGGAAAACATAAATTATGAGAAACTTGAACACATCCTTTTCATTAATCCAAGAAGAGTAACAAATTCTGTTCTTCAAAGTAAGTATTCCCATTAGCAACAGACAGGCTTTTATGCTAGAAATGAAGTACTAAAGTTAGAAAGTTGTACAGGAAGCACATTCAAAGCCCTGTTGGAAAGCAAGTTATAGCTGCACTGGTTTTGGTTGGTTTTTAGGAGTCAAAGGGACAGTCCACTGTAACAAGAAGACAACAGAAAGACTCACTAGTATTACTTTCAATCTGAAACAAAATTAATACCATAAAGCTAAAACTGTCCCAAATTAAAATTTAAATCCCCTTATCTAGTATAGTATAATGGAGAGCTTCTTTCATAAGAAGTTTCCAAGCACTATTTAAATTCAAACTTTGAGACTTAAGAAAAAAAAATAAAACCAGAAACACTTTATAAAATCCCTCAAGGATTGAGTCTTTGGAAAGAGCAGAAAAAGGCTGTTTGCAGGAAATTACTCAAAAGGATTCCATTCAGTCACTACAGCATTTACTATAAACCAGTAAGTGCTGCATACACAGCTAATGTAAACACACATGTAGTTTTTGATAAAACCATCTGCAATGCCTGCACTGTACTTCTACCGTTCTAGAACAGTCCAATCTTTTACTCTAAATCATCTCATAATATTCAAGTATTTATATATATTGTAACAGTTCTTTTCACTCACTTCAAGACAGCATATCCTTGTGTATATATAAATATATGTATAAAACCCTCCATCAAATTATCTGATTTATCTTATTCTGTTGTTCACACAGAAAAATGTTGCCAAGTTCTGCAGTTGTCAGCTCACTTCCTTCCCAAAACTGCCTGCAACTGTCCTTTCCAGATCTCTCACTTCTGACAGTAATTGCTCAGAGCTGCTTCTGTGCTGCTTTTTGGCTTCTGCAGCCTCCAGATATAACAAAGGAGAGTTCATACATGTCAGGGTGGCCACATCTACATACACATGCACAGACCCCTGCTTTGTGTGCCAGGTACAGGAAATGCAGAACAAAGCTGCAGGAGGACAGCAAGCTACACCAGAAAGGTGATGCACTCCTGAGCACCCTTACATCTGCTGTAATGTCAGTTCCACCTGCAACGAGCATAACAATTCTTACACAGGTGGATTCTAAAACAAAACCCCCTCTCCTCATTCCAACACCCTTTCAGAACTCTATGGGCAACTTTTTTATATGTTTGGATTACGTTTACCTTTCCCTTATATCACATTTTCTACACTGTCAGACCATCATTCCCCTTAGGCTCAGACTCTATTTCACTTTGATTCTTGTTCTCTTCTTTTACTTCTTTAGAGCTTTTGTCCTCCTCCTCAGTTTCTGCTTTAACTGCCTCTGAATTTTGTTCTGTCAGACTTGATGGGTTTTGTTGTGCATCTTCTTTGTTGCTCTTCACCACCTCCTGCAGATTGTATTTTCTGAACAGAACATAGTCCCTCACCACACTTAAGCAGCAGACGGTTTTTATTATTTCCACCACAACTGTGTACTGTGGATTATTAAGATCAACCTTGTTTTCCGGATTGAGGCTGCCCACAATTCCTGTAAAACAAGATGTAATTTAAAAGATGCTGGGAAAACTGCTTAAGAGCATAAGCATGTCTTGTTTCTCAAGCAATTGCAGTGGGATAATTTTTCAGTTACTTCCTACTGGTGGTACATTCTGTGACTCCTGCTCTGTTCTGCTATTCAAAGCAATTACAAAAATCATTGGCTATAACTGAGGGGGATCTTGCCTCCTCTCTCTTAATTTTTATCCATTCAATGAAATACTTGAGTAAGGTGGAGCTATTTTATGAGTCAAATATTGAACAGAAATAGTAACATGATTATTTCGATACAGCATCCAGAGATAAAGCCTGATAGCAATGATTTCAAAGCACATGTAACTGACACTGCAAATTATATACAACATTGTTATCTCTTCTGCTTATAGTCTCTTAAGACATCAACACCAACAAGGAATACTCATGTCAAGCTTTAAGTCTTAGAGAAGCTTTTAGAATTCAATATACAGGTTTTAAGCAACAAATGTGTATGTCCATTATGACCTCTTTTAATAGTCTGACCCATGTTGTGCATGCAAGAAACTTGTGCATGTAAACCTGTTCTGTTTCATGTGAAATCCATACATACCTGCCAATTCTTTAATCACTTCTTCCCTACTCATATGGCTGTTATTACGAGCTTTGTAAACAATCTGGTAAGTACCCTTGTTAGGGGCTTTAAACCAAGGCTCGAAAAACGTCTCCGTGTATTTTTTCATATCTTCCATAAAAGCCTTGCAAGTTCCAGAAATGGGCAGCATGCGCAGAATGACTCTTGTTTTCTTCTTTTTAGTGGTGTGCATGTCCTTTAGTATATGGTGCACCAGGTTCTCAGGTTCTACAAGAAAAACAGTTGGCTATGAGCAACAAATTGAAGGGATTCTCTCTCTTCTTTCCCTTCTAAACCATAAGGTGGAAACTTGGCCGCACTGCTTCAGCCTCAAATCCTTTAATGTAAAGCATTTTTTTACTACACCAAAACTAGAGAATCAAAGATTGTTTTGTCAAAGCAGTTTACCTTTAGCTTCTCCACTAACAACAAAATTCAGCGGCACAGCCACAGGGAAGGGTATTTGTTTCATATACACGTTACTTGGAAGCCACACTCTGTGGCCTTTTACTAACAGTGCTGAGAGCAGTTTGCATTACTCAATACCAGCTGAAGTCCCACCTATGCCCTGGGTTCTGATGAAGACCACGTTGTTGGCACCGCTCTCCACCGACTGGAACCGCCGCAGCTTCTGCTCCGTCGAGGCACGGATCTGGCCAACCTCCTTCTTCAGCGCTGCCTCCACATCGTCCTCATCCTCCTCCCTGTCGCTTCCTGACAGCCTCTCCTCGTGATCTGAAAACTTCACACAGGCACCATGGTGTTGGTGAGCACCGAGCAGCAGTGCCCCGCTCACAGCCCGCGCTGGGCCGGGGGCATGGGGCACGGGCCGGGCCTTTGCTCCGGCGGGCAGCGGGGCTGCGAAGGGGCTCGCCTGCGGAACCTGGGGCATTCGGGGGCGTGGTGCAACACGCGGCTCCTTCCACACACGCGGCTCCTTCCACACACGCGGTTTGTTCCACACACACGGCTCCTTCCACAC
>VZTZ01047296.1:0-155986 GCA_013400955.1 Drymodes brunneopygia | reverse complement strand
CCCGCCGGCCCCGCCGCACGCACCTGCTCGGGGCCGTAGAGCAGGTCCCCGTACTCGCCGAGCAGGCTGTAGGCCTCCCCCACGCACTTGCGCTCGTTCATGTTGCAGGTGATGAGGATGCCGCGCATGCCGGCCTCCAGCTGCNACCGAGCCGCAGGGACCGAGCCGCCGGAGCGCCGATCGCGGACCCGGGTGGCGAGCGCTCTGGTGGCGCGCTCAGCCGCGGCCAAACCCGTAGCCCTTGATGCTTTCCGACACTGACCCGTGCGCCCCACGGACGGAGATGCTTGGGCCGCTTCCCCACCTGTCCCGACCCCCGAAGCTGTCACGCTGTAGAGAGACCAGTTAAACGACAAACTCTTTGAACAGCTAAATGGAGGCTTGAGGCCATAGCGAACATGTGCTGACAGACAGTCGTGACCCGTAGCGTAGTTCCTAAAGGAAGGTGTCTCTCTGCATCCCGGTCCCCAAGAGCCGCCTCTCTCTGCAGTAACTTTTAAGTTTCTTGGACAATTAAGGGGCTAAGAATTGTTACAGGTTCTGATCGGTGGAAAAAAACTAACCAAGGCAGTTACTCCAAATCCAATATAAGAAAACCACCATTGGAAGCAAACTGCGCCAAAGTGGAGAAAAAAATTAAAGTACTTGCTGCTTTTTTGCAGGATTTTTTACAAAGTAAGACGTTGCAGATTTGCACATTAATGTAAAGTAAAAGACATTACAATATATCCTTCTTAGTTTAGGCTTGAATACATTCTTACCTGATTCCCATCATTTATCTGTCCCCAGGGCTACACTAAGAGCTAAAACAGACTCTGATACAAATGAAATGGGAAACTCAGAGAGGCAAGAGCACAACAGTAATGTCTGTCAAATAAAGTATTTAATGAAATGTCAGTATCTCATCTTTATTGTTACTTAAAGGATAAGAAACTCTGTAAGAGTTTAAGAGAATGTTATTGCTTCAAGAATCACTTTTGATGTATGACATCTTCTAAAGAGATTTAAAAATGTTTCAAAGGCTTCAAAAATTAAAAGTTGTAGGTATTACAAGTATATCTTTAAAAAGTGCAAAGAAAATCTGTGTCATTGAAATCCTTAAGGACTGGACTAGTAAAGTATTTAAAATATATGATAGAACAGAAATTTAAGATTTGTAGCAACAGCTGCTCATACTCTAATTTTAGCAGTTAATATATCTATTCTCTCACACTTCATTAAGGAGTGACTTTATGCTGGTATTTTTGTGTGTTTGAGCAACTTCCCTTTCTATCTATGTTAACGAACTGTCCTTTTTGTCCCATTCTGAGAATATATATCTGTCATCATTTGACTGTCCTGATTACATCAAGCATGAAACTTAGAGAGTTTAGGATTCAGACAAAAAATTGTATCCATTTTCAAGTTCTCATAGAAGGTCTAAGACATAAATACTTTTTGTTGGAAGAATTTTCTGTATTACTAGAAACAGTTCCAAGAGAGGTCAAAGCATCTGCATTGATGGTGAGACCATGAGATTTCTCTTTCAGAAGTGCATTTTCCCACTTGAAGTATCCACAGCTTTTCTTATTACCTCCTTGCTTGCCAACAGGACAACAAAAAAATGCTCTGCCATGATTTGGGCCAGCATTTGACACACAGAGTTTTTTGGCTCTTCGACCACAGTTACACAGAGGGGGAGTTGATTTTTCATTTCTCACAGTTCTTATAGACTGATTCAAGTTGACTGTGGAGTTCAGAACAGCAGGAGATACCCTGGGCAAATTTGAACTTCTCAAAGGTAAGCAGTGATCAAAAGAGGAAGTTTTCTCTTGATATATACTAAAAGACTGTTTTTTTGCTGGTGGGCATGTTTTTGGACTAGTTGGCTTTCTTTTAGGAGCCTCTAAAGGAGTAGAGTAATTTCCAATTAATGCTGATTGTGCTGAAACAGCACTTCCCTTTGCAGATGGTAACTTAAAAGCTGAAAATTTTGAAGTCTGCCTTTGTACTGTCCCTATATTATAGATTGTAGTATCAGGACTTTTGTAAACAACAGACTTCAGAGGTGCCATGGGTGCTACACTTTCCTCCAAACTCTGATTATCTGAACTTGTCACAGCCAATTGTTTTGAAATAGTTTTTTCTTCCAACACTGTCAGACTATCTGTACTTGAGTCATCCTTGTGCTGAAGAGAGTCTGAATTTTGTTCATATTGAGATTCTGGTATCAAAGCAACATCTTCCCAGTCTGTCAGCAGAGACAAGCACTCAGAAGTGGTGCTGATGTCCCCACTGGAGAGAGTAACTGAGGGGATGGTGGTGGAGACAAGCACCAGCCCTGATCCCTGCACTGGAAGGCTGGGCCTGGCTGTTCTCAGAGGCTGCCCAATGCTCAATAATCCCTGCTGGATGCCTGTTGATGCAGGACTGGGACATGGCTGTGCCAGACCAAGAGGAACAGGAAATCTGTCAGTAGATGCTGCTGAAGAGCTTTGGGATTGAGCATGGAATTCAGTCCTTGAGCTGCTGCTGGGTACAACACAGACATCTGCAGAGGGAGCAGTACAAGTGATCTGCTGTTCCCCAGTCTGTACATTTGAATTTATCTTGTTTCCAGCAAGACTGTTGTGTTTGCTCTCAGCCAGAGAGTTTGTTTCATGAGTTCCATCTCTAGATGTTTCAGGTCTGCTCTTACTTCCCAGTGGAGTCTTGTCAGTGAAGTTTACAGTCAGTGTTCTGGAAATTAAATTACTCATCTGATGTGCCTAGGGAGTCCATAAACAAAAGCAGATTTTGGAAAGTGAATACCCAGACATTTTGGGAATAAATGCACAAATATGCGTATCAGCCCAAGGATGTTCTTTCCAAATCATAGTCAAGATGCTGGGTTTATTATTTGAATAGCTCACCTTTCATCTGTATTCCAGGCTACAAAGCAAGTAGACAGGAAGATACAAAGTAGTGACCAACCTTATCCAAAGATTTAGTAACTTTCAGCACACATCCATCACAAATCAGCCTCCAAGCAAGACGAGCAGTATTCCGGGAATCATCCAACCCTTCAAAAGTATGGTTATATTAATGTCTTCTTTTCAAACTGCTACTGGGGATAGTTCTTATTACAGGAAAAATGTAATCTTAGGTAAGCCTTACATAAATGACAAGGAGTCACAGAACTGTGACACTTAGTCATCTAGTTCAAAAAAGGGAAGTAGAAAATTCCAAATAATTCTCTGTGCTGAAACATCTGAAGGATTATCCACAGAGCTGAATAACTATTCACAGTTGTAAATATCCTTGCTCTTTTTATTAATCAAGTAAAAAAAATCATATTGTGCTGGAATTCTCTCACATTAGCATGATACTCAGAACTATCAGGTAAAATCAAGTTTCTTTATCTTCCCTCCATTTCTTTTTTCTTTTGTATCCTAGCAATTCATAAATTGATTTTGTGAACATGCAGTCAGTAGCAGTAGAAGAGATTTCAGAAATTAAGTATGAGGTTAGAAAAAACAAACTGATCTCAGAAGCAGTTTGCCTTTCTTGTTTTGATGGTCTGTTGGGCAGAACATGGCATAAGTATTCAGAGTAATGACTAGCTATTAACTAGCTGCTTTAGGTTAAGTTAGCTAACTAAAGCAAAATAATACTGTTTAGCTTTATAAGATACATACTAATATATATATTAAAATGAGGACCATCATGCTTACCAGAATGTTCCCGTCCTTCAAAAGCTATCCCCAAATCCTGCAAAGCTCCATTTAGCCCTTTAGGCTTTCTGTTATAGAAGGCCTAAGGAAAGAAATGCAAGTGCTTAACATGAAGCATTTAAAAACCTTTCCCTAGTGAAGCAAAGCCATTTCAGAAATATCCCCTTATGAATAATAAATCTCACAGGGCAATTAAGCAAGTTGGGTATCTGCATTTTACAAAGAGGATAAGACCATAAGTGCCTTACCCTGTTAGAAATTAGAATGGAAAGAACCATGAATCCCTTCTCCCAATCTTAAGCAAATCCATTCTGTCTGAGCTCTGGAGTCATTTGTCTGCACTCTATGGCTTACATTGATGAAAGTCTTAACAGACCAGCATTGAAGAATACAACTATAAATAATACCTTCAGATGTTTAAACTGTTGCACAATATGCAGTCAAAGGCATGGGCATGAATATATTTGGCACAGGTATGGATTTTTTTTTGTGAGTGAAAAAAGTGAGTATTGCTACTTACTCCTGGTGTCTGATTTGATCACTAGAAAGGGGGAATATTCACACTGTTTGTCTTTAGAGAACTAATTCTGCTGCCTACCTGTAAGGTACCTCTAAGTAGCTCTAAACAGGCTATGATGATGACTTTCTACACAGCAATATAAGGCAGCAAAAGGCACGCAAAACAAGAAAAAGCTGAGAAGCAAGGAGAGCAAAAAACATCAGGAAAGGAAAAACAGCTCATAAATAATCCTGTGATTATCATTATTTTATCAAACCAGCATTAAGATTTCTATTCACACAGTTCTAGGGCAGTTGGTTATTGAACAGTAACAACACAAAATAAAACCAGGTTACTCTGGTCACTGGGACATACAGCATTGCCTTTGTAGGCTCAGGTACAGTCAGCCTTTGAGGTGAGTGTGGGTAGAAATGTTTCAGTCTGACAGTCTTCTCACCCTGTATGTTGCTTTGAGATCAATCCAGGAATTCAGAATGTCAGGCTTGCGCAGCTGCTTCCTTTTACACTCGTAGTGCAAACACACGCCCAGGTCCCAGTCTGTGCAGGGAAAACCACAGTCAATCCACCACTACAGAACTGGCCTAAAATCCACACAATGTGGCCTGTGTGTCCGTTTATGTGGCCTAAAAGTCTACATAAAGGGACACGACACCAACACACTGTCAGCATCCTGTGCTGCTGGACAGGAGGCACAGGCTGTGGAGTGGTTGGCCATGGGAAACACTGGGGTCGCTGCAACAGGACACAAGCAGAAGCAAACCCCCGTTGTTAGTAAATAACTTCTGACAGTTAAAGACCTCAAAGACATCATTAAATCATTTAGACACACTAGAAATAGTCACACAGTTCCCTATGTAACGCAGAAAAATGTAACAATGTCAGACCCTGGAGTAAAAGATGCAGTGAACACGTCAGGATTTCACAGATTTCATATTTTCAGTTTTATCCCGATAGTCTACATTTTAAATACTTAACAACAGGATTTAGGCTGCCTAGAAGTGACGACACAATCTCACCAGTGCCACCTAACGTTATTACTGTGCAGGAAAAGCAAATGAAAATGTTATTTACCTGTCCAAGTAACAAATGCACATGATTTTGCTTCTGAGGTAGAATTACTCTGAGTATCTGTACTGAATATAATTTTCTTCTCCTTTTGTATCTTTTGAATCCATTTCAAAAACTGTGATAAGCAAATGTTGAGAGGCACCCCTTCATCAACTTGATTCTTCATGGAACAGAACAAGAAGTATGGATGTGTTAGAATGCACTGAATTCATTTGAGGTTTATCTCTTTTTAGCCCTTTAAAGGCCTCCCTAAATAAAACAGTAAACAGAAATTATACAACTGTAAAATAATGTTAAATCACAATTATACCTGTGTGATGCCAGTTAGTTCTGTACAGAATTCAGAGAGAATAGGATGCTCCTGAGGCTGGACATACATGTGGAATTCAGATTCAATCACTCCTGTTGAGGTGTTTAACAGGACTGCTGGAAATTCAACTGCAACAAACACAGAAGGAGAAGAAGAAACAAAACAAACAAAACAGAACCAAAACACAAAGCCAGAAAGGTTAAAGCTGTTCACCGGAATGATACCATTTTTATATGAATCCCTGCCAGCTCAGTATATTTCATGAATCTATTATATAATAGATATATATATAAACATGGTCTTGGAGAATGGTTCTGATAAGGCCAAGGTTGTGGGTTTGACCCCTCTGTGGATCATTCACTTAAAGGGAGGACTCTGATCCTTGTTGGTCTCTTCCAGTTCAGAATATTCTGGGAGATGTATTTATATATATACACACACATGCAAACACATATACATGCACACATATATATTATTTATATATCTATTATTCCATTACACTGGGGCTGAAACGCCAGGGGTTAAAAGGAACATAATACAAGGAAGACCCATAATGACGACGCACGGTTCAAAGCCAGCCCGGTGCACNNNAGCCCCCGGCAGCGCAGGGGTGTGCCCGGCCGTGAGGGGCCGCCTGAACCCCGCTCCCGTGCGGACCATGGCGAAGGGGCTGTGCCTCAACGGGCGCAGGCGGCCCGGCGAGGCCGAGGAGGGGCCGCGGGCGGCGCGGAAGAGGCGGAAGGCGGATGGCGGCGGCCCGGGCCTGGGCCCCGAGGTGAGAGCCGAGCGCCCGGCGCTGTGAGGAGCGCGGTGCGGGCCATGTGTCCCTTACGGCCGCTTCTCGGGGGTGTTGCTGCGTCCTGCATTGGGGTGCTGGGAGCTCAGCAAAGCCGTGTACACCGGCAGTGTCCCAGGAGGGTCGGGTACAGACGGTGCCTGCAGGTAACATCACAGAATGACCTGAGTTTATCCACAGAAATCATCGAGTCCAACTCCTGGCTCTGCACAGGACACCCCAGCAGTCCCACCATGTGCCTGACAGCATTGTCCAAATGGTTCTCGAATCTTGGCAAGTCTGGGGCCATGACCGCTGCCATGGGGAGCCTGTTAATGGCTTGGATTCTGCTCCAGGAAATGTGGAAAAAAACTCATTTGGAGTGCTCAGCATTACATTTAAGGAATTTTGTTTAAAAGTTAGATACATTCTCCAATATAATTTCCTCGTAAACAAAGCAGATCTTGAAAGGAGCGTTGTGGGTGCTCAGCACATGCACCCCTGCAGGATGCAGAGCAGCCCCACGGTAACACTGAGTCAGTGCCCGTGCAACAGGAATTGGTGTGTCCCGCCTGTGAGATCAGTGCTGTTTGTACCCGGCTGGAGACAAATTCTTGTGTTTGGCAGTACCCTCTCCTTGGTGAATCAAAACCTCTGCTCTTTGTGTGGGTTTTTTTTGCAAAGCTTTAATTAGGCCGTATTGAAAACAACGGTGTCATTACTTGTCTCACTTAGCATGAGAGATGAGGCACTGGCAATTACACCAGCCTGTGCTGTTATTGCCAGATGATTCTTAACCACTGGAACCACGAAGGTTGTCACCTCTCTTTAACTTCCTTACCCAGTGACAAATATCTTTAAGAGCACACCAGCTCAGTCCTGTGTGGGCAGGCTCTGTCCAAATTACTGAGCACATGGCTTGTTAGTGTGCAGGGGAAAACAACTTCCAGTGGTTGTTTATGCTGTGAGTGTTTACATTCTGTAGTGTTGTGTAGTGTTTCCCCCCCACCCCCGTATGCCTTGATGTCTTTTCATCACATACAAAAAGAATATCTTTAACATTTTTACAGGAGTTCTTTGGAACAGGCCATCTGGTCAGTGGATGTCTCCAAAATGCCGCATTTACTTGCTAATTAGCCTTTAGAAGAACTTGTGCATTTAGGGTTAAAGACCATTTGTGTTGAACTGTGTGGCACAGTCCCCATCTCATCAGTGCTTTCTTTTTCTGCAGCTTCCTTGGGTTTCACTGAAGCATTTTCCCCTGCAGAGGTCAGCAAACCCTTCCGGCAGAGCAGATCCCACACTGTAAATAGAGAAAACCTCACATGCAGTGGCTACATGTAACACTTGTACAAATGTGTAAAACTCTACAGCAGCAAGTGGGGGAAAGGGTTGAGAGACCAGGACATTGTGTTTATATATCAGTTGTCTCCTTACTGCATCCATCTGCTTATGTTAATCCTTATTGAATGAATCTTTGAAGTTAGAGTACCTGGGTTACTGAAATGTTGACAGTAAATGTAATATTAAAGTGTTATCTGAAAGGAAACTTTTGCCCATAAGGAGTGGAAGAGTTATTTTAAATGTAGCTGCTTGTATCTAAATGGTTTCTTTTTCCTTCCTTTTCCGTGGTCTGGTGTGGTCACATGAAACCTCTCTTTACCAGCATTTCTCTTTCCTCAGGAAAAGTCGTGTCGTTTGTCAGCAGCGCTGCTTGGCGAGGCCTCCGAAATCAGCCAGGAGCAGCTGTATGAGCTGCTGAAATACGCAGCTCTGGGGAAATGCCACAACGCAGCACAGCCCAGGTACAGCCACAGCTGCCATCAGCCTGGGCTGTTCTGCCCTGCTGGGAAAACATTCCCCAAGGAATATTGGCCACGCTGGGTTTGGAGCACTCACCATGGAGTTGCCATAATGGCGGCCTGGATTGTGCAGATACACTTGTTATTAGACTTGGCCAGGAAGCAGAATTCCTCTTCTGGCAGAAATCCTACCAATCCTTGGTTTTGTTTTATGCAGTCTTGAAAAACTAAATGGCTGCTGTGGAACTGAGGAACCTCCAGACACTGAGAAACAAAATACCCTGTTAAAATATTAACACAAATATTAATGCATTTCATGTTAGATATAATTGAAATGGAGTGTTGTAGAGCATTTTAGAAAAAAAAACATTTTAATCACTTCTCCCTTTCTCTGGGCCACTTTGTCAGTACTGGAAGGGAAAGGCTGAGGAGGCTTTATAACCTTGAATGGCAGAAATGAAATTAAATGAATCTTCAAATGAAACTCAAAGCAGAAAATACTCCACTTTAGATTTTAATAGTGAATAGAAAATTATTTTGTGGAACTTATTTTGATGCATTAATTCACCAAACTGCATCACTACAGTTGAAGTTACTGGTATATTCACATTCTGATGCATATAAATGAGATATACATGTCTTGAAATGGTATGCAACAGAAGTTTGCAATAACTCTTCTTTCTCTGTCTCCCATATTCTGTTGCTTCCAGGAATATGTGGCTGTTTGAGATAAGCTATAAAGCCTCTTCTTACTGAAGGCATTTGGCACTTCGCCGTTTACTGACTTAAAAGCTGGGCTGGTTCCAACTTTTTTTAAGAGTGCTTGATAATTGTTTTGCTTTGATTTTTGTATTTTTTTTTTTAATTATTGCTGTTTTTTAACTGCAGCTGGTGCCATATTTATCACCAAAGCCACCTGGCTGGGGTTGTGGTTGTTGTTCTACATGAAATGAGCCAACTCCATTTCTACAGATTCTATTTACAGTTCAAACACCTCAGGAAAGTGTTCCAGCATGTAAGTCCCCAAACTGCATCAGTGTCTTCTAAACTTCTTCCTGAAACCACATCCCGGGGATAATGGGGAATTACAGTGGAATTACTGCCTTTTCCAAGGAGATGGCCATCCTTGACTCTTACAGCAAGTGAGAGGATCTGTTTGCTGCAGTTGTCAGCTCAGAACAAAGGATGGGGCTTTGATATTAGGAACAGGATTTCAAGACTTATGTCTTTGAAGCCTTAACAGGTGAAATGTTTATTGATGTTTCAGTTCTCTGTTACGTATCCTGCACCTACAGGATGCCAATTAGATTATAAATATCTTGGAATAATTTCAATGATTTGGAATTTACTCTGAGTGAGGAGACTCTCAGTAGACTTACGCTAGTCCCAGTAGTTGAGAAGTATCCCTTTTATTATTTGCACTTTATGTCAGGTTTCTCCCATTTCCCAAAAAAATTATTAAAATAATTATTTTAGTTTTCTAACTTACAAGCAATGTTTTTGAACAAAGATAGAAAGAAAGAAGGACTTGAGGTCAGGCTTCTAGAGAGTTCTTCCTGAACTGCAGCAAATGTAAATCACAACTTAACTGGAAAGACTGGAACTGGCTTTAGTTTCTATAAAAGAAGGTCTTGAGATTTGCCTTCTTGATTGTATCAGGCAAGGCAAATTTGTCCTGTAGTACAAAGAATCCTGTATCATCCTTGGAACAGGTTTGTTTTGTGTTGGGTTTTTCTACTTGATAAAACACCAAATGTATTTCAACTATTTCTTTATCCATCCTCCTCTGAATTTGGCTGGTTTGGGGATCAATAAACCCCTCATTTGCGTGTTATTTCTGCCTGTCTTTTGAAGTCACTCACTTTCTCACATTTTCTTTTTTCAGAGATTCACATTAACACCTTCCACTAACTTCCCAGTCAGCCTGTATGGAGAAGGAGCTAACCTGAAACCTCAAAACATTCCACAAGGTATTTTGTTTGGGTTTGCATTGTCTCTTTCAAGACAGTGACTCACTTTGAACAGAAATTTATTACTTTGCATCCTCTGCAATCCCAGTGTGCTTCCATGGTAAACTTGTTTAGAAGGGAACACATACAACGGCTTAGACCATGAGACTTCTTACCCTGACTAGTTCAGTCACTCATGTTGGGCCGATTGTCAAAGTGAATGCAAAAAGAGAGGAGGTTTTTAACATATTTAATCTCAATCCCTGCTGCTTTACTACTCATTTTGTGATTATTTTATTCTAAGATATATCTAATCAAAGAGACGGAGATATAAATTAGGTTTGAGCTAAGAATACTGTGTGGCTTTTTCTCTGACCCTCTCTCTCCAGTCTGTTGTTCCAGGAAGTAATTTGGAATAGTGCAGCCTCTAAGTGTTCATCTGATGCAGAAACTGAGCTTGACAGAGGCTTCTGTATTTTACAGGCTTGTCTTCCACCAGCAGTGAATGCATTACTAAAAGCTCAGACTTGCAGTGTGATCCCATCATTCAGAGATACGGAGAAAAAAAACAAGGCCTTACAAGCTATACTCTAACTTTAGAAGAGCAGGAAAAAAATGACTATCCCATAGAAGGTCAGTTTTTGAGGGCTGTTTAATTGTTTTGTTATATTGGGAGTTGTTTTTAATTTTGACACTTCAGTGATAAGTTTTGTCATATAAGATGAGTTGTAGAAGAAAGGTCTTTTTCGTACTCCTGGGTGTGTTTTCCCTCCAGGTTCCCCTGGATGCAAGGGCTACATCTCCACAGAGTGTGATCAGCAGAGGACAGACAGCAGCCCCCTCTTTGGTCTGGATTGCGAAATGGTAAAAATCAGTGTGTGTGGCCTCACAAAATAGAGTCAGGCACCCAGCTCTTACCAGCTGTTCCCAAGTGAGCCAAGCACTCTGTATATTTGTTAAACCACTTCTGATATCTTAATATCTGCTGCCAGTCCCTTCCTTGCTGGTGCCAGTGCTAACGCAGCCATGGGAAAGTCCCCGGAAATGGTTCTGGCAATGAGACAGAATCAATATCCTGAGCAGAGAGCTCAGATCTGTTGGCTTCCAGAGCAGCAGCTGGATCAGCCAGGTCTGTCAGCAATGCTGCAATAACCCATGAGACTGCTGTGGAATTCCTCCTCAGCTCTCTCCAGGGTTTGGGAAAGGAAAGATACTTCCCTGTCACACATCTTTCTTTCAGCCATCACAGTTCCTCTGGCAGCTGCTGTGGTGAAGAATCCTCCTTTAGTGCAGTTTTAGCCTTGCAGAGATGCCTGTTTGGCATCAGCATTGAGTAACTATTGATACAGCCTGGGCTCTGCCTTTAAATTGTACAACTTCTCTGGGGCTGGTGCTGTCAGTGGCACTTGTGCAGTGCAGAGCAGACTGGTTCTGTGAAATCAGCATTTCTTTACAATGTTTTTCTGTGCTGTGCTTGCATGTGTGTTTGCTATGCTTACAGTGCACATGTAACAATTGAAGCACAGAAGAGTATAAACCCACCAGCTTTGAGTGGCAGATCTATGAGTCAAGGAACTCCTTCACAGTGATGCTGCTGCAGCCAAAGCAGATGTTAGCTAAGGTTTTGGAGTTTGAATCGCGCTGATTCAACAACTGCCTCTTCTTCTTCCTGACAGTGCCTGACTGCAAAAGGGAATGAAGTCACCCGTGTGTCTTTGGTGGATGCACAGGGTCAGTGCCTCCTGAATGAACTGGTCAAACCCGAGAGCACAGTGGTGAACTACCGCACCAGGTCATTTGCACAAACCTTTCTGATCTCTTTGTCTTTCAGAGCTGCAGCCCTTTCAAATCCAGCCTGTTACACAGGACCTTTCAGAAACCCCTTGATTTGTACAGATGCCTGCTGCATTTCCCTCAGTGTTAAGAATATAGTTCTTGTTGTGTGACTAAAGTGACCAACATCATGTGTACAATCTGCTGCACAGTGCCCGTGGGGCTACCAGGCAGAACCACTGCCGTTCTGCAGTGACCTAGGGAAAGTTCTGTTACAAATTAATGATACACAGTACAAGTTGCTCTTCACTGCTGGTTATAAAATGAGATGGAGTCCATAGCTAAATTTACTCATAATTTAAAAAATGCATAGAACTTGTACACACCTCTAGGGTGGGGCTCAGGATTAGAACAAAAGCAGGGAAAACTCAAGGCTTGTCTGCTTCAAAACTTCACCTGGCTTTATCCAGGAGGTGATGTTCCAGTCCCCTCAGGTTACTTGGAAGCATCTCCTTCCACCATCAGACTTGCAGTATTCCCTCACCTGTGCTATCTGATGCTACCAACTGCATCACTTAGGAATACCTGGGAGAAGTAAACTTTTGAAACAGGTGTAGTAGCACTCTTAGCAGTTTAGTTGCAGTATATCCTGTGATGTTGGAGCAGAAAGCAGTAAACAACATTCTGTGATTAGTTACACCGAGTTCATATTTTACAGGACCTGCTTGTAATATTCTCCAGCACACACTGTTGCTAATGTCTTGCTTTTAACTCATCCAACTTTGGTTTTGAAGATTTTCAGGAATCACAAAGAAAATGCTTCTTCCAGTAAAGACAAGACTGTCAGACATCCAAACCAGGCTAAAAAAAATGCTTCCCCATGATGCAGTATTGGTGGGTCATTCTCTAAATTCTGATCTTCAGGCTTTGGAAGTGAGTATGTTTTTTAAGAGTGTTTTTCCCAACTGTGTGTTACTCATTTCAGACCTGAAAACTCTTTAACAATTGTGCTTTTTACTAGTGAACACTTGTTAATTACTTTTTATTATGAATTGCCCTATGTCTGTAAGGATTTAAAAGACAAAGACTCTCCTTACAGCTATAAAATTTGTTCAGAACCCTAAAGAGAGAAGTCTGTCCAGACATAGGTATTGTTGCAACTGCAGCTTTACCCCTCTGCTTCAGCCAGATCCTTCTGATAGCTCTGTCATGGGGAGAACTGAAGTCCTTTCTGTGGGTAATTTAAACAATGTAAAATGCTTGAATTATAATTAATCTTTCTAACCCAATCTAGATCTTCCCGCTAGAGTGGGAAGTAGAAAGGAGGGTTGAACTTGTTTCATTATTCCTTTTGCTCTGTTGTGGTTGAGGTGTCTGTCAGTGAGAAACCGGCAACTGAAATGAAAAGGCAAAGGCACAGAAAACTGTGGAGTTACTGTCCAATTCTCTATGTCTGCTGTTCTTAAATTAAGGTGGTGATGATTTTTCTCCTCCAGATGATCCATCCCAGTGTTATTGATACTTCACTGCTGTTCGCCAGAAGTGAAGGTCGAAGATTTAAGCTAAAATTTCTAGCCAAAGCTGTTTTAGGGTAAGAGTATTACTGTACTGTCATGGGAAAGATTAGAAACAGTCATGGTGGGTCATAGGGTCTTACTCTGCTACTAGTAGTATCAGAAATATTATTTTTTTACTAAGGTTCAAAAGGAGCAGGTTGTGCAAGTAAGGCACAGTAAAAAGGAATTTACTGGCTGCTTGAAACATCAGGCAGCATAATGAGGGCTTGTCTTTGAGCAAGCAGAAATGCTGTGACTCAACCAGATTTGAGTCCCAGCAAAACTCACCTTCCTGCAGGGCTGTAGAGGTGTATTGAATTATAGAACAACAGAGGCACTCTGGCTCACACAAATGAAAGCTGCAGTTGGCAAGAAAGAAAGGTTAATGCATGAAAGTCTGATTTACTGACTTAAATTGTATTTCTCAGTGTATCCAGCTACCACTGGATAGTATCTTAGTCAGACAGTTCTCCCCATGCTCACAGTGAATGGCAATACTCTGCAGTGCCAAACTTCGCTGAACTGGAAGTTGCTTTCCTCTCTGTGTGCAAATTGTGAGTTGGGCCATTGGTCAAGAAAGAAGTAAAATTTAAAAATAGTCATGCGTCAGAGTATCGAGTATTAGCACTGCTTCTGTCAAATTCCGTAACCCATTTTGCTCAACGTTGCAAAAACATTTCTTGCAGTAACTTTTGGGAATATTTCACAAGAATGCTGCTGCACAGAACTGAAATCCTTTTTGGAGAGGGGAAAGCTCTTTTGCCTGAAAAGGACCCAGTTTAGAAAAGACAGGATGTTGATCAGTGTGGAAAAACAGATAACCTGCCTGTACACCTAATTTTGATGCCCTAGGAAGGAAATTCAGTGTGAACAGAAGCTTGGGCATGATCCTACAGAAGATGCTAGAGCTGCATTGGAATTAGCTCAATTCTTCATTGAGCAAGGACCAACAAAGGTATTTATATCTAATTAAGATTTCTGTCCTAAAATACAGAACATAATGTTGCACTTAGGAACAAAAAAAACCCACTCCTGCCCATCCTCCTGCTGATTTAAGAGGGAAAATGGAGCTGTGATAGAGGCCCCAGTTTTGACAGTTTGTTACTTCCAGCCTGTGTTCAGGTACCTGAATAACCTGGGCACTATCAGAACTCAGTACTCACTGACACCAGCCAGCATTGCTGCTGATCCTGAAGAGGGACACTGGGTAAAGAAGGAATTGAGACACTTCCAGCCTGCAGGAATGCCTGTAATTTTTCTAGATGAAAGACAAGAGAGACCTTGTGTGTTGTGGTAGTGATTCAGCTGGTTTTATGAGTCCCTTGTTTTGTTGATTTCTGGGAGAAGTTTTTTGGTGATGATTGCCTGTGAGTGCTGCATGCTCGAAAATGACAACAGAAAATAATAAGGCAAGAAATTAATGCCTGTGTTTCTTCACTGCTGGAGTGTGCCTACGTGACTCACAGGGAAAGCAAAGGCTTTTTGGTCAGCTGCAATTAGCTGATGAGATGAAAGCCAGCTAATAACCTTCTTCCTTCCCCAAGGTAGCAGAACTAAACTTGGAGATGCTTCTGACAGCTGAAAAACTGGCTGAGGTCTCACAGAACAAAGCTGCACTACAGCCACAAGGATGTGGGTTCCAGGAACAGCTGAATGAGCCTCCACCAGTACCCAAACCATGGTAATAAGATTCTCAAATATGTATATTTTTCCTTCAGTTGAATTCTCAGTAAAATCAAGTAAGTGCCTTTTTTTTCAGAAGCTATCAGGATCTTCAGAGAGACACAAATAATTGCAGCATAGTGCTGAAAAACTTTCAGCAGTTTCCTCTCTATTTCACAGAGTATTTCCTAGGCTTCTTTTGATTTTGTGGACAAGAATATTCTTTCAAATTTCTTAAATTAATTGTAATTCTCTGACAAGCATTTCTTGAAAGCTTTTAATTCCCCATATTGAAAAGCACTGTGATTCACAGTGTACTTCTCTCTGCTAGTTTTTTAGATTGTCTGCAGGTGACTGGCCAAAAACCCCTCCTTTTGGGCAGACAGGGACTCGACTCTTCTGGCCTGTGTCAGAGTAACCAGAGCACTTCAAACAAACAGGTGAATGGACTTAGAGTGGGTTGGTCTAAGCATCAAAATAGTTCAAAGTTGTTCTTACTCTGAGAGTGGGTAGATGAGTCCTATTTTAAAAAGCTGCCTGACAGTACTGTTAGCAATAGTGTTAATACCGGGTTAGTAAATCCGTGTGAGCATTCGGAAATGAGCTTTGATCCTCTGCATCCTCTCATGATTCACCAGGGAAGAATTTCTGCCTGAGGGCTTTCTTGGACAATAATGAAAATTGAAGTTGGGAGTTAAATTCAATAGCTTTGTTTCTGATCCTCTGCAGTACAATTGTCTTGTACCTGTTTGAGCCTTGTATGTTCTTGTCCCTCCAGATTCTTCAGAGAGCCTTGGAAGATGTTCCCCTGTCTAAATTCAGTATCATTCAGTTCAGTTTGGGTCCAGAGTACACTGCATCTCACCTTCATGCTGGACTTTATGAAAAGGTATTATTTTTTGTTTGAGAACACTCAAACTGAACTTGTAGAGAGATGTGATTTATCAGGAGGCACCAAGTAGTTAGTTCCTTTGCTTTGTGAAGTGCCTTCTCTAATCTGTGTTCCAACAGGTGAGAAGCAAGCTGACTGACATGCTGACAATTTATGCAGGTCCTTTTGAAGAAAACTTTTGCATGAAGTCTGTAAAGAAAGAATTTGAGAGGTGTGGACCAATCCAGTCCCTTACAGTGGTAACTGAAACATTCCAGGTGAGGAGCACTCAAAGGTTGCTGACAGGCCTGGAAGATCTGAGTAATCTCTTGGAAAGAAAAGTATTAGAACCAAAGAAATACCAGTTACTCTGTTTGGAGTTTTTTGTGGTAGTTTAGTCATCAGCTACAATCATTCAGGGTACCTAAAAAGCTGCTCCACACAATGACAAGAGCAAATGCAGCTCATGTGCTGCTCAGAGGACCTCAGGTGCTGGGAAAGCTGAGGTGCTTTTTGTCCTTCTAAAGAGAACTGATATGTTAAGGCCTTTAGTAGCCAAAGGAGAAAAAGAAGGGTAGTGTTAATTGAAGGGGGTTTTAAACAGCTAGAGTATATGGAGTGTTACATATTTTACCCCCAAACTTTTTTATATTGTATTTTTAAAAGAAAGCACAACTTTATTGAGGCCTGACTTTTTGAAAGGGAGGGCTAATCTGTCTCATTGATAAACCTGAAGTATTTTATTGTTCTATTTCAAGCCATATGTCTGTATCCAGTATGAAGTGCTGGAAGCTGCCCAGCTTGCTGTGGAAAGCCTGAATGGAGCTGAGGTAGCAGGATCCTGCATTAAGGTAAAGGCAAACAGCAAAAGCCCAAGTTATGTTCAGGCCAGTCACAGCCTCCAGTACGTCTGGAACATCACAGCAGTGTGTCTGGGCAAATGCTGGCTGCTTGTGCTGCTACAATCTCCCTGTCCCTGCACAGTTTAGGGCCACTGGCAGAAAGGAAGTGGCTGTATCCCTCTTTTTTTCCTTTCTGCCTGTCAGCAGAAGGGAGTTAGTGTTCTGACCTCTAGCTGCAGCCTTAAAAGGCAGATCCAAGTAACAGGGCTATACAGAGTATGGCATTTTAGTTTAATAGTGTTTCTGCATTACAAATATGATCTCCCTTTATCATGACTAATTAAGTTGGCCTTCATTAGTCATGTTTATTTCAAGTGAGGGAAAATAACCTGTCTACTTTTGGTAATGGGAGAAAAATACTTTAAAATAGAAGCTCAGAATAGAGAGCTGTGTGGGCTGACATGCTCTTTATTCCTGCTGCATCCACCCCAGGTCCAGAGACCAGTCAGTGCAGCAATGCTGGACTGCAGTGTTCTGATTAAGGAATTAGAACTGGATGTAGAAAATGAAGGTGTGATTTATGTGGCCGGTCTAAAGAAGTCATTAACAGAGACTGACTTGCAAGAAGAATTCAGCCAGTTGAAAGACCTGGAAACAGTGTTCCTGCCAAAGGATCTTCAGAGTGGAAAGCACAGGAACTGCTGTTTCCTCAGTAAGTAGCTCCACACACAGCCAGCTTATTTCCTTCAAATAAGCTCATTCAGCAGCCCTTGGGACTTTGCACAGGCACAGCAAGAGCTACTGAAACACAGGTATGCTCAAAGGGATGGCATTTAAAATGCTCCAGTGAAAGCACATATTGTTTGGCAGAGCACTTTGCAGCTAAATATTTAAGAGGAAAAAGCACTTGCTTAAAAAAACCCCAAACATTTACTCAGAAAAATTCCAGGGTAGCTGATGGGCTCCAGTACTTCCATGTGAGGGCTGGCCACTGTGCAGCTTCACACAGAGCAGTAATCACCTCTAAAAGGTGAGAAGAGCTCGATGAGTGCTGCTGCAGCCACGTGGCATTTCTAGTCTGATGTTTATCTGTAGGAAGATGAGGATCTGCTTGCTGCAGTGATTTGTTTCTTATCACCCACCTTGCAGGTGCCAAGGAGGGCAGCAACAGCATTGCCAAAGCACGTTCCCTTCTCTTTGCATTTCAGAATTCCAGAAATCCCAGAGTGCCATGGATGCCCTTGAAGCTATAAATGGATGGACCCTGAAGGGTAGTGAGCTAAGAAGTAGGAATGCCCTCGCTCCAGGTCACCTCTGGAGATGGATTTGGCAAATGAATCACAGCAATGGCAAGCAAGGAAAACACATCTTCTATGAGAAAATGGAGCAGCTGTCTGACTCTGTGAGTGTGAGGCTCTGCTGATGTTTGTTGCAATTGGTGAGGAGGAACTGCCCTGGGAGAGGCCCTCACTGTGCCATCCCACAGATCAGCCTCCCCACACACTTAGAAGTATAATTGCTGATGGATGGGGGACTTTAAAGCTTCTATTCTCTTATACAGGAGCAGGATCTAAGGAAAAAAGTGAAGAAGTTAGACCACCATATCAAAAAGCTTTATAGAAGCCTGCAGAATAACACCCTGTGCGTTGTTCTCTTTCCTGGAGTGAACAGGTAACTTGCTACCTCTTTTGCAAAGAACCAAGAAAAATACAGAGCCAAATATTTTTATCTTAATCTATTAAAAATTAAAGTCCTGCACAAGGAAAAGAAATCCCAAGAGAAAAGTTGAAGAGGCTGTTGCACTTAATATTTCATGTCAGGCCAATAAAATCTCAGCCCTAAGTTCTGCCCACAAAGCAGGCCTGAGCCACAGTTCATGTGTCTGAGGGTCCACAGTGTTGATTAATTGTACAGATTTTTATCAGTTCACCCACCTCCCCCTGATGGATGTTTCATCCCCATTGACAATAAGTATGATGTGGCCATGAGAGAATCAAGCAGAGTTTCCACAGCAGGCAGGATTTTTGGGAATTTTGGTGGGGTTTTGTTTGGTTTTTAGAACCACCTAGTTACTGCAGCCAAGGCCTCATCTACCAGTTGTGTTGTCGTACCCCAACAGCCACAACTGATCAAGGAGATGGTTCATGCCCTTATTCTCACATGATGGACAAAAATGAAAAAATTTGTTCACTGAGTCCTTCAGCTTTTGTAGCAAGGAGCAAGTCATGCATTTGAGTTGGGCTGCAGTGCTGCTATCAGGGATGCTTCCAGCTGGAGTGGGCTTCCTGCATTTCAGCCCCTGGGGCCTGAACTGCCACAGTCTCACTGCTTAATTATTAACCTGAAAGATTCAATCTTTCCTAAGCAAAGCCCTGGTTACTGAGGACATGATCACTTCATCAGCCTTCTATGCTCACTGGCACTGGTCAGCCTAATAAAGGTCACAGCTACCTTTGCTTTTCTTCAGTGCCCCTCATCAGAAGCCCTTGTGGAGCCACCAGACGTGCCCTGCAATAGAAACAGAGCCAGAGCTGCTCAGCAGCCATGCCAGGTTCCCCTCCCTTACTTGCAAGGCTTCCTGAGAAGAGCCATGATGCTGTATAATCTTCTGCTCCAAAGCGTGTCCCTAGAGGAGAGATTCATCCAAAGCCAAGAGATATTTAGGCTTAATGGCAGTGACAAACCATTTCAGCCAAGGGCTGCTTTTGGCATGATTTGGTCTAGTTGTTCAGTTATTAATAACGTTAAGAAAAAAAAAAATTTATAATTTGCCATCTTCAATAGAACGTAAGTTGTTCCCCTCCCAGTCGTAGCTTACAAACTGAACCAGCAGCAGTTCCTGCCTTACCAGCAGAGCACTCCCTGCAGGTCACCCCGAGTGCAGCTCAGATTCAAACACTGCCCCACCTTGCCCTGCCTGTGGGCACTTCAGTGCATGGTGGGCCTTGGATCAGCTGCTGCCTTCTTGGGGCTAAAACTGCATCCGTTTTTACATTTCTGAGCACTCATTTGCCTCTCCTCTACACCCTGTGTCACCTCAGGTACCTTGCACACTCACCTGTCACCCCACGGAAAGGTTTGAGGCGAGGATGGCTCTGAGTTACAGTCCACACCTTGTGTCCTTTGCAGCAGAGTCATTGGGCTCAGCATGTCCAAATTCACTTTTCAAGGACCATTTCCAACTATTCTCACTTAGCACAAGCTTCCATCAATGAGGGATAGGAATCCCACCAGCAGAACAGGTGGATTCAGGAATCTGCATCCACAGGGACTCTGTGGAAGCCCACAGAGCCTGGCTCACACTCTCAGGCTGCTGCGTGGGTTGGATGGCAGCTCCATCTCAGGCTGGGAAGAGGTTTCTTGCCAAGTGAGGTTCCTGTATTACTGCTTCCCAGAGGACCAGTAACAGTTCAGAGGAGGTTTCTTGATTAAAAAGAATGCCAAATAATTGTGGGGTGGAAAAAGAATTATTTTTTCAATATTCTGACCCAGACAATGTTCTGGGGGTTGCAGGCCTCTCACTGCCAGCCCAGCAGAGTTATGTGCATGAAGGCTGAACTGAGCAGAACTAACACACCTCTTGTTTGTGTTGCAGCACTCATGGATCACAATCTGGCCTTGGTCTGATGGGAATAAAAGATGATGAAGGGAGGAGTGCTTGTTAAACTGCCAAGTTTTTAAGCAAAGGCTTTTGTTAAGATATTTTTAATTACTTTAAATATTGATGTCTTTGTAAAGATCTCTTACCATAAGAACAATAGACTTTCACTCTGTATCTTCTACAAAGTCTAAAAATAAAAGCCATTCAAAATGTCTTAAAGCACAAAACCTTTTCCATTAACCCTTCTTGCTGTGTGGAAAGTCAAGCCAGGCAGGTGCTCAGGCAGTGCTGGGCAAACCGGGGCAGGAGTGGCCTGTGGATGGCATTCCTTGCTGGAGACCAAGGTACCAGCTGGGGCACATCCCAGGCCATGAACCAGCCAGGGTCGTGTAGGACCTGCAGCAGCTGCTCAGCAGTTAACAGCTGCCCCAGGAACTGTGTGGATTTCTGGAACTGTGCAGTGCCAACTCCTGAACTGGAGTTGCTGCCTCCTTTCTGGGAAAGTGCTGTGCTTAGTCCATGGAAAGGAGGAATCAGTGATTCATACTTCTTGGACAATCTCCACTTTCTCCTCCCTCCCTGACCACCCCCACCCTCCCCTCACACGCAAAAAAAAATAAGAAAAAAGTTTCTGCGTGGCTGTGGGAGGGGCAAGGGATGTTTTAAGGAAAGCACATGGCTGTGTGGACTTTGCACAGCATTGCTTTCCACAGGGAGCTGGAAGCAAGATGAGGTGATTTGCAACCTGAAAGCTCCAGACCTGTCCTTTGCAGCCACTGCCACTTGAAATAGAGGCTGCTTGAGCATCTCTTGTTAACATACAGAATTTCCAAGTACAAAGATGCTTAGGAGAGTTTTAGGCATTCAGGAAAAAAATTGAAAAATTAAAAGGAAATGTTTGTTAAAAGGCTTGACCATAAGGTGAGGGTTTTTTTTCATGTGAATTGGAATAGGCCAAGATAAAGTTGAAATAGTTATCATTCCAGAAACTATTAAATTCAGCTGATGGAATATTTACACCCTCCTACTTTCCAAGCCCGAGTTCACTGTGCTGGGCTCTCTCCTTATGTTGTGATTTGGAAGTTGGGAGTTGCTCCATGGAGGAGCAGGCACAAGTACAGGAAAGCAGGAGAAAGGCAAGTTCAGCACAAGCCCAGAAGCAGCAGTGAGCAGGCAGGAGATGCTCATGTCTGTGTCATTAATGACTAAATTTAAAGCCACCTGCAGATTAAATCTATTATTTAGCAAGATGAACGCAGGCAATTTTTTTCTTACAAAAAGGTACTTTGGCCACTCCAAGTGAGCCTGGCATTCCTTTGGCTGCAGCTATTGCAAACTGGCATAAGCAACATCATCAGTGCTACTACAGACTGTGAAAGTGAGCCAGTGCCTTCAGCAGCACAGCCAGACCCTGCTGCTGAGCCAGCCCAGCACAGACCAGGCAGCTGGGCAGGGGTGAAGGGCAGACTGACCCCAGCACTCATCCCTCTCTAAGGATTCACTCCTGTTCAGGCTGTTCATATCCAGCATCTCCTCATTGCAGACACTTGCACTGCAAAGTTGAAAAAAACCCAGCTAGTTTTCCTTCCACACACTTAAAAAAGATGTGGTCACTTCCCTGCAAGGACTAGACAGGATTTAGTGAGCATCCAGGAGTCCTGCTTGAGAAACTCACATGACAAATAAAACTAGCATGAGTCCTATTCATAGGCATGAAAAAATAAGTAATTTGTCCCTTTTTAATTGAAAAATGTAAAAAGGACTTCAGCTTTAAATAAGACATTTTGTACAAAGCTTGAGCACAAAAAAGTGAACACCAACGTGTCGTTATGTAAACACCACAAATGTTACTCATTTGTTCGGTAACGCACAGAACAGCGTGCGAGTTCCCTTCCCAGTGGGTGAGATTTCTGTAGCTGTTCCACTCCCCTCAGACCTTACTGGAAAATACAGGAAACCCAGAAGCTTTGGAACATTTACAAGCTACAGTAGTCAGGATACATCATGACTAAAGGATTTTGTTTTGTTTTGTTTTTTCTTTAAGGGGTTGGTCATTTAAATATGCAGAAGTACAATAATCTCACAGGTAAATGAATGGCAGCTTGGATTAGAAAAAGCACCAAAATATTTAATATACATCTGGCACAAATTTCACAAGAAGTCAATAATGGACAAACCAATGCTTTGCTTATAAGAAAAGAAAAACCTCAGACTGTATTTAATGCTCTTCTTCCAAAAGGGACACAACAAAAACATTGCACTCAGGATTGTTATCAAGTAAAGACAACCTTCTTATCACACCCTACTTGCATTGTGCCTTAGATTGCACATTTCATAAGATGCTGTTTCCATTCTGTTCCAGACACCAAAGGTGAGAAAATTTGATGTAAGAAAAGTAACTGTAAAACTACAAACCAATTCAGTAGATTGGGATTCAGTAGATGCATTGCCCTGAAATTCTCCCAGTTTTCATCTAGATCAGGTTTCAAATTTGGCTGCATCCCCTTGAAATAAAGATCCTACATGAAACAGAATTTACTCCAGCTGTTTTCAAGCATTACATTTACACAGCACTTCTGACACTGCTGTCCCAAAGAGGAACCACAGGGCTGCTCCGTGACACGCAACACATTCATCATTTCCCAGAGTGAGAAAACTGGCTCATACAGGGTTATCTCCTGGGTAAGTCTGAAAAGGCAAAACCCCCCTGGGCAAAAAGAATGGTAGATGTGACCCTGCCCACCCTTGCTGGTTTACTGAGGAGCAGAGAGGCCCATCAGGGAGCAGTGCTCATACGAGGCCACACAAAGCACTGCTTCAGTTACTTCCTTAGTTACACTGAGTTACTTCTCTGGGAGCAAACACTACCAAAATGCTTTCCTTCCATAGAGAGGGACTTGAGGATGAACTGGGGCCTCAAGATCCACAACAAAGAAGAGGCTGCACCAAGCAGTGCTCCAGGCTGACCCTTCTCCACAGCCCATCAAGGCCTTGCAGTTGCTTCATGCCCTCAAGAGCAGCCAGCGCCAACCCCAACGGCGCTGGCTCAGGACAGAATCCTGCCAGTCCCTTCCACGGCTCCTGGAACTTGAGTTACTCAACAACTTACAGCACGAGGCCCTCCAACCCTCCAGCCAGCCCATCTCTTCTTTAAACACTATTTCAAATTTACAGAGAAGAAAGCAAGTGCAGTTTTAAATAACTTTGTTTAGCATGACTTAAAACGTCACAACTTCAAAATACGGAGCACTAATCTGTAAAGTCCTCTAGCGTGTAACACACGTGGGAGTAGCAGCCAGCCTTCAGCTCCACCAATCCTCTGTGCAGCTTTGCCACTCTGGTCACACAATCTCCACTCTCACGGGCCCAGAGAAGAGCAAGAATCAGCAGCTGTAACTGCATAAAATGGCAACATTCAAGTAAACATGCTGCTTCAACAGTAGGCAACCTTTAGTCCAGATATAATTTACAGGGGGAAAAAAGAAACACTTCACAGCACAAACACTGGAGATGGAATTTTTTTTGTGTGTGTGAAATGACACGTTATCCAAAAAGGGCTTATCTGAAGAGTGCAATTTTGCAAAGATAGAAACTTATTAAAAATGAAATAAAAACAGTATTACCTACAGAACCTGTTGGATTTTTCAAAGACTGAGGATTGCAATAGTAGCAAGGAACCGCTGCAATGTCAGTGATTTAAGGCAAGCTGTTAGGACAAGAACGTACATGCACTTTTACCCATTGTCTCACACGTACCCCTGTTCTCTTGAAATACGTGCCCGTCCTGATAGTGCAAGAGGTCACACCCCAAAACCAGCCCTCACACTGGGAGAATCTTGCAGCAGCAGCTGCTACACCATCGCACTGTGGGGGACTTCCTGTGACAGCAACTGTGTTGCAGTTTGCTTTGGGAGGAAAGGAAGGACACAGATGTGTTGCATGGAAAAGAACACCCCCCAATGCATTAATGAACACAGCTGAGCACCAAAGCCATTCTGGCATCTCCAGTTCCCTTGAGAACACTCCAGCTTTGCTCAAGCACAAGGGTTTTATCCTGAACAGGATTCTGACCTCAGGGAGAAAAAGGATGCTGTAGCCTTTGCACTTTTGCAGCTCCCATCTTTGCTGGGTGTTACAAGTCCAGTCCAACATGGAACAAAACACAGTATTTTTGATTAAAAGAAAAATACACTCATGGCACTGCATCAGGTGGGTTCCTAAAGCTTTTCAAGGGCAAACAAAAAGGCTGATGGCTCCCTCTTGGGGAACAGCTGCACCATCTTCAATTCACTGTCAGTACAGGCAGCCTGCCCAGGGAAGAGGATGTGTGGTGACAGAAGGCCCTGAGCCACAGCAGCTCTGCTCGGTCGCTCTATTGCACTCCAAAAGTAGCACCCAGGAGGGACCAACTCTTGTTTGCAGCTTGACCCAGCCCCCTTCCAAAGGGTCCTTTGCATACAGGTTAAACACAGGATACCAAATACTATGGCAAATAGATAATACTTAACTTGGGTCAATTAAAAAAAATAGATTACTCACCCAGGCATCAAATCCTGGGACGAAAGGATGGTAGCCTTAAACTATTCAAGTCTAAGAACAAGAGGTAGAGATACCTACGTACTTCATGGTGAAGGAGTTACAGCCTTCTGTCTTACAATCTCATGAATTTCACTTCAGTTCACACTACAAAACCAAAGGTTCGATCTTCAATAGTCCAGAGAGAAAATGTTAACACTGGTGGGTTTGTTTGCACACAACAAAATTTAAGCAGACATTTCACTTTAATACTTATTTGAAAAAATATGTTTTTCTCCATATTGAAGCACTACCCTGAAGAATTTTGAGTTTCAGGTTAAGCATCTTCCTTTTTAAAATGAAAGGCTAAATTCACATGCACACGTTGAGCAGAGTGGGCTCAAGGGAAGAACTGGGTGCCCAATTTACTGAGGACCTTCTAAAAAAGGATCACACTGCAGAACACAAGGCTGCAAGACCCAGAAACTCACAATGACTATTATTTACCAAAGAATGGGAATGATGTAACCTCAGCCAACAAACTATATCACAACTGAGGTGGCCATTAACTACATGGTGTTTCTTTAACTTTGTTGGGCTTTTTTTGGAAACAAGGCTTAGAACTGTAAATACGATCCTTATATTGACAGTGTCACAAAAAGTCTAAGGTCACTGGTCAGTGCATAGGCCTGGGAACAAGAGTGACAGGCTAGTCCTGGATCCATGACTTCTTCAGGCTCTGATGGACACACAGAGAGTGAAGTAAAAGTCACCCATTAAAGCTGCTGCTGCCCCCAGCACTGAGACCACCCCCTGTCCATGGGCGGAGGGGCTGCACCCTCTGCCACCAACCCGAGCCACTCTGTCCTCAGCAGAGCAGCCTGAGCTCATTTCATGCTCTGAACTGTGCTTGCCCAAGACCTGTCCTGGTTCAGAGCTGATCTAGGAGGATCTGCCAGGCCAGCCTGGGGGAGCAGCTCTCACAGCCCCAACTGCCACAGCTGCAGCTGCTTCTGTGCCACCTGCCAGACCTGTGGTCATTTTCCTGTGGTCCTTTCACTAGGACTGCACAGTGTTAAAAAGCTGTAATTCTCCATGTAGAGTAGCACCAGCAGCACAATTTGGTGTTCAATTTCAACTCACTGCCTCAGTCATGTTTTATGGCCAGCTATGGGTGGGATCTTTCAAATCCTTACTTGAATCAATAGTCTTTGACCTCAGAAATGCACCCACACAAGTAAAAATTAGCACAATTAAGGCTCCGGTTGACCTGGAAGCCAAATTTTAAAGGTGTTGCAAACTATAATATGGTGTAGGTGGACAGTGTTTTATTATCAGGGGCTAAAGTTTACAGGAGTTGTATTTCTTTGCATATAAGAGAAGGTAGTAAAATGCCACAGATTGTGGATGTCAGACCAGTTTTCCAGTATATTACTCTAACTATCTATATAGTTACCTATAGTTATCTATCCCAAGTTGCAGCAGATTCACTACATGCATAAAGTTTCCTAATGCATAATGTAATTTAAAAAAAAAATATTAAACTGTTGCAATGGTTTCAAGGATTTCATCAGCATCACTGCTCACTTACAGTCCTGTGCCCTACACAATGAAGAATTAAATTATATAAAAATGAAGAGTGAATGTATTTGGCCTGTTCCACAGATATTCACAGTTTAACCATTAAAGAAGCATATTTTCAGAGGCTCCAATATTACTAAAGACTTCTCAGAGACACACACACAAACCGCAGCCCCTCACCCCAGCATTACAGAGTCTGGGTTAGTCCCATTTGGGATCACAAAATCACCAGGCAATCCAAGAGAAGCTCTGACAGCCCCGCTCACTGCCAGCACTGCCAAAGAGCTGCAACTTCAGCTCCTGCCTCAGGAGTTTAAAACTGACACAGGTCTGGTCTGCATTCTGTAAATGATAATTAAAGGACTGAAATTAGACTAAAAATAAGTGATACTTTGCTAGGTAGATCATTTGGCTATTTTTGCAAGTACCCTGCCCAGTGGGTGGAGTTGCTCCTGCCTGGCTGGAAGCAGCAGAACAGGAGCAGGGCTGTCCCCCACACTGAACACGTGGGACCTCAATCACAGGGAATGGTATGTCCTTTCCCCAACAGGAAACCAGATTTTCCCCTTCCTGTGTGTGTTCACCTCTGCCTATAAAAAGAAGCTGTATTACATCTGATACATTAAAATGGCTGAGCCTGATGTGCTACAGACTGATTTCCTCACTGCTGTCCACATTCCAACCACAAGATAAACATCTTCCTTAAAGAGCTCTATCCCTCATCCTTTGGAGCTGCTGCATGCTAGGGTGTAAATCAGAAACTGCCATGATCTGGTGTGCATGCATGCACTGCCTACCCATTTGAATAGTTACTTTTCTCACTCTGGACATTTTAAATTTCCTTTAGGGAAAAAAAAATAAGTGATAAAGCATTTAATAGCTGAACGAATGAAGAGTCTCAAACTTACAAATACAGTCTTCATTTACTATCACATCAGTCTCCATTTGGAACTTTTCCTAACAAAGCAGCCTCTGTTGGGGAATTTATTTTAGTCTTTTAAAAATAACAGCACCAGCAAAAGTCTCACCATAAATTCAATGATTCCAGCATGAGTGCTTTGGCCTGCTTTGCTCACCAAATCAGAAAAAGGTTCTGCTGCCAAACACTTTTGTGCCACAGAAGGTTAGAAAAGCAAGGACAAAGCTTTGGGTGTATTTACCCATAAAACAGCAACTTCAGGGCTCTCCTCCTCCAAAGATACAGATTCAGCTGTATCTAAAACCACCACATTTGTTTTCCACAGCTTGTGTCCCAGCAAGAGCAGCATAGACCAAACTCTCCTTTCATTAGATGCAAGAGATGCTATCTGTGGCTTGTGGGATTGTTTTTAAACAGTTTGCATTACCCACATTTTGTTAGTGATTTATGACCTCTGAGCCAAGCTATTGCAGGGCTGCACACCAGCAAAGCCAGGCCCAGAATTCGGGCAGATCCTACTCCTCTCTCTGCTAACCCCTGTGGGGCACAGCAGATGTGCAAAGCATGACACCCTGGAGCTGGTGACAAGCTCACCACTAAAAATCTGTTTCCCTTTAGCTTCAAAACCCTTATACCACAAAAGCCATTAGATGCTATGATGACTGTCCAGGCTTTTTTTGTTTTGGTTTTGCTTTTTTCAGTTGAAGTTGGTTTATGATCCTGAAATGCAGCTCTGAAAATAAAAGGTGTGTAACGGAAGTATATCAAATTCAAGCCAGCACTTGGCTATAGAGAAAGCCTTGGCAATCAATCCTTTTACCAAAAGGTGTAAAAAAGTTGACATACTAAAATTAAAAAAGGTAGCATCAATAACCAAAAAAGTTTCAACCAGTGTTAATAAAACTCCCTTTAAGTCACAACAATTTCAACAGGCAAATAGTCCCAATACAGGCATTGTAAAATAATAAATTGACTCCTATCCAAATATTATCAAATCAGTCTAAAAATGACTCATCTACACTGTTGTCATTAAGAACACATTAAGAATTCACTTTGTCATCAGATGCCGATATTGTTGCTCCATAAAGTGTGGAGTATTAACTGCAATTTAGCAATTAAACATATGCTTTAAAAAATTGGTTTGTCAATATTAATGCAAAAGGTAGTTCCTTATATAGAAGTACTGTGCTTGCCAGACAAGTATGGTAATACTTTAGGTATAAATCAAACAAATTAAAGCAGAATTATACCACAGTTTTCCTTGAAGACTTAGGATTTGTGTGTTGCTTCTGTCAATGTTCAGCAAACTTAAGAAGCAGAACCTTTGGTTCTTTTAGTCAAGTAAAAATATTCTCATGTAACCACAAAAATACAACTTCCAGAGAAAATGGAAGTCCATCAACAAGTCCACTTTCAGTAAAACTGAGGTAGTACTGCTCTTTTATTATGTGAATGTGTAAAGAGATTTAGATACAAATCGTCATCTACCACTCAGTTGACTGACAGGTACAGTATTTTTATAAAACAATCCCAACACTTAGTTTGAAAGTCCAAAAAAAGGAATGATCTGGACTCATTCACTAGGAGTTAGCTCAAAATGGGAATTAGCCATATTACAAAAAGCTGTTGCTTATGTTGGTTTTTAGAGCCTTATTATCCAGGATTAATGCATTTATAGTTAACACTGCTGTTCATCTTGGTATAAAACCTTAAAATTATTACAGCCTAAAATTTCAACAATGTAAACAGCACTACACACAGTACAGACCTGCCCTGACAGATGTAGTATGAAAAACTTAATCTGGCACTGTATAATTTAGCAATGTTAATTTAACCTAACTAAAAAGATCTACATTGTGCAAGAAGTATCAGACTTATTTATACTAATCTGAAGTCTTAAAAAAAAAAAAAAAACAACCCCAGAAATGCTTAACTGGTAGGCAGGGTCAAATAAGTCAGGGCAAGAGTAAAAGGAATAACCAAAATTAAGAAAGTGCCTAAAACATGATACAGCATTTTAGAGCCCTTTCAAAGACAAGGCAGAAAAAGGTGTAAAGTAGAAAAATCTGGAGCCTCGGTAATTTCCAGAAACATCCAGAGTTTACATTTCGTGAAGGGCAGCAAGTTGCTTCTGTCACTGCTGCTTCGCTGCTAAGTCTGATCGTCCGCACACAGCCCCTCTGTGTCTGAAGACAGAATACATTTGGTTTCCTCTTCCTTTTTCCTTCGCTCCATTTCCCACTCCACAAAGGTATCGAAGAGACTCGGCCAGGCCTCGTCCTCACTGTAGTTGCTAAGGTCCGGTCCAATCACCTGAGTAAAATTTAGAAACATGTTCCACGTGTCCCGGGAGATTCCCTTGATTCCTGAGGGGTTCTTGATTAGGAAGTGCAACCACTGGTCCAAAATAGGGGGCTTGTTTTGGGTGAAGACTAATTTCCAAAGGGCAATGGCTATTTCCCGATGTAGTGACCGCTGTCCTTCTTCAGAGTCCAGGCCAAACTGGAAGGTGAAACGATAGAGATCCTTGAATTTATCTTCCTGCTTGGCTTCGTTTAGGAGGCTGGGGAACCTTGCACAAATGCCATCAATGCTGTCTGCGTTTATTGCTTTGCAGCCTTCAAAAAACTCCTTCCTGTTAAGCAAGAGAAGAGAAGAGAAATCAGAGTGAGCCCTTCCCACCGACCTCCGTGCCGAACACATTCCGTCTCCGTTCAGCTACATCAAATCAAA
This sequence comes from Drymodes brunneopygia, assembly GCA_013400955.1. NCBI lineage: Eukaryota > Metazoa > Chordata > Aves > Passeriformes > Petroicidae > Drymodes > Drymodes brunneopygia. The sequence continues at coordinate 125,817 of VZTZ01047296.1, read as the reverse complement.
GAGGATCATCTGGATTTTCTTAACAAGGTGTATCCTCAGCCCCAGTGGCACAAAGATTTTGGCAACAGGAGCCACTGGAAAGATAGACAGTTCCAAGGCATTCCTTAAGGCCTGGAGAACCACACACAACCCCCCGGTCTGCTGGGGCACTGTTAGCATTTGAAAGGTTCTGCTCTCTGGCTTTTCTGGACACTTCCACATCCTGGAATGCCCTTCACATTAAAAAGTGAATCTAATTTACCACAGAAGAAATTCCAAATGTTTGAAATGAACACATTTACCCCAACTTGATTCAATACTACCCATGTCTAAATGCCCATGCTCTGGGCGAGCTGTTTGCAAGGGACAGAGCAGTTCACTTCTGCTTTTCCTGTGGTTTTTGGTTACTCTTCCAGCCTGCAAAACCAAAAGGGAGCCACTGGTGTTGGTCAGCAAGGCACCTGCTGAGAGCACGGAAGGGAGCACGGCATCACAGGGGCTACAGCACAATGTACTGACACTGCTCCAAGCACCAGCCCTGGACCAAGTGGCCAAGTGGGTGCACCTTTAGCTCCAGTTTTCTCTAATGCTTGGGAGCAAGTGTTACAAGAGCCAGGAGAGCCAGCAGACTGACACAGGATGGGCTGCAGGGCAGACGAGATGGAGCAGCACTCAGAAGAACAGACTATGTTGCTTTCCTTGATGGAAGAAGTCCATCAGTACCTGTACCATGGAGTGTGCCCTTCAACCAAGTATAACCTCTCACCACTAGATTTATCCTCTCCAAGGAAATGAAAACCATGTTAATAATACCCACGGGAGTTGTGCAGAATCACAGACAGTACTTACAATTCCTTTACCATCTTAGCAAATACCTGAGTCGTCAGCCTCCAGTAACTCCACATTTGCATTCCAGAGTAACTCATCCTTTTGACACATACCCACAGCCACAAAGACTCTGAAGATGCTGTTCAGTGCACAGCAGAGGCTTGGGTCAAGGCTCTGAACACCAAAGTATTTTTGAAAGTTATAAGCTCAGTAAAAATAGGCAGCATTACTCAAACCAATCACAGAGACCAAAAAATAAAAAATTCCTTCTCTCCCTGCAAATCCTTGGAGGCAGTCTACACTTGCTCTTACCTGGACATTGCTAATCAAGCTGGGGGAGGCTGCTGCAGTTTGGGTTTCACTGCGGGCTTTGTGGGAGGAGTTTGAGCCATTCCATTGTTTCCTGTAGCACCACACATGCTGTCAGCCTGCTGACTGAGCCCCTTGTCCAGAAGGGCACACAGCAGCAATCATTTGTCAGCTAGCATGAAACAGCTACCAGTGTCAAAAACCTCACATTTCCTTCCCTCTCTATGCTTTAACAGGATTACTCTTGGAAAAAGACATTAAGTGCAACACTGGTTGGACAGGAACAATTCCATCATTCTTACACAGACTGTTAACAGAGTCAGTAGCAATTACTAAAGAATCTCACATTACTTTAGAGGAAAAATTAATTTCAGTGTCCAATCTCCTCACCAAGATAATGCTGGATATAGTAAATTGCTTTTGGTAAATCAAGAAAAAATTAACGTCTACAGAATCTCACTACACTGATCATCACTAACAGCATAATGGCCAAAACCACATCTTCTGAAATGCAGTGTGAGGGGAAGGGGAAAAGAAGACAATACAAAACTTACCTTCTGCAATGGTAGGAATTAATTTGATCAAAATGCAAGTGTTAGAATAAGTAAGTGAAGCTAATGAGGCTGTCTCTCCAACATACTGCTGACAGGATATACTTTAACATATGAAAATAATTACAAGTTCTACAAGAACTAACCTTGTAAATTTGCACATGGTAGCAGCCTGGAATTTCCAAGCCAAAACTAGTACTTTAAATTCAGTGGGATCAACACAGAGGTCATTGCAAAATCGTTCCATTCCTTCTTCCAGTATGGCATCTTCCCGCTCGTCCTTATACCTCCTGAACAACTCCCCAATCCTCTGAAGAGAAGATTCCTCTGCACTGCAAACAGAGTCTTTCTTTGTATCTCCAGAAAACGTCGGAGGCTGACTGGACTCTACAGCAGCGTCTGTTTTCTTTGTCCCATTCACAAGAATGTCTCCTGAAGTCTTCCCGCAAGCTGTGCCATGGTCGTCTTTGTGGACTGCACTTCTCTTGCTGTGGGACTTGCTGCCAGATTCTCTTTCCCCATTTTTGCTGCCGAGGGTAGAAGAAGGGTTCTTGCACTTGGTGACACACTGGCCCATGATGTTGCAAGCCCAGCTCCTAGCGCAGTCCCCCTGCCCTTGGACACCCTCGCAGCTGCTCTTCAACACATCTCACCATACCATTAGCAGCACTCAGCTAACCTGAAAAACAGTTTCAGAGTCAAACTGCTGTCTCTCTACAAAGAATATTTGAAGTATTAAATGTGGGATAACATTTGCCATTAAGTGACCGACTGCAGGATATTTAAGCTTTGCATACTGAAAAGGAGCAGTGTACACAAGGCTGACATATGCCATAAATTTCAGGCAATTTCAGGCTGTTTTACCTAGAAATCAATGCAGTTCACTCAGTGGCTACACTATACTAACGGGTCCTAATAAAGGAAATTCCTAAAATTCTTACTGCAGCATAGGTTACAAAGAGGTTGATTCATGTACAGGCTTCGTCACGACAGAGTACTCTAACCCAGAAATATTTTAAAAGAAAGGGTTTTTAAAAGTATACCCACATTTTATATATAGAATATAAAACACTGAAACAAAGCAGGGAAAGGAGGACAGGGACACTGATGGGATAACCTGGCAGAGACCTAAGCACTGGATTCAGACTGTACCTTCAGCAAATCAGCAAAAGGGACTTCTCAGGAAGGAGGGGGAAGAGAGGGCTGGCTGTTGGCTGGTTTTGGGGAGGAGGAGAGAGTGTGGAAGTTGTGTGTTTGTTTTTAAACAGAGTTTGGAATCTAGGTTTTGTACTTAAAACATACACAGAGCGTGCTTGCAGAAAGAAGGCAACACTCCTTATGCAAGAGGGTGTTGAGGAATTGTTCATTGTTTCAAGTGGGCTCCTCCCTTCAGGTAAGGAGACAGACAGGGGCCTTCTTAATAAACCTTCTTCAGACAGACACAAATGCAGATAAGAAGTAGTAATTCCAGTTCAGAGGGGTTTCTTTTAAATAAAAATTAAAATGCCAAAATGATTTCATCATACTCTCTTTTTATAAATCACAAAACCCTGCATATTTGGAAGAGATGTTTTACCCACAGAAAAGGGTTCTCCAATTTTCCCTGTTAAAACCAAGCTAACACTCTGACACTGCCCTATCAGTGAGCAGCCGCACCATGGACAGTCCATTTCTCAGAAATGTCAGCTCCAAGAAAGCAATTGCTTATCATATTCCTCCTTTACCCACTTATTTGCATTTCACCTCTGCTGTCAGTTAGGCAAAAGCTTCAAACATAAAAATTGAGTTAGCCTTGACTTTGTGTACAGCTTCCAGTTTAGAATTAAAACAATAAGAGAGATAAAAATTTAAAGAATTAATTAATACTATAGCTGTCATGTCAGTTTTACTGTATTCTTTCTTGGGCAAAGCTTTACTGAGACTGAACCCCTTGTTTAAGCTGTAAACCGACAGCAGCAACAAGTACAGATGAATTCTCAGATATTTGGATTACAAAAATAAATCTTCTCTCAGCCATTACACCTATTTTGACGAAACAGCACATGTGCAGCTTCATGAGCAAAAAAATTTGCCACGGGAACTACAACAGCCAAGATGCTGGTTTTGACTACCTGGCTTCCCTTTTCCTCCCCAGTCCCTTTTCTTAAGCATGTAACCCACAAACAAAACTAACAAATACCTATTTTTTAAGCAGCCAAAGGAACAAACATATTATATATTCTTCCATCACAATGCTTCAAAGATGAACTTTGCAGCACCATTTTTACAGGCAGGCAAAGTTTGATTTAATGTATTCAAGGAATTTGCAATATTTTGTATTTTAAAGGATTTATAAAAATATGCATGTCAATGTAAAGGATCCATGAGACAATTTACTGGTCCTTAGTACTACACAGCTCTGTGAGTTGCAAAGCACAGCCTGGCACTGATTTCTGTGCTGCCAGGTGCCTGAGCAACATTGTCCTCTCCAGTCTACACCAGTCATTATTTCATTACACCAAAACAAACAGGATATTAGTAGGCAGTGTAAAAACTGCTCAGTGATTAACTCCCACATACCAGCTTTCCCCCCCCCATCTTTAAATTCATCTGAATTCAAATGCTCAATCTACACTAATTCTTGTTCTTCCATTCGTTTCTCAGAGGCAGCTAGCACCACACTGGACACATTTTCTTTTAGAGAGAAGCATGCAGGTAAAAGAACAGAATAAAAAATCCTGAGTACAGAGTTTAAAGCAGAGTTTAGGTAGTATAGAAAACTTTCTGCTCAAAGATGTAACAGCAGTTATTAGCTATTGGTGATTTGGAACAGTTTTTCCCTATGGGAAGGTTAAGGAACAGCTGCCTAATAGTGAACAGTGCTTTCCTCTAAAGTAGTCAAATCACACACATCATAACTGACAGATTAATCCAATCACTTGAGGAAACCCAATTAAAAGTTTTTTTGAAAAAAAGGCAGTTTGCAAGACTGACATACTGTGTCCACAATTTTCCTCATACAAGTGACTCATGCTGTCATGCTTCCAAAGCAACAGCTTGTATTAATGATGATAACAATCTAATGTTCAGGTTTACAAAGTGACATCACCAATATGATGAAACTGATGCGTTTTCAAGTCATTTGCTGTCACAAAAAGAGCACTACAATATACAGAGGGAAGATCTGTCAGCATTATTAGACACCTGTTTTTAAGAAAGTATCCCATGAGCAGTTTCCAAAAATGAGCAAGCCTGGTAGCATTAATCCCTAGAGGGCAAGTTAACCACCTCCCTCACATCATACCCCTCTAACAAACACATTTTCTGTACTCCTACTTGCCTTACCAAGACCTGAATGCTGCTCCTGAACAGCCACTGCCTGGGCACTGCTGCTACCACTGCTCTTCCCTGCAGTAACAGAGTTCTTCCTTCCTCCTCCCCGCCGAGGAGGTTTTCAGAGCGCAATCCTACTCCTTATGAACAAACACTAGAAAACACTGATGTACAGTTGCTGCAATTCCTCACTTTTCTTCTACATGAAACTTGATACCATGTGCCAGATACTTAGAAGCATTCTACCCCAAAAATAGCAAAACCAGCTTGGGGAAAAAAAAAATCCAGACTGCATCCGCTGGCAGCTTGTGCGCCTATCTGGTTTTGTAAGAGCAAAGTCTTTTGGCACTCCATCAGTTACCCTTTGTAAATTGCCTTCGCTGAGCTGGATCCACTTCACTAACTAGTCACCTCCGCTTCCTACATGACTCAGGTTTCAAGGCATGAAAGGAACAAGAGCCTCGGAAGGAGATAGAAACAAGTGGGAGAAGGCAGCCCTTTTGTTAAGGAAGGGCTGGAGAGAGGATCTAATTGCAGCATCGGGAGCTGCAGTGAAGCCAGCGTTCCAGGAGTGGGAGAGGGCACCCTCAGGAAGGTGAACAGAGCTGTGCAAGCTGCAGAGCAAAGTGAGTACCACAGAGGACTAGGACCTGCAGAGGGATTTCTCCCAGCTACATCAGGAACTACAAGGATAAAGTTCTCGTGTACCCAAAGGTTACACTGGATTGGTGGCAAAGCAACAATTCCCAAAAGGATCAGCTCCCAAGAGCAAAATTACTAAGAGGCTTCTACAGCATAAAAGCAGGACATAAAAGGCAGCAGTGACCACTGCTTTTGCCATGCTACAAAAAAGGATCAAAATTCAGGGTTAAGGTTGGAATGCGCTCAGCGCTACACGATGCAGTGCTCCCAAAGAAGTCTATTACTCAGAAAAGTATTGAGCAATGATCTCCAGTACGTATGAATCACCAAGATGCCCATGAGGCCATCTTCCACATCACAGCAACTGCAAAGCACAGATCCAAAATGATGTTCTCTGCACCTTTCTAGAAAGGAGTCAGCAGCTGGGAACACAGAAAGATGAAAGATGAGTGCAGGTGAATACAGCCAGCTAAAGGAAAGTCACCCTCTGAGAAGAAAAGAAGTGCAGAGCCATATGGCCCCATACATTAAACGAAAACCTAGAGAAGATTACAAAGGCCTTGGCTAATGCTTGGTGGGGCTTTTTGATTTGGTGGGGGTTTTGTGGGGGATTTTTTCAAAATGCTGTGAGCAATTTGCAGCATTCTTCCTCCATTTTCAAGTGACCAGATCACACATAACCCAAAATTTGAAGGGAGCAAAACAAAGTGACTCAGTAATAACTTTCAATCACACAAGCACACTGTGGCACAATTGAAAACAGCAGCAATGAAGTGGGGGGGAAGCTGGCAGAAGGAGAGAGGATGCAAAGGAGATATTTAAGTAACCCTGTATTTTTCTTTAATGACTGATGTTATTGTAGTAACAGAATTACTGGATATGTCCAGAGAATAACAAGGAAAACAAGCATTATGCTGTTTAATAAAGTGTTGCATCAGAAGGTATTTATAATGAGTTTCAAAACACAGAAAGTATCAAGAGAGTAGAGGAAAAAACTTTCCATACATTCAAGAAGACCTCAAAGACAAATTTAGGAAATCTCATAACAAAAGGGGAGACAGCTCAGCCAACCATTAAATCCCTTTCCAAGTAGCATTTCACTAGCTATGGCAAAGACAACATGGCTAAGAGCTTAACTAAGCCTCAACTCAGCCTCAGCTTTTCACAAACACTTGAGCATAGTCTAAGAATTTTACAGAATTCCACTATGCATTATCTACCTTTTAATGGAAGGGATTCACGACTTTAAAAACAGTTGAGAGTAGGGAACAGTATCATGGATGCCCTGTCTGTATCCAGCTCTGAACAGACACACAAGAGCTCCCCACTGGGGAGGCAGGAGACGATCATTGCCACTGCTGAAGCAGAAGCAATCGCTGCTCTAACAATTGTGCTGGACAAGTGATCTTGTAAGCAAACATTCAATACTTACATAGTTTCAGCTACACAGGGAATCATTCCACCAGCCTCACAGCTTCCTTTAGGCTCCCTGGGTTCCACATAGAATGCTGGAACAAAAAAGACCACACAAATCTTTACATTTAGAAGAGGCTATGAAAACCATGAAATGCACCAAATCACTGACAACCGTGTATTTAATAAAACCCTTCAGAGCCAAACTCCATTTGTTCAAAGAGTCATTTTATAAAAAACTACTTCACTTTTATGACTAACAAAGTAGCATTAACACCATTAACGCTGCATTGTCATATAAACCATAGAACAGGTACTGAAACAACAGACAAATTCAAATGTTTGTAAGGAGTAAATACACACTTCCGGATACTTTCATGGCTTTTAGCATGGGAGAGTTAATTCCTCATTTCATGCACTCAAAGCAAAGCAGAGGACATGCTATCACTGTCACTGCATGTTAGCTGAGCGCTGTTTAATCTGTGAATGCCAGACAGCTGCTACCTAGCAAAGCATAATTTGGGTCTGTAGAGTAATTCTCTTTTTTCAGTCTCTAGCACATTCTTTTCCATGTTTGTTTTCCCATGTTCAGTCAAGCTGGCTCAACTTCGCTTCTCTTAAATTCCCAGCTCTGCTGTATAACCAGGAACCTCTGAAGAGAAGAAGACAAAGGTAGGTCTGGTTTATGCAGCAAGAGCTGCAACTGCAGCCCCTAGTCAACACCTCTGTATCTGACCTAGTAGAAAAACACAACAAACGAGAAATGTCTGGCAAAGCTCCCCTGCTCTACCATACTAACAGAAACACTGCAACATCTCGTTTTTACAGCTCTCAGTACATCTAGGGAGCAGACAGGTGATCAAAAGCTGCCTTGCTGCATACTTACCTTTTACATGAGATTTACTTCTTAGGAAACAAGTAGGAACATTAGCTTGTTCAGAGCTTTCTTCAGCAGAAAGAGGGGGGTGAATGTAGAAGGACAACCATGAAACAAGGTCTTGTCACCCATGCCAATCTCCACATGAGTTTTCCCCAACCTGAATCCCATATGTGCATTAGGAAAATTTGACTGACACATAAAACCTAGTTCAGACTAAAGCTGTTGACAGAGCTTCAAAAGCCCCAAACATTTCAAAATACCTGGAAACTCTGGAGTGGTACTTTCACTCATATCCACACACAGAGCAAAAATGTATCTCCACTGCACCATTTTTAGGCATTTACTGTTGAGATGGAAACCAAAAAGTCTACTTCACACTGGATTTATATACTCATCCTCCACACAACCAACCCCCCTTTTTCCCTCCTCCATGGCCCCACAGCTCTTTTAGCAGACACTGCAGTGGGTGCACAGCCACCAGCCAGCTTAATGTGCAGAGGAGCAGAGCAGTCTCTGCCTCTCAGAGTCTGCCTCTCTCACAGTGGAAGTACAAGCTTGAATTTCCTCCTATTTGACCATAGCATCCCATGAATTTCAAGAATTTAAGAAAATGTAACATCTGGCACATCTATATTAATTTCTTTTGGCCTCCTGCATCTAAATAATTCCTTTTATAAATCACCAGGGAGGAACACAGGGCGCTGTGCAGCCTCATTCCTCAGAAACCTGTTTAAAAATCTTACAGTTCACATTTTGAAAAATCACTGTCATGGCAACTTTTTGCAATAAACTACTTTTCAAACATATTTGTATTTCTTTGGAAGAGATCTATGATCCCATGATCTACCAAATCTACATTTCCAACTGATTTACTGCGCATAGTGGAAGCAAACATTTATTTCAAGTTCAAAAGAAGCTGAATCTGATGGAGATCAGCCCTACCCAGAAAAAGCCAAATTTTTTCAGGTTGTTTGAAGTGATTTCCACATTGGCTGACCTACACACATGCACACTGACTGGAGCCAAAAATTTCAACATCTGTTAGAATTGCCAGCTACAATTCTTCCCCTTTCTTTATATTTCTATTCTTCCGAGTTGTCCATTTAACCTTTCTAGAATTTTCAGTGTAGTAGCATGTGTAAACTTTGACAACACAATTATGGGATATGGAATAAAAAGTTAGTATGAGTTAGCAGTTAAAAAATCAAGTTCTTCCAGGCTGTATTTAAAGGCTGTCATAGCACAGCAATGCACTGTGGCTGACTGACTTCATCCTAAATCATGTACAGTGACTGCAGCGGGGGTGGAGAGAAGCATCAGCACGTTGGTGGTGCAGGTTTTGCTTCAGTCCTGGGGCCAGAGCTGCGAGGTGTAGCTGCTGTGGAGCAGCAGCATCACAGCACAGCAACTCAGACAACATCCTGCACTGCTCATTAGAACCCCTCAGCAACCCACTGGGAAGTAAGTAAGCAAACAGTGGGAACCCTCGGGATGATGGAGGCCTTTGTTTTGCTCACCTGCCTCTTTTCACACCTGTGTCTAAGCCCCTGTGACTTGGCTCTCCTGAGCATTGGGCATGAGGATCAGTGCAGGCCCTCCAAACCCCCAGCAGCTTTCCCAGAGGCGAGAGCAGGCAGCCTGCTCACCAAAGGGAACTTTCTTTGCTCCCCTGTGGGGAATCAGTGAAGAACCCGTGGTATTGTTTCCCTCTTCAGCAGGCAGAAATTGAGAGGATCAGCTCTACACGTGGAAGCTTTCACTGTGCAGTTCAGAGTTTTATGCTGCAGCACCAAGCACTTGGCGCACAAGTGTTACAGCACAAACCAAACTTCAGTCAAAGCCGGCACGTTATGGAAACTGCTTATTTCAAGTCTTAACCTGCAATGAAACTTTCTCAGCAGAAGCACCGAGTGCAGCACAATGGCACATTATGGGCTCCCAGGAGCCCAGAACACACCTCACCACATCCCCAAGCCAGCACTGCACAAGCACCTGTCTGTCACGCTGATCTGTTCCACACCACTGCTGCACAAATACGTTTATGCAAAGCTACTCAAGAGGAAGTCTAAAAGCAGGAAAGTCCTGCTGCAATTAGTTAAAATGAATTATTAGTTTGTGAGGCTTCCTGCAGTTGAAGAACCTTTCAATTAATTACAGGCAGGTAATGGTTTTGGGGGCAGATACATGAGAACTTTACCAATCTGCTCCAAACCAGGATAACTTATTTCTGATTAATCTCAGTTTGAGCTTTGGAAACAAAGCAGCTTTAGAAATGTCATCAAACTGGGTAAAATTTGTCTCTACAGAACATGCTTGCATAGAGTAGATGCTAGTTGTATAGACACCTGAAAGGCACCATGCAGAGGTCTGGCTGCCACTTGGCAGAAGGCTACATGGCAGTCTAGGGGAAAACCAAGCCAGGCAACAGGCATGTTGGAAGTCTGAATACCTTCTCAAATGAGAAGTGGACTTCTCTGACAAAGGCCATAATGGAAAGGCTTTACTTTGGAAGGGAAGAGAAGGCCAGCTACAGAAATACAAAAAAAACCCCAGAAACAACTTCACCATATTTACAGTCTGTAATGCTGGGCCAGCTCTCAAGACCAAGAATCAGAGCTATCACCAAATCTCTCCCTAGAGGAACCCCCTCCAGTCACCAGAAGGCAGGCAAAAGTCTCTTTACAAACACCTGATCCTTGACCTGGTGTGCTGTCACTCCAAGTCCAGAGCTTACTCATCAAGGGAGGTTTTTCCATTCAAGACTGGGCAGAAGAAACCTGCTTTCTGCACTCTTGAACAGCACCTGACTCTGAGTGCACTCACAGAGCATGACACCACATTTCATGTCCAAAGTTCAACAAATAGTCTTCAGAAAAAGTGGTACAGATGTTTCAGTTCATTGTGTGCAGCTAATTGTGTAAGGCTAGCTTAAGGAAAAATTAAAAATAATGTGAAAAATTACAGGCAGAGAGAGACTAAAGCTTACTACTTTTTCTTATGGAAGACACATTCCTTAGGTAGCTTTTTCAGCAGACACACATGCATCATCCTTGAAGCCCTCCCTTCCCTTTATATTCTCAAATCACAATACCTCATTTACTGACTACTTCTCATTGATTTTCCATTCAGCCCCATTAAAAAGTTTTCAATTGTTTCCTATTATGCGCTTCATCTTACTTTATTAGGTGGGTGGAATGATTTGTTAGGATTATTGTATTTTCAAAGAACAAACCCAAGTCCAGTTAGCTAAACAGAATATAATTTTAGTAGGGTGCCTTCAGGTGCTTTTGTAATGTAAATAAATTAATGAACTAATTCATGCAGCAGCAGCACTTGTGTTAAGAAGTCTATTTAAGCTATGAGCAAGACAATGGACAGAGGGGAAATCAAGACAGCCAAACAACAGGGATGCTCAAGATCATGCCATCAGTTTTCAATAAAGCTGAAACCAGAACCCAAAACAGATTCCATGTAATTCCCTACCTCGTACATACTCAGACATGAACAAACTCAGTTATTTCGCTGCACATAACTCAACCACCCTCAACAAAACAAAGGTTCAGACACTGAGCAATTCATCTCCATCCATTTAAGAACTACTAATATTCCCCTTCTCCCTCAAGATCTTTGTCAAAGGCCATATAAGGTCCAGCATGTACAAAAAAAGCAAATTATCTTCTAATGGGAGTTTGTGTGTTTTTTCCCTTTTCATGTGCAAAGGGTTGTAAAAGAATAATGCTTCAGTATTTTTCCAGGGTACACTGTAACTTCTGCACAGCATGACAGACCTTTAACACCTCGGTATGTATTATGAATAATTAAAGCAGCTCATGCCAGGGGAAGAGCTGCTCTGTGCTGACACAACCAGTTCACATCTCTACAGTAAAACTGCAGATTATGGGACCAAAAGAAACCACGGCCCCTGGGTATGTGACAGAGATGCAACCCACTGAAAGCATCTGAAAGGAGTTGTGCTACAAATATTTACCTTACCCTGGCTCAATCCATTCTGCAAATTAAACCACGGAAAATTGCAACTCTCTGCAGCCAAACCAGAAGAACTTTGAAAAACCACCTTGGTCTACAATCTACTCGGCAGTGGAAAGAAAAACATTTGCTTTCAAACTGAGCTAAGTGAACAGATTTTCTTTTACACTGAGTTCAGCTATCAGACTTCACCTTGAAGAGTCTGAGATGCCTTCACTAATCACATTCAGCTGAATATAAATCAGGCATATATCAAGCAACTCCTGTAACAATAAGATATCCTTTAAACTAACTGTAGTAAGTAAATAACTTCTTATTTCTTACTGCCCTCAACAGTGAAAACAGCAGTCACACAAAAAAAGGAGCCCTTCCAGCAGCTCTGGCTAACAGTGTGCCTTCTACAGCAGAAGGCAGCTGGGAGATCAGTGACCCACACAGCACCTAAGACCGAAGGGACAAGTCTAAAGACAAGAGCCAGACCACCTCATAAGATCCCTGCTGGCAGCAGATGCTCACAAGGAGTTTACAGAAGGCCCTCTGGCCATCTCAGTGAGTGTAACACAGTTTACAGGCTGCCAGCCAAAAGAATCACTCATTGCATGCAGTTGTGTAGGAACTTCAGTACCAGCTGACCACATAAATACTGGAATCATAACTAAGTTATGTACAACAAATTGTTCTAAGTGAAAGCACTGACATATGAAAGTGCTTTAAGAGCATATGCTTGGATTTTTAAACTGACTGCAGTTTCTAAAGCAGAAAATACATGCAGCCACCTGCAGAAGCCCTAATTCTCTCTCCTGATTTGAGTCCCAACTTCCCCATTACAGTGAACAACACCAGCATTTCCCACTGTACAAAGGATGCTGCAGTATTTTGAAGCTAACCGTACCAGTAGCTTCAAAGAAGCTCCTTTGAGTACTTGAACTTGGCCATCAGTTGTAACAAAGACTCTCCTTGAGAGATCTGCTGGCAGCTTCAACCAACACACACATTTTTTTCGTAAGTTTTCATATATTCTTGATTTCTCTTGACATCGTGTGCCCCACAAGAGACCAGGTGTGTAGGTATCTATCCTGTGTTTCATAAGACATAATCACTAACTCAAAGCACAAGTAACTGCTGGAAGCTGGAATACATCAGACCTTTGGCACTCCAGGCCACCCATTTATATGCTGATCCAGAATACTCGAGGCTTTCTGTACAGACTCGTTGGCAATGAAAATATTGAACAGTCACCATATGACTAAAACGAAGAGCTAGGACGTTTGTGAGTCTATTACTAATCTACACATCTCCCATAATCACAGGCGCCGAGATGATTTTTTCCCTCCCTTTCCATTTTAAAACAAAAGGATAAGACTGACTGCATTACAAGTTCAAAGTACAAAGTTGCAGGAGGAGAAGCATTACACAAAAAACAAATTCTAAGAACTAAAAACTGTCACTTTCTGCTACTACATGGATGTAAAAATAAGACTGGTATATTTCAGGAGCACATAATCCTTTTGGTTCAAAAAAACCCACTTATGTTCACTAAACAGGAAAAGTGAGACAACAAACAACTATGACTGTCATACTGGCAGTCTGACTTTGTGGGAATAACAAACTGTGACAGGAGGTCAGGAACAGCATTCTCGCATTTTGCAAAGTAAGTTTTGTCTTTCACAAAACAGATGCTGTAGACAGAACAGCATTTATAACCTTTCTTTCTGAGACCCCAGAAGATTATACTAGCTTATTCTCTTTACTGGAATGCTGTTTCACCACCTATGCTTTTGTTGGTTTCTCTGCAGTGTTCTTCTGTGAAAGGGTTCTTTAATACTTCTATCTAAGTAGCCCCCTATCATTCTTCTAGCAGCAAAACATTGCAATTAAATAACCTTTAACTAAAACCTAGATTTTCTGCCTTAAGATGCAGATCATTGGACCAGAGAGCTGCCCCCCAAGACACAAGGATAAAATGGAGACCTAAATGAGTCAGTTCTCAGATTATCTTTTAGGCAAGAGGCTTTGATTCCCTATTTGCTCTATTATGGTCAGCACTGAGATCAGAATGTAAAAACATCACCACACTATCACACCAATGCCACGTGAGACAAGGAGAACCTACTCATGTCACCACAAAGAACACTGGCACTTGTGCAGGGGAAATCAGAGCTCCCCTTGGCTTTGCCAACCCTCACCTGCCTGGGACTCTCCAGTTTGCTCACTCACAGCCCATCATCTCCAAGAGCTGAGCAGATCCACAAACCCTCCCCAGGGAAGGGGGAAGCCAAGGTGCTAGTGAGCAATGGGAGCACGTCTGCAAGTCTTGGCTTTCCTGATCACTCCCTGGGAAGGTTTCAACCCAGATCTGTAATTACCTGACTCAAGTGAGAGTCAAAGAAAGGAGGGGAGGAGAAAAAAAAGATCACTGACTGTTTCAAAAGACACACTTGAGACGACTTACTGTACAGAAGACACTGAGAAAATCTGCACAGACAGTTTACTTGTGTCACATGTTTACAGGGGGTAAATTGCAGTTGGCACTTTACCAGAAGGCAACATTTGCCTTGAACATTTGCCATGAAATTACCATTGTTTCAAGTCAAGTTACTATGTCATTACTGCTGGGTAACTAAAGAGTCAAGTACACAATTAATCCGCATCACCAAGGCAGATAGTCTGCAAAACATTACAGCCATTAATCTAGTATTTATAAAAAGGAGGAAGGGGTAAGAGACAAAGGAACTTATTAGACTTCCAGTAACCAGAAGACAAAGCCTATTAGTCAGAGGCAAATAGAGGAAAGGAAGCCAGCAAGATAAGATGCAGACCCCTAGGGAGAAGCAGCTAAAGAGAAGGAGCCCAGCCAGGGAATTCTGATGAAACTGTTAAGGGGGTTCCCCCTTATCTTCCTGTGACTACCAAGTCCCTTGAGTGTTTACAGATTGTTCTTTCAGCCTTCCAAGAATTCTGGCTACCAATATTCAGCTCCTTCTGTATTTTTAAGTATAAGGATGAAAGAAAGGATTGCTTTTCTAACATCCCATGCTTCTATTTTTGTAGTCTCTTCTTACTCAGAGCAGTTTTCCTGTTACATTCACGTACAGACCCATGTGCCTAATGGAACAATAACATCGCTTCTGCAATCTGCAAGTTCTTACAAACTGCCAAAACCCCATCATGATGGATTTTATAGTGCTCCAATGCTCTAAATTAAATTTACCAACATTTCCCTGGCACCAGTAAAGAAAATCAAGTGCCTCAGTGCAGGACAGATCTGAGCAGTGCTGGGGCACTCTCACTCCTTCCAACCTGCAGCTGTGCATCTCTGTATCCACACCCTCTGTGCCTCCCTTTCTGCTGTGAGGAAATGCAAGTGTAGAAGTCATGTCTGTCCCCTCTTCTTTCATCCCCTTTCCATGTACTTTATACCCCCTGCCCCTATACACATACCCAACACACAGGATTTCTTCCTGCTCCTGAAGCTGAACCAAAGCAAGCAGCAGAACCAAGCCTCCTCCTTAACCACTCACAAATTTGTCATAACACCTCTTAGAAGTCTGTCAAACTGTCTGGCAGCCCTTCTTGCTCAATATATACTTCTTCAATTAATTTCAATTAGGGCCTTCCAAAAGAGCTGCTCTTAGTTTTCTCTCAAAGCCACTGCTTCATCTGATAATCTTTTTTCAGTACAATTCATGCTAAATGGAAGCAAGATGTAATTACTAATGAATTTCCAAGATCAACAAATTATAAGAACTACTGACACAAATCAGTGAGAATTTACTATGAACACAACAACATTCAACTTCAAAATAAAGCAAGAATCTGGGCAGAAAAGGCACCTAACACAGTCTTGAAGATCCTGATTACATGAACTGATTACAGCTCATACTGCAGGCTGTCAGTCTCACAAAGAAAGCAGCCAAGTAGTACCAAAGCTGTAAGTTCCCCTGTTATTACTTTTGTTGCTTTTTTTTTTTAAGAATTACAGTCATTCGTGCCTACATACAACTTGCTGTTAGGAAATAATCAGAGTTTTAGAAATCATTACAAGAGCCGATATTTGCAGCTAGTTTGTAAAGTCAGTTGCACTTTGCAAATCTGAACTAATTCAACACAGATCACAAGCTCTTCTTTTTCTGCTGATGTGCTGAAAACCTTTGCTTTAGACTGTGAGCTGCCCTTCATGTAAATGTGAATGTTTTCCACAGACCACCACGATACACCTGTGTGGGGGAGACTGAGGACAAACTACAGAACTGACAACAACACGAGGTCAGATCTCTTTACTTTCACATGCAATCTTAACTAAGGGACCGTGTTTCCTTTTCTGAGGATTATCTTTCACCAGGGAAACATGCAGCAGAGTTCAGATGCATTCAAGGGACACAAGTACTCAGACACTCTCTTCCCACTGCTGTAGCCCAAATAAACACTAATACTGTAGCTACACATTAACTGTTTAACAAAGAGATTTTTGAACACATAAGAATTTGTTTAGATTATGTCTTTTGGTCAACTGCTCTATCAAAAAAAGAGAGACCATGCCAGTGAGGCCAGTAATTTTCAAAAAGGTAGGGCAGTTCTGCGCTTTTTGTTTGTAAAGCCACACCCCCTTTTTTTCCAGAGCACTTAACTCATTACCCCTTTAAATTATGTGACAGACACTGCCATTCAAAAAAAAGTTACCAGCTGTGGATCAATGCTGTATTCTGACACTTGGCTTCAGCCTGTTCAGTTATCAATGTAACATTTTGAAGGGCAGCATATCAGCAGTGTTAAATATTTAAAAGATAATCAATGATTCTTTCCAGCAACCACAGCACTGATAGGACAGGCATATTCTTCCAACCAATATTTGCTCGAAACACTGATTATGCAAGTTATAATTTATGTTGTTATGAGCAGCTTATTAGTACCACCACAGCCCCAGAGAGTGATTAATGCAGATTCCAGCTTGCACAGGAAGGGTAAACACGCTCAGGGGAGAGAGGGAGAGCTGAGGCAGGAAAAAAAAGTGTCTGTGCAAAGGAGGTGTGTTCAGATAGCGAGAACTACCTCGGAAATAAATCGCTTTACAGTTTATTTCTGTGTCTTTCTCCTGAAAACACTAGGAACATTCACGTTCTAGCGAGACACGTGAGAAGGCTGGGCTCGGAGCGCACCCGAACAAAGCAGCCGCTCTGCCCGGCCCTGGGGGCTGCGGGGCCGCCGCCGCGACCACCGTAAGGGACGTCTGAGGAGCCCGCAGACGGCGCACACCGGAACGGAAAAAGCCAGGAGAACCAAAGCCCGGGGTGAGGCAGCACCGCCGCTCGGGGCACAGGGATGAGTGGGGTGGGCACGGCCCGGCGGCACCGGACCCACCGGCACCACCCGGAGCAGCGCCCGGCGAGACCGCCCCGCCCGCGGCACCGGGACAGCGCCTGTCCGGCCGCTCCCGCCGGTCTGNGCGCGAGCGGTGGACCGACCCCCCCTCTGCTTCGCGCGTTGGTTCCGCCCGGCTGCGGGGGCAGGGCCGCCCCGGCCGCCAGGGGGCGCAAGGACGCCCGCGCTGGCAGTGCCCCCTAGCGGCCGCGAGGCTCCAGGCCATGGCGGGAGGCAGCGGCGTCTTGAGAGTGGCTGCACTCGGTGCCCACAGCGGGCTGCGACCCACAGCCGTCTGGCACACACAGCGGGCTGCGACCCACAGCCCTCTGTGACCCACAGCGGTCTGGCACAACAGGCGGGNNCAGCGGTCTGGCACACACAGCCGTCCGTGACCCACAGCGCTCAGTGCCCACAGCAGGCTGGCACACACAGCGGGCTGCGACACACAGCCCTCTGTGACCCACGGCGCTCATTGACCCACAGTGCTCAATGCCCACAGCGCTCAATGCCCACAGGAGGTGAAGGCAGCATCTGAAGCTGCACCAAGGGAGGTTTAGTCTGGGCATCAGGAAGAACGTCACAGAAAAGGTGATTAGACATGGGAATGGGCTGCCCAGTTTGGTGGTGGAGTCACCATTTCCGGAGATGTTAAGAAAAGACTGGATGTGGCACTCGGTGCCATGACCTGGTTGTCACGGTGGTGTTTGGTCACAGATTGGACTCGATGGGCTCAGAGGTCTTTTCTAACTCGCCTGATTCTGTGTCCCACAGCCCTCCATGCCCACAGCCCTGCTACGGTTCTCAAACAGCAACTAAAAATCATGTCTCTCAATGAGTTTCATTGAGTGACCCTCAGAATGAAGTAAGAAAAAGGTCAGGGAAGATTTTGTCTCTGCTAGCATTAATATTTATACCTGTTCTCGAGCTTGGGAGTGTTTCCAATGCTGGGAAATATTTCTATTCATGCATTCAGTTGCATTTGGCTGGAAGCCAAGGTATGAATAAGGTGCATAAATCTATACTGGAGCTTGTGTCCATGTTGTTATATTTCTGTATGCTTCTATATTATATAAGCAAGGCCATCCAAGGATAGCTGAGAATTCATTTTCTCTGCTAAATTTCTTGCACTGCATTAAAATCTTTCTCTGCTTGTAAGTAATAGAGAACTAAACACACACGAGGAGAAAGTGGTATGAAAGGATGAACAACAGAGTTGGACAAGACTAGAGACAAGTTCATATTGCTTTAGAGTTTACCTGGACACTGTGTGCTTTTCATGAGAAAGCTAAGAAATAAGTAAAGCAATTTTTTTTTCCTTTCCCCCTTCCCACAGTCTAAGTCAGCATTTCTGTTCTTCCTGAGGCTCCTGCAGCACAGGAGGTATTCCCAGGGCAAGAATCTGTATATCCTACTAAAACCAGATAATGCCTCAACCACCTCGGGCGAAGAGAATGGAAACCCAGTGATCAAATGGAACTAGTTAAGGGTTTCCACTTCCATTTATTCAAGTGAGAAGAATGTTGTAGAGTCCTTATTTTGTGCGAATTGGCTTATTTGAACTGACAAAGGAAACAGTGATAAAATCCATGTCCTTGCTTTTACTATTTAATTATATTCTCTTTGCATGCAGTTTGCTTTTTCTGATCAAAAGACTGTTCCATATGCAAGAGCAAGCTTAAAAGAGATCCGAGTCCAGTCAGAAGTCTGAGGCACAGATAGAACAGCAGAGTTCCCATCCCAGTTGATGAACATTGTGAGTACAATGACTTAGGGAGTCTGGTTCAGAGGTGTTGATCAGGGTTTCAGATCACCTCAGTTTGCCAGCAGAAAGACACTGGCATGACAAAATCCTAAACTCTGTGAAAGTCACCCTGCTTTTAGATACCATTTTGGAATATCTTGATTCAGTCACTTCATTCTTTTTCACCAAATCTGCATATATTTATGATTGCAGCTTGTAGACGGAAACAATGAGAAATAAATCTTTGAGTCAAATTGGTGGCAATGTCTGGAAATTTATGGGCTTGTGTCACCAGTAGAAATGAGGATGTAACACCATCATGGAAGAACATGATCTTTCATTCTAGTCATTTTTCACTCTGCGGAGATGGAATACTTTAGCTGTGATTGAGGTTTTGCTAGGATTTGGTTTTGTCTGAATTGTAAAAAAAAGTTATGAATGTTCAATCAAGAATGAAAATCAAATGAAGTTTTCACTTTGCAAGTACCTACTGCAGCCACGTGTGGTCGGCGTTTGCAGGGTACTGTCACAGGCCACTGAGTCATTGATTTGAGTAAAAGAAGACAAAATTACTTTTGTGGAAACTAGATTTTGAAACTTAATACTGCTGGAAGGCATGTGACCTACCCAGCTATCACAGGAATCCGTGACCCCTTCTCTGCCCCCTGTGCCACAGGAACTCATTGTCTCAGTTGTTGTCCCTCAAGGAAATGACAGCTCAAATCCACTGCTGCCTTAGGAACCACAGCCTCATTTTGGCAGACTTGCATGAAAGATGAATATGGATTACTGACCTCTCATTGCTGTGGAGAGCTCTGAAAGGAATGATTGATTATCTGCTGCATTAGCAGCAAGAGAGAGACTGCAGGTCACTTTTTAGCTAAGTGGCATCGTTTAGCTCTCTAAAAACCCCCAGATATGTGAATTTTTCTGCATCTCTTTAAATAAACATTAGCCAAAGAGTGCATTTGAAAACTGGAGCTACAGATTGGCATCCAGGCTGGATTGCCTTATGGGCACATAGTATGGAACACAGTGGTGTTCCCTACTACAGTGTTGATACACCGTGGTCTTGAATGACATCATTTGCTTCCATAACAGAGATATGACCACAGCTTAATTTGGAAGGCAGTCAGCCCAGCAGTTTGTCACTGTGTCTTCAGACTTCTTGCCAGTAGCAAACCAGCTGTCAAATTTACTCCTAAATAAAACATTTTACATCTGAGAAGTTCAAAGCTGCCTTTTCAGATTATTTCCTGCAGGGTTTTGTTCCCCACCTCCCCTGAGCAAATCCAGTTTCAGCACCAGCACTGGTGTGTGTTACTAACGCGTGCCCCAGTTAGCTGGGATGTGAAAGAAGAGACCAATTGTTAAAAATATCCTTTTTTCCCCATGGGCTCTTCCTTTCACCCTTTATTTTCTAAAATCCTCTATGTGCTCACTGCTGGCAGATTTTATGCTTAAAGTGAGTGGCTAATGCCTGACTTGAGAAGAAAGGATAAAATAAAATAGACTAACAACTTCAGCAAAGGAGCTGTGCAGAGGAGGAGAGTGCTGGACACGCATTCCCAGCCAAGCATCCCTTGCTGGGAAGCACCTGTGATTTAGCTGCTGCTGGATCTGTAGTCAGGCTTGGTGCAGCCTGTCTTCTGTCCTAGCTTTGCTCTGACACCTCACTGTTGGGGTCATTGTATAGTGCAGTTGGCAGATTTCTTTTATTATTTTTATACAAACTTTCTATTTAAATTGTAGATAAGCCTGCAAATAGCAAAATAAGACTGTTGTTTCATTGATTACTCAGATTATTGAACTTTTGAGTCAACCATCTAAAAATCGACAGGAATGTGTATTTGTTTCCTGAAAGAAAAACTTACTGCGTTTTGTAGTCAAAGGGACTATTTGCTTTAATTAACAGTGAAAAAAATTTGCATGTACACCATGCAGTAAGTGATTAACTGCTCAAATCTCCTCTGGAGTTTGGATACAATGGGATGTTTCAGGTGCTTGATGTGCGTGTTGATAAGAGGGGTTTGCCTGGAGAGCAGGGGAGCGTTACAACCCTGCGCTGTCGGGCTGTGCCTGGCACCCAGCGGGGCTTGTTTGGAAAGCAACGCTTGGCTTCCCTCCAAAGCCCCGGTCCGACAGCGGGCTCCGGACTGCGACCTCCCGCTTTTCCCTGCCTCTGACCTCTTCTGGTCTGCTTTGTGGCAGTAAACACCCGAAATTTGCTCAGCTAATACAATAGCCCTGTACTTTTTGACAGAAACGCCTGTGGTTAACCTCTGTGGGCTGCATGCTGCAGTAAAATGAAGGGTGGTAGAAGTTAAACAATGGGTGTGACTACCACAAAATGGGTGTTAGTGGGAAAGTGGTGTAACATCCACTTAGCATTCCAGAGATGTGAAATATAATTATGATTTAAATGCCAAAGATGTAAGTTGCAAGATGAGTAACTACAAGGACATGAAAGCCTCCCTTATCTTCCTTTCTATCCCACTCCGAATCATTTTGCACACCCACAAAACTAATACAAGTAGTGTCACTTGATGAAATTACACCTGATACATGACTTGTACCATCACTAACATTTCTGTCAGTGTGGGCTCTGTTTATACCGAAGGAAAAATTCCAATCTCATTTACAACATTTTAAGTTGGAAGTGATTTTGCTCTCAGTGGAATTACTCCCCATTTATACTCCCACTCAGATCAGAATCTGACCCAGGCTTTGAATTTTGTCTTATTTGCTCTCATCCTTTCCTGTCATAGACAGAAGTCCTCGATCTGTAAAGGGTTCCTCATACTTCATTTAGGTATCTTTGCAGAAATGGCTTTTGTGCAGGTCTGTAATTTAAGGATTGTTGACTAAATGAGCCCTGGGAGCAGCTGGTTGCTGAGTATCCATGAATAGCTGCTTAATGTCTTTTACATCATCCAGCATACATGGGAAGGAGAGCAAGAATGCAGAAGTGCAGCCCGTGCCTAGATGGGGGGCTACACAGTTCTGTAGCAATTCCAACACGGAGAAGTTAAAGAACAAAAGATTAAGTTGTAGGTGGGGCAGTGGCAGCAACTAGTGGGGAAAATAATTGTTAGTTCTAAACTTTTCAATAAAATCTTTATAAACAGATTCTTGGTATATTTAAAATCCAAGGGCAGAAGGTATAGTCAGCTCTGAACAAAGCATGTGCTTCCCCAAGTTGTCACCTTGGAAATTGTCTGATGTGTAGATCAGAATTGAAACCTGTATTTTAAACATTTTTACCCCTGGCATTGTTCCTTTTATTTTCTTTATGGATTACATGAAAACCTAACTGTTATCAGCTTCTCAGAGGTGACACCTTCAGATAAAAGCAGAGAGGGGAGGTCAGGAGAGGCTCTAGGTGAGGCCGGGATTTGAGACTCAGCTTGTGCTAGGTTAAACCTTGTAACCAAACTGTTTCTGTTCTGTACAAAGTATGCACTTGGCAGGGGGAAGCAGTGATTTTTCAGATACATGTACATCTATGTCTTTGTGTCTGACTGATTTCATTGCCTGAAATGGAGCTGTAGAGTGGATAAAGTGAAGCACTTACTCCAAAGTGTTTGATGAGCTGGGACTACCTAGTTATATTATTGTGGAATTTATTTCCTAGAAATACCATAAACATTTACTAGAAGTGCTTTCTGCTGTGTAGGAAGAATAATTTTCTATCTGGGGGAAAAATATATGATTGGTTAAACATGTTGAAATACAAATAGCAAAACAAAAATGTTCGCTCTTAGGAATCAGAGAAAAACAGAGTTCTTGAAACCATGAAAGGTCTTTAGATCACAGCAACAGTTAAGACAAGGGTAGGAATTCATAGTTTGGGATTTCTTATGAGAAAGAACCATGACCCAAATCCTGTGTTCAGGTTAGTATCTGTAATTCCCACTTTGGTGAGCGAAAGAGAGTGTGAGTATCTGGAGCCCCAGGAGGCCTGTCCTGGTCAGCCACTGTGCTGGAGGCAGCAGCTCCAGAACACTACAGCCTGAGAAGCCTTTGGCTCAAACCCCTCTTCTACAACCCAGAATCCCAGGAATTGCCACAGACTGCAGGGGTTTGAGCCATAGAACACTGCCAAACTTCCCATGGGAGTTCAGGTGCTGCATTAGGAAGCAGCTTTTCCTCATGGCCAAGAGGGTGCTCCCTCCAGACGGAAGGTCAGGTCTGAATGACTCTGCTCCAAACTGTCCATTCCACACAGGTCTGATTTCAGGGTAGATTCACCCTCAGTAATTAGAGCTCCAGGTTGGCAAATGGATCCTGATAGTCAGATAATGTCCTGTCCCTGACACTTGTTCCTCATTGTGTCCATGTACTTGGCAGTTCTGCTGCACCTTCCTTTGGGACAGTAAGGTATCTCTGACAGCTGCAGTGCCCATTAAGTAGAAGTCATTGTTTCTGGTAATTTAATCCATGCAGAAATGTTGTTATCCAGAAGTGAATTTGTCTCAGGGGTATTTGTGGTATGTCATGAAATAGTGTAACTGCTTATATGATAAAATGCTCATTTACATAAAGCAAGAATCAGATTTCATTCTTTCTTCTGACAAATAGTCTTACCACACCTGGAGGCTGATTCAGTGGGCTTAGCAGGTACACAGCTCTCTGAAAATCAAGACATTCAGGACTTTCCTAAATCCACAGTTAGTCTGCCTCTCCTGAAGCTTTCATCACCTTTTCATCACATCAAACTCCAGCTGAATCATTACTGCCTACTGTCATGGTATCACAAATAGGCCTCTCAGCCCCTGGAGCCTATACAAGTTTTCAGCAATATTGTGGTGATTTTATCATGTATTTCATTCACAGATTTGCCAAGACAGGGTCAGCTTTGGTGTAACAGTGTCTCAGGAAGGGGGACGTGTAGAGTTTCGGTGACTTGCCCAATGTCTGTTGCAAAACATCAGTGAAACAGAACTCAGGCATTCTTGTACCAGGCTTGATTCAGCAAAGCAGTAAACCAAGTGCTTAACTTTGAGCAAGAGCTCAAGCTGTTTGAATGGAGATAGATTTAAATATCTGGAGAAATAGTTTGCTGGACTGAGTCTTTAGCTTTCAACAGCTAATTATTGTTTGCAGCTATCAGGTTTTTTCATATAGCTCAGCAAATCTTTGGGTGGAGGAAGTATTATTAAACTAATTTAATGGTGTGAAAAAATGTCCTGCTTGCTGGCCTTTTGGCAACTCAAATGTTCATGCATATATTGGGGGGTTTGTCTTGTCTTTTTAGATGACACCAGCAACTCGACAAGAAGTTCTTGGCCTTTACCGCAAGGTTTTGCAAATAGCCAAAAACTGGCAGTCGGCCTCAGGACAGATAGAGGAAACCATGAGGGAGAAAGAGTACATTAGAAATGAAGCCAGAACATTATTCCGAAAAAACAAAAATGTGAGTGTCCTTATGGCATTGAATTTCCAAATGACTCTTCTCTTGCTCTTTCCACTCTGTGGTTGGATGCTAAGATAGGAATATAAGGGTTGAGTTCCCAAAATTTCATTCACCTTAAATGCTGGTGTATTTGAGTTACAGTTTAAATTTTGTCCCTGAGAAAACTCGAACTATTTCAGTTCTTCATTAACTGTAGAAGTCTAAAAGGTCTTTTTTCAGTAAAAAAGTGCCAAGAAAAAATTAAATTCCAAAGATACTGCTTGTGTAATTGAAGCAGCTTTTGATCTTTACAAAGTTAGCTAAGTGTATCATTACCCATGCAATGGCAAACAGAGCTCAGCAGCTTCTTTTTTTCTTTTCAAAGCAGTAATTATTGGCACTTCTTTTAAAAGAAGCACTTTAATTTTTTTCTTAAGGAAGAAATTTCAAACCCTGGTAATCAAAGACCCTTCTTGTAATTCAAGATCACAACACTTATTTATATCCCATATTGGTCTGGGACTAAATTGAAGTAATGCAAAAGCAAAAAAATGAATTTAAGTCATAATTCTCACCACATTTCTGACTTCAAAGAGAGTTTCTGGATAGGATGATAACAGAATGTACACCAAGCAGTGTCTTTCCTTTCTCCACTAGTGACCTTGCAGAGTGACGAATAGGTGAGTGTGGTTTTTTCATAGATGTAGTAGTAGTTTACATGTGTATTGTCTTTTTACAGAGAAAATACCATGTTTGGATAAAAAACTCCTTTAGCCTCAGTCCTGACAGCCCCTGGGCCTTAACATTCAGCACCATCAAGCCCAGAATTGTTGCGTCAAGGGAAATACCAATGTTACCTTTTATGGATGTGGAAAACACAATCATTGTCTCCTTGGGTTTGCCAAAATAAGCTAAGGAAAGCCACATGCTGTGCAGCATTTACACTTGAACTTCCGATTGCTAATTACTGGTACTCATATAAAACACTTGTTTGTATGATCATCACAGGTGACAGATCCAAAGCTGATTAAGCAGTGCATAGAAGAATGTGAGGCAAGAATAGAAATTGGACTTCACTATAACATACCCTACCCGAGACCTGTGAGTATAAATCAAAGTCTTCACTGATACCCACTGAGCCATCAAAACATCAAACCATCAGTTGACATCACTCACGCTGCACTGAATTTTCAGATGAGCTGGCATTTAAATGTGTGCTAAATCAGAGCCAAAGTACATTGAGATGTTTTCTTTCAATGTAAATTGGAGGAGGATTTCTTCTCAAAATAAGGAGTCAAAGCCTAAATGGAGTTGCATTTACTAAACTCCCAAGGCCTCTGAATATTTAGCCAGTCTTCTCCAACCAATGAATATAGAAAAAACGGTAATAGAATCAAATAATAGAAGACAATGAGAGAATAAAAATACCTAATTACATCTGCCATAGGTACAATAATTTTTATAGCCTACATTACTGTTAACTGTTGTCCTGGTCATAAATCAGGCCTTATGAAATACCTGTCTATGTTGCTACTTCTTTTCCCTTCTTCCTACAGAAGAAAATGTCCAAGATTACTGAAATGCTGGAAGTTGCAGCAAAGTCTCCTAGTGCACCATTCAATACAGTTTCCTCACTGCCCAGTCTCTTCTGTCTGTAGGATTTTATGCTGCCTCCCGTAGAGACATCCTCTCTACTCCTGTTAATGAGCTTATATTTTCACATCTATAGTTCCCTTATGAAGGCAGTCATGGTCAAAATTAAATTGTATCTTTATCAGATGCTTGCCTAAATGGTCACTGTTACCATCTGATTCAGTATACAGGATAACAATGCACAGCTGACAGTGTTCCTAGAAATGGGCCTAAAATGTGTGCTCTGCAGTGGTTTCAAAATCCCAAAGGATCTGCTCTCTCAGACAAACTGGATGATTATTATTTTTCATATTCTAGAAATCTCTACTGCTGTTTTAGTGAGTGCTTTTACTACTGTTTGCACCTAAACACCCATCTTACAGGATGACAGCCTCAGCAACAGTAACACCTGACTGCTACCACCTACATTTTTCACTCACTTAGGGGGGTTACAGCTGCATGATTCCCACTAACAGTCTTATGAAATATAAAGACTTTGTCAATCAAAGGAAGAGTCTGTCACCTATTGCTCCTTCTGCTTATGGAGTCAATGACATTGATGGTGCATTTTAATGTGCCATATATATAATCATGCCAGTAAGAAGGCAGGATTTCAATACATACAGTTTGGGGTTATTTTGTGACTTTTTAAGTAGATATGAATAAATCACACAGTGATTCAAGACATCTACTCAAGAATGTTTAGGATTTCTAGTTCTTACTCTTCTGGAACATTGTCAGCAATCCTATTTCATCAAGTATCATTGCAGTCTGATATCAAACTGCAAAACAAAGTTACTAATGCCTAGCATATATAGGATTTTATTAAGGCATAAAATTTATAGGAATTTAATAAAGACAACAATTAGGGCCTGAACGTTACACCACTAATCTCTCCTCAGAGAGTGCTTCTCCTAGAAATCTAAGAACCTGGCTTGAGACAATAGAGTTGCCCTCTCCGAAGTGTGAAGAAATTATATAAAACTCAGTGAAACTTAGTCTGTATACATGCTGCCTTTTTCTTCCCAATATGCACCTAACTGGTGGGATTTTCTTTTCCAGATCCATCTGCCTCCTATGGGCCTTGCCCATAAACAAGGCCGTCTGTTGCGACACCAGGAAAAGTTAAGGAAGATTTCTAAGCCAATATACCTGAAATCCCATGATGAAATTTCATAAGCCACCATTTAAGCTGTGATGTGTAATCACATCCTTAAGCTGTGAACTGCAATCCAGGTGATTTGTGTGCACGACTGTGAATGGTGTGGTCACTTGCTCACACATTTCCTGAGGCCAAAAAGCCAACTGATCCATTGTGTATGATGGATAAGGTTGGTTTAGTATTTATTACATTTCAACCACTGACTTGCCAATAAAAGTAACACTTTTTAAGGGTGAAGTGTGATACAAAGATTACTTTGACATCAGGACAAACTGCAGCAGGATTTCAAACTCTGTTCATCTGTAGCAGGGTTCTCTGGTGGTTTGAGGGTTCTCTCTGCTCAGTTGTGACTCAAGACAGTGCCTTGTATAAGGTCAGCCAAAATCAAGGAAGTCTGGGACAGTCAAGCAGACACAGTTCCTCCAGAGCTGAATGCCAGTGGGAATACAGTCACTGCACCATGCAGCTGCTCTCCTTCCTCTCTGCTCCCTGCTCTGCCTGCTGTCCCTGGAGGAGAGTTCCAGTTCCATAGTACCCCTGTGGGGAAGTTTGGGTTCCGGACAGTAGCAAAGAGACAGCAGAAGTGCCACTACTCCTTTGTCCTTTTTTGCAAACTGTGGAGGAGTGGCCTAGAGCCTCTATGTCAGCTTTTTCTTCCCTTCCTTGGGAGAGGGTGTGGATGTGAAATGCAAAGTTTGGAATGCCATTACACAACTCTGAGTAAAACATTCCAGTGTTACGTTCCTCAGATTCCCATGTATGGACTGGCTGAAAACTCTCCCTTCAGGGTATCACTATGGGAACAAGCTTAGGATGCTTTGGTGTCCTCAGTCTGTGTTTTCACAGGGTCAGCTTTTCAGCATAATCAGCACACGACTTTCTCAACAATTATTGTAATTTTAGTGTTAGGTTATAACTCTTACGTTATGGACAGAACCCCAACTTTAGTAAAAGAAAGTATCTACAAGTCTCCTAAGTTTGAGGAGTATTTCTGTTCCCCAGGTGCCTCATAAATGGAAGTAAAATGAAATTAATGTTCCTTTCACAGGCTACCAGTTGTTTTGGCTCCTTTGCACTCCTCTGACTTTACCAGGCTGTTGACACGTTCTCTTCAGGGAAGTTAGGAGAGCCTTCCCTCCTTCAGGCTACAAGTACCAGTGAGACCAAGCTTGGATAAGAGCCACACTGTACTGGACAATACCTAAGCACAGTCCACAGCACTTTAAGGACAACCTATTCCAGCCTTACATTAATAGTGGCAAAAAAAAGCAGATTTGAAACATGCATGTGTGTATGATTTCCTTTTAAAGTGGGAGAAATCAATGAAATTTCATTTCTGAGCTTGCCAACTCATTCAAACTCTCCAAGCTCTAAAAAACAATGACAAAGAAATATTCCTGTCTACCAGAGAAGTAAGTTAGAAGTGTTCCTGTGCAGAGCAGACTGACAGTTCCTCCCCCAAGAATGCACTTTTAAGAGTGAAAAAAGTACAAGCAGATGAGAGAGTACAAGAAAACAATAAGAAGAGTGAATCAGCATGACAAGTACTGGCTGGCCCAATTTCTCACTACCACTTATGGCTCCAGTCCACAAATGTCTCTATTCCCATATAATTATTTCCTGGGAATGCCTCATGTGGGGAGTAACACTTAAAATGCCATTGTTCTGTCAGTGGAAGCTTTGCAAATCTACTGCTGCCAGGAAGAGACAAAACAAAACTCCTTTAGCCTAGGAAAATGGGAATTGCATTAAAAAAACAACAAAAAAAATAATTAACATGACTGCACACACTGCTTAATTCTTCATTGCAAGAAATCTAAATACAGGCTCCCTATCCTAATTCTGATACAGCAGTGTAGGGATGCATCAACTGAGCCCAACTGAAATGTGCGGAGGCAAGGGGTTTGAATGGAAGCTTAAGCTCATTCTTTGTCATTAAGCTATCATTTGAATCTTTTGAATTGCTGAGGTTCATGTGACTAATGAAGGTACTGATGCTCTGACACATCAGGTGAATAAACAACCATGGAAATGAGCAGTCTAAATTTATTGTCTGTGTTAGAGGCACACCTCTTTCCTAAGCACATACAGTTAGATGTAGATTATTTCAAAAGAACAGCCTTAATACTACAGAAGATTTACACCAAAATGAAATAACAACAGGAGTTTACTTCTGAAGGAAAATACAAAGAAGCAATTTTAAAAAGGTTCAAGTACCCTCAAGTAACTCAAATGAGTACCCACTTGCTTAACTGAGAAACCAGCAAGGAACAGCATCACAATATTTGAGATACCTTGAAATGCTAGACATTCTAATAATTCTTCAAAGTGTTTGAAAAATTATTAACTGGTGCTTCATCCTCATTACTCTCTACCACCAGAAGGCAAAGACTGAAATTTGTTAAAACTTCAGGCTGTTTAGCTAAAGGAAGATCAGCTCTTTTTTCAAATTGAGAGGAAAATCTTTCTTTCATAGCTTACATTAAAGTTGATATGGAAAGAAGAATCTGCCTTAACTAAAGTCCTTTGTTTTTGGAGGTCAAACTGGCAAACTACCATTTTGAGGGAGTTTCATTAAAAAAATTCATCTTCAATTCTGTCCAGCAGGTGGGCAGACATCTCAACTGGTACTCTTGTATTAGATGCCAAGGCTCATATAACTTCTGTCAAGAACTATCCCAATGATTGCACAATATGTCATTCCTACACATTAATTTTACTTGCAAAAACAGGTTGTCCTAAAATGCCTCTTCATTCTGCAGAATTTGTAATGCACAGTCAGTGTACACTCTGTCCTGTACTTGCTGAACCTTCTCTTACTCCCCTTCCAGTAAATACTGTCATTTTCCAATTTATCACCCTAGTCAGGAGATGCTTTAGAATAATTTAGAAGAAAATGATGACATTAACTTTATATTCTTCAGAAATAAAAGCCCTGAGTCAGTTGCATGAACTCTCCTGCAAGCCAACTGGTAGAAAAGGCAGTAATAATTTGTTGACACAGTACCTGGCCTTGAATACCTAAATAACACCTCTTTTCTGGAAATTTTGTCCCTAAATCCATCATTACTAAGGTTGTTATTTATGAAGCTATGCACTTATGACTAACATTAGCAAGCACACAACCTCTTAAGAAGATGGATGTGGCACCTGCTTGCTGAATGTCCCCCTCAACATTGTCTGGGGGTGAGGAAATGCTCATTTTGCTGCAGCAGCACCCTAGTGGATTCCCAGGGCAGCATCACAGCACCAAAACAGGTTAAGACAGATTAGGTTATCTGATCCATCTTCCTACTAATACAGGCTGCTTATTGTAATACCTTCTAGATGTGAAGAAAATAAGGCAAGCTGGACCTCACTCTCCTGGGCCCTACTGTGTATCCATCAGAAATGGTACCAGTAACACCCCTCTTTTATCCCCAGACAGAAAGGTCACTTATTTGATCATACCTATACATTCATTTTCAAGAATGCTAATTAAAGCAGAGACCTGCAACTTTCACTAATAACTCTAATCCTATTAGGCAAAATATTCTAGCTGTAAGTAGAAGAATTTGGGGTCTTTGTATTGTCTTCTGCTTTTTCATTGTAATTTTCCCTTTAAAAGCCCAACAGTGTAAAATCTATAGGGGCAGTGCTTTCTGAATTGAATTTTGGTACAGAAAAGAGGAAGGTTTCAGTCTCCTAAGAAAATTTACAAACCCTATCTGTCTTACAGCATCCCTAGCTGGAAATCTGTCTCTGCTAAGGGAAAAATACCTCTTGCTCCATAATGCATTTTTTCCCATCTGCCTTGAGTTATTACCAAGGCTGTAAATCTGCAATTTGCAGTAATTACAGGTGGGTTTTGTGGCTTATTTAATGAGTCCTTCTAATTAAAAAACAAAAATTCTAAACCTGTAAATCCAAGGATTCTAATACTACTATTACAGGGTACTTAGTTTGTCCAAAAATTTTTCACTTTTCTATAATGTCCAACTAGCCGCTGCGTTGCCTTTTTCTTTTTTCGAAATGCATCTCAGCCAAGAAAGGTTGTGAATTTTAATGTTTAGCCATTTTATCATTCTCCAGGAAGGTCTAGACAATGCTAAGGAAATAAGGTTGGGAAGCTCATTTCAAGGAACCACAGAAAAATATCTCTAAGACAGATATCCCTTGACAGTAAATTCCATTACTTTTTCTGTACTAGGGAGGGCAGCCTAGGAAATCATGTCCTGCAGTAATCATCAGCTAAAGCAACTCAGCCATGCCTGATCCCTGGTGAAGGGGATGCACAAACTCTCTTTTTTACAGACTCCTCTCTTATCTATAGATTTTTTTATCATGTCTTCAAAAACTTAAAATATATCTTTAATTACATTCCAAGAGATGCCTTCATATCAAATCTAAACATCAACACACAGGAAGCATTTAGAAAATCAACACAGTAACAAGGACATGGCACATATCGTAGCAAAGTCACTGTATATTCACAAGAACCACAACTCTGTCATTTAATGAACTATCAATTACTGTTTGTTCAAAAAAAGGGGTTAACAGCAACCCACATGGCAAGCTAATACATAGATTTCTAACAGTTTAAAAGTAATTGATCTCCATAAAATATCACTTAGGCAGTGAATCTGACTTTTTAAAAATGGTTTAATTTAGAGGACAGTTTGCAAGACCAGCATTATCGGAAAGAGGATTGACAAACCTTCATTTTAGTTGTTGGCCCAGCCTCCCTTTCAGCAGGTGAGGTGTCACCAGTGCCTTGATGCAGAAGCTACATCTGAGTAGCAAGATCCTTCTGAGAGCAGTGACTGAGCTGATCAGTCCATGGGGAAGGATTTCACAGCTGGTCCTGCCCCTTTGGCCTGCACACAGAGCTGCCATACAAGGAGGCTCATGACTGGTTGTTATCTCTGATGCCACAGTGACCTAATTCATGATCTGAACTGTTGGTGCAATTACAACAACAATTAGATGCAGACATTCAAAAATACAGTAATCACCACAATGCTTTTTTAAATGTATAGTAAATTTCTGTTAATTATATGAAAATTACAAAGTATCTCTCTTATGAAGTCTAAGAAAATAATTTTTTCAAGAACCAATTTTGATTTATTTCTAGATCTACTGAAACATGATTCTCTTCTTAAAAACTGTTGTCTGTTTGGATGAGTGTGCTGTAACATTCATAAACAAGTTTTATTTTGGTATAGGTGCCAAATATAATTTAGTCTAATTTGTTAAGAGTAGCTTCTTCCTCTCAGTAATTTGAAACACCTGCACATCTCTGTCCTTTTTATTAAAACAAACATCCATTGGCCTGACATCTTTGCTCTGCTCACCACGTACCAACGAGGCACCAAATGCCTGCGTGCTGGATGTTAATGAGGTGTCAGGTGTGGCACTTGAAGCTGCTGTTTGCCTGTGCATCTCCCTGCAGAGCAGCACTGCACAACACACCCCCAGCACTTCTGCCTGACCTTGCAGTACCATTCTTAACTGTTACTGTTTTATGAATATCTGCATAAAACAAACCAGTGGTTAATAAAACAATAATAACACTGTTTTCACCTCAGCTCAACACAACAGACAAATTCCTATGACAAGAACTGTGTCTTTTAAGGAGTTGTAGCAGCACCCCTTAATGCTTGGAGCAGGATACTGGGAATTGCCAAATGATGGCTGAATCTCTGATTTTGTGAGGCCTCCAGCAGGTCATTAATATGCTGCAATTTGGGCAATGAAAAAATTTACAAGACCCCAAATTAGTGGATGTCTGTGTCGTGCATGTTTTTTCAAAGGTTTGCCTTGATCTTTGTGCTCCTCCTGGACTGTGCACACAACAAGTCTAATGATGCATCTGTAGTACCTTCATGGCATGCTGTGGGGATTAGTTAATAACTGCACAGCTCTTTGAAGATGTTCAGGCTATTTTATTTTTAATTAATGTTTGCAAGCTACTTTGGGCTTCTCTGATGAAAGGGCCTAAACAAGTACAAAATTTCAGGCAGTTATTAGTTCAACATGCAAGAGAGCAAGATGAGGAAGTGTGCTGGGCTTGATTGGGGTAGAGTCAGTTTTCCACAGAGTGGCTGGTGTGGGGCTGTGTTTTGGACTGTGCTGAACACAGGCTTGATAATGCAGAGATGTTTTTGTTATTGCTGAGCAGGGACTGCACAGAGCCAAGGCCTTTTCTGCTTTTCATACTGCCAGGCTGGGGAGGAAGTTGGGGGTGCCTGGGAGGTTGGGAGGAGGCATAGCCAGGACAGGTGGCCCCAAATGAGCAAAGGGACATTGCAGACCATGTGACATCATGATTAGTATGTAAAGTGGGGCAAAGAAAGAGGAAGAAGAGGACTTTTGGAGTGATTCTGTTTGTCTTCCCAAGTCACCATTCATTACATGTGATGAGCGCCTGGTCTCCTGGGAATGGCTGAACACCTGCCTGCCCATGAGAAGCAGGGAATTGTTTTGCTTTGTTTGTGTGCATGGCTTTTGCTTCCCCTATTAAACTGTCTTTATCTCACCCCATGAGATATTGGGGGAGTGAATGAGTGGCTGTGTGGGGCTGGGCTGCTGGCAGCAAATAAAGTGAGACTGTGGGAGAAAGAAAACAGCTCCCTGAATCAGGTATCTAGAATACATAGGTAAATAATACTAGAAAAATAAGTTATATGGCACAAGCATACTGTTTTGAGAAATGGCAGCTCCCAATACATGTGCTGTCTAGAAGTTTTCCATGGAAATTCTGAGACACATCATCAAGGAATGACTACAGTTTTATGATACAGTTTTGGTAGTTCATTCTACCTGAGGATTGGAGGATTGGTTTCATATGAAGACAACAGAATATGCTCATCTCCTCCCTCCTTGTCCTACATACTCCTGGGACACAGAAGTGGTAGGCAAATCCACAATCTAATTTGCAAGAGCTGTGAAGTGGATTCCCATTAAAATCACCATCAAAACTCTTTAGGTCAAATTTCATTTAAAAAAAAACAACCATGCAGCCATTGAGGAGTAAAGCAGATCTTTACAATATCAGTCCTGCACCCTCTCAGTCGTCCAGCTGGCACAGGGCTGCCACACCTCGGTTTATCCAGTGTTTCTGGGGCTTGTCTGAAGGGAGTTCAATTGACAGGACATAGTTGGTTGAGTGCCCAGTGGTGGATAAGACACCTCTTCTTTCACTTGTCTTGTATACAGGGCATGAATAGACATTCAGATGAAGAAAGCTGGCACTTTCTCCAGGTTTCAGCCATATTATGGGCAGAGGATCATAAAGGATTTTTGGTAGTGATTCTCCAATTACCAAGGATTCTCTATCCCATCGTGCACCTTCCAAGAAAAGGCCTCTCACATAAGCCCCATCTTCTGGCATTTTCTCCATTGTGTGCTCCTGTTTCATCACCTAGAATGATTAAAACATTACTTAATTTTATTTTTATCTGGACAATACTAAATCCTATAAGTGACAGTCTGAAATTGCTCCTTTAATACATTTTCATCTGAAAACTCTATTTCTTGCTGCCCCAGAACATGTTTGAAACTGTTCAAGAAAAACAAAGTTCTTCTGCATTTTTCTTACCTCAAACTCAAATCCAATGTGATCGATTGGGATGGTGTATTTTCTGGCAAAGTTTTGTAAAACACCAGTCAAAAAAGACTGAGTGAAGAAGAATCCTGAGAGCCAAAAGACTGTGGGTGGCCCTTTGTCAACCCAATCCTGAATATGGAGAGAGAGAACAAATGTAAAAAAATCCCAATATATGTGTGGCTTCACTGTGCCAGTTAACCAGAAAAGGGATGTCTTTTCAGATACACTCAAGCAGCACAATGAGATCTAAGCCTTGATGGGACCCTCTGCATCCTTCCATCAATTCTCTGTTTTTCAGAGACAACAAATCACAGAAGTCAGTTCTTTAGGATGACAACAAAAATAGTCACTCATTCTGAAACAACCAGAACTACTAAGAAAAATTTAAGAAAGTAGCATAAGCACATTTTGTTGATTCTAGATAGTGGCCTCCAAAAACAAGAAAAGTGATTGAATTTGGACACTTTTATCAAAATACTCTCTTTTACAGTCATGTAAACACCAATCTCCTAACATGAAAAGAGGCCAAATTCTTTTACATTCTTCACTGATCAATGTCTCTTCACTGATCACTGTGAGGGCACTCACTGCAGCCTACCCATCAGATCCTGGCAGAGGAAATCATTCCTGTACAAAGATGCCAGACAAGAAGGTCTTGGGCCTTGTCCACACAATGCAGTAGGAGAAAGCAAAACAAGGGCAGGATGTCCTCACACTACTGTAAGTTATTTGGAGTCAAAAGAAGCCCATGCAATGCTCGGATCCAGGAAACAGGAAATTCTGCCATTTATATAAATCTCTCAGACACTTCTCCCTAGCTTTCTCCTCTCCTGACTTCTATGGGGTTTCACTGCATCTCAGTACTTCACTATTTAAGGTACACCCAAAATTTTAAGTAGTTTTAAGAGTGCATAGGAAATAATGGAATGGTGAGTTAAAAATAAAATAGCCTGTTCAAAAAGCATGTGAAAGTGATGTCGTATTTTATGAAACTTGAAAGGTATTTACAGACACCTATATAAAATTTCATAGTGCCTGTTATGCACTGGTTCTAAAGCATTCTCACACCCAGCTCAGTGTCCTTTCAGCAAGGAAGTCATTAAGACACCAGTTAAAACTAAAATGAAACTTCTAGAAATAGAAAGATGGAAACTACCAAAAGCAGCACTGGATTAGCACCAAGGGCTCCTACCCCCAGCTCACCCTGCTGAGCAATTGCCCAGCTACCTGCAGTGCTGCTCATGCAGAGTGTATTTGGCCATGAGTGTGTGTGAGCAGCTCACAGCCTGGGGCTACCCAGGGAGTGCTGAGCAAGGACAGCACTGACACACTCTCCCCATCCAGCTTTCAACTCCAACTCCCCAGACCCCTCAGTCTCAGTTTAGCAGACCTGGAAGAACTCCAAACGACAGAGGAGATCGGACACGTAACTTCCCAGAGGCTTCAGTGATGGATAGGATTTGGAAGCCCACATTGATGGCACTTTCCCCATTAGCATGCTGTTGAAAACATCCTCAAGCTCAGAAGACATCAACACTTGGCCTTTAACAGCTTTGCCTATATTAATGAGGCTGCTCCGGACAACTTCAGTAAGCCTTCAGAGAAAACAAAGGAATTGTCATTATTTGTTCTTACTACCTGGCTAAATACCCCTCAGTCCAACCTGAATGAAGGGTTGATAAAGGTGGTAAATGTCCTGTCAGAAATCCCTTATCTCACCTGTAGTTATCAAAGCTCCTACTTAACTTTAGAAAAGCAAACAAAAACACACACAGAAATAAAAGACAGTGAAAACCTTCTCTCTAGACAGGGGATATCAAGGGATAAGAGCTTTAAAGCTTGTAGCACTCATTGTCATAGTGTTCTGTGAATACTGGGGCCTGGGTAGCATTTACAAAGACTAAAGTAGTCTGCTCTACCTCAGCACAACAAACTCAAATCTGATTTAAGTTCATACTCCAAGAATACAGGTACTATGGCTGTATTCAGTTACTCAGCTGCAGCTTTCAAGTCTTTTTAAAAGATTCATCCAAAGCAGAATCTAACATGCTAAGAAAAATGTACTGTAAAAGGCTTGCTTAAGGCTTGTGAGCAGCTAGCACCAATGAAAACAATCATACTTCAGTTTAAGAAGTTCTGCACAAAGCACTGAGCCATACCTGTTAAATCGAATTAGCTCTTGCCTAAGAACTGTATTCATGGACTCTTCATAAAGTACTGGGTATGCCTTCATCACTTCTTCCATATCAAAGCTACTTGGTAGTTTGGATAGGATGTCCTGTGCCAATTCTTCAACAACTTCCTGAAGTCATAAGTTAGCAGTGAATAACAAATATTCCTTTCCCCCTCCTATTTTTATTGAATAAATTCCACAAAACACTATAGATTTTATATTTTTCTATATAACCACATAGGTATTATAGTCCATTTTCCTAAAGATACAGTGCTTTTATGGTCTTACTCGCTTTGGGCATCATCCTGTCTATCTCTGCATGTGCCTGCTTGCTCCTTCCTTCTCAACAATTTTAAATTCATTAGTAATTTTTAATTTGCAACAAGGCTTTAGGCAATTTCTAAGGAAGCAGGCAAGCCACAATTACTGCCACAATGAAGGAAAAGACAAAGCATGCAGCATGAGCAAAATAAGGGGAAGACCCCATGAATACCCCAGCCACAAGAGAAGCTTTACTTACAGCACATTAGATATCAGAGAATATGATCACTAGACAACCCTGCAGGAAATGAGGCTCCATCAGTTCCACTTTACAAGAATCCACTTGTGTATAAAATATAGGATGTCAAATCTGAGAGGCTTGAAAGGTTATTTATCTACATCTCAAAGGCGCATGGTTACTCATGGGGATGAGTAACCAGAGCTGCCAGGACATGTGGTATTAATCTGTTTGAATGCAAAGTCATGAAGGCATCTTCCATCTTTAAAGGTGCTATGCCAAATCCATCTGCTTCTCTACATTAACATCTACTCCCAATGCTGCAGTCATGAGATGAGAGGTGTTGAATTACTCTGAGACCTAGGACATGACAGGAAAGGGCACCTTTCCAGAGTGCAAATTGATCTTTCTTCCCCAGTTACCTGAGGGGACTTGCCAGCTCCTCCAGCTTCTCTAGGCAAAGTCAGGAGCACTGCGTGGAAAAGCTGGTTGGTCTCCTGGTTATCCTTGGTGATGTCTGCATTTTCATGAAGTCCAAACACTTCAGGGTGTGTTGTAATTGGCAAACTTCGTATGTATTCAATGTAAGACTGTAAAACAAACATTCAGATACCGGACATCATGCAATGTGATATTCATAAATGATCAGTAAACCCAACTGGGACAGAACCTTCCCATTTACAAATCAAGATGGTAGTTTTCCCTGTTAAACACATCCAGGAATTGACTGACTCTCCACAGAGATAAATATAAAAGTTCTGAGTGATTCAAAAATTCACGGAGGAGTTGTTATTACCGCCCTCATGTAAGTGGCAAGAGAAAGGAAAGTACATTAGAAATATCCAAGGACTGGTAGGAGTCACAGAAGGGGTGGGATGCTGGATGTGTCATCTCTACAACTGTGGGCTACACAAATAGATGGGATTTGAGCACATTCATGGTCTCTATGCAGCTGTTAGAAGGGAAAAAGAGGATGGAAACTGAGTATACATCTGCCATTCCACCTCTTCCTCCTGATTGCTGCTTTCAAGATCACAATAGCTGCAAGAAAGTGCAGAAATGCCATGTAAATTCCCAAAGCCTGACTCCTGTTGGCTTTCTAGAACTGTTTTGGAAACCTGCAGAGTGGTGGCTTTTTGCATCAACAAATGCCAGAGTATTGGATGATCTCTACATCCCCATAAGGGTATGGCAGATAAGTACCAGATTCATATTTCAAACATAAAATACAGTCTGGCATGGCTGTGTGATCTTATGGGGTTTATTTACTATTTGTTGTATTCAGTGTTATCCAAGCACAGTGTAGGTAAGTTCTTCCCCAGTAACTCAGAGAGAATTCACATCTGTTGTCTTCTCACCTCATATGGGCCATGGGGTGGTATGTAGTAGTCACTTCCAGCTGAAAGCATGTACTTCTCCTGCTCTATATCCTTGTTGTAGACTGTGGAAAGCAGGGACAGGAGAAGACGCCTGTCTTTATCATCTGTCACTCTGCCTCCATAGTTACACTCCCCTGGAAAAGGACAAAGAAAACCAGGACAAAAAAACCTGGAAGTTAATGAACAAATAAAAATTGCTTTGCAATAATGTGGAACTCTAGTAAGTTGAAGCTCCAAAGCTCCAGATCTTCCAAAGTTTTTAGGTCTTATATTCAGTTGATTCAATAGAAATTAGACACTTGAACATCTATGGGCCAAATTTATGTGTCTTGATGATGAAAGGTTTAAGGAGCACTATGAGTTGATCTGAGAAACTGCTACTCATGTCCCAAAATTCTTTTTCATAAAGCTAATCATAATATTAACAAAAATCAAGAATGACAAGGCTGACAAAGGAGGTACCAAAAAGCAGCTTATATCCCTGGAGAAAAAGAACAGAATAGCCACAGCAAGTGAGTTATCTACACACATCAACACCTCCTGCTTTAAACTCCTGAGTATTATCACATCCTCTGGTGAAATGCCAAAGCTTCCTGTGTCGGGCTCACACTGATCAGTGAAGGTGAGCCAGAGGCCATCGATGGTTGTATTGGATGTGTGTGAAGCAAAGACCAGGAGGTTTGCTGGACCATCAGTAATTGTAGCCATGTACAAGTCAAAACAGCAATGACATCTGAGGGTTTGGGATCCAGCTCCAATTACAGTCCAGCCCCACCATCCATCCAATGACAACCACATTGGATGTGGAAGGCCAGTAAAACAAACCAGTGTGGAATCCACTCAGTTTGTCGAGAACTCACCAGTTTATCAGTGCATCAGCTGAAAGTGCCCAGCAAAGTCAACAAACACATGTGAGAGGATGTAATGTCTGTACCTGTTAGATAGGTCAGAGCTTCAAATGGGATTTCTTCATACTCATTCAGAAACATCTGGATCTGTTGCATGCTGATTCTGAGGTCAGACTCGTTGAATTCATATGGAATATTCCAACCTGTTCAATTCAGAAAAGATACAGTGGAGCACTGTACTGACAGCTGGGCTCAGGAAATGATGGTGATGATACTACACTGATCCCACAGAGCTGCAGATACAACTGCCAGGTAGTCTAGAAGCAGCCTGGAATATACCAGGCTGTTTATTAAGCACAGGCATTTTGGCATCACAGTATCCTGAAAATTATATTTTACCTGCTTGGTACTCTAAGCTAATCAGTCGCTGTCTGGACACACTGAGAATAGGAGTTTTGATTCATTTATTGATTTCAATTTTTAATCTGCCCATCTATTAAACTGTTTGCAGATGACATTCAGAGTAACAACACAATAAAACAAGCAAGCAAGCAAGCAAGCAAGAAAACAGGAACATACTCTAGATAAAAGAATCCTTCAAAAAGCCTCAAGCCCTAGTGCAAACCAAAAATAGGGCTATTGATGCACCTACCCTTCTTCACCCAGATAGCTGGTCACATTAGCAGTGGGTGTTATGTTAGAAAATGGCCTTTAGAAAATTCAGTTTTTACTCTAAAGCTATAAATGAATGTCTTCATACTGGAAGTTTATTGCTTATTTAAACAGCTGCCTACTGAAATAATGACAGTGGCTTTCAGTCAAAATATAACATTTCCTAACAGCAACCTGTTATGAGGAAGACAGACTCTGCTGGAATGGAAGACAGAGAAGTTCATGTACACCAGTGCAGAGCATAAACTTTATATACTTATAAAAATGGAATCTGTAAGTTCATATATTTCTATATGTTATACAGAAATTCTATATAGTTTTCCACATATTTGAAGATTACAGAAAAAGCTGAAGCACAAATCTTAGGAATACAGATCTTTTCATTGCTGTGTTATAAACCACACACTGCAGCTACATAGATTTGTTTCACACCAAGTAAATACATGCACTAGGTTTGATAAAACAAAGTATGTACATAAATAACTAAAGCAGAACAGAAGAAGGCATATTTTTAATTACAAAAATTTAAATCAGATCAGAATATGATTGTTAGTAGGAACTATGGTAATTATTTAATAATTTAGTAAGCTATAATTTCATGTAACTGCTGTATAATATATTTATTTGGAAATATATCTCTAGTCTTCCCTGGGGAAATACTTTTAGTAGCTTCAAAAGTAGCTTTGGCTGAATAAGAATCCCTGCAAATAACAGCTTTTAGACTTTATGATGTTCTGTGCCATGCAGATTGCACTCTTGTAATACTGTTAACATCCTGCCTTGTTACAGAGACTCCAGCAATGCATTTCAAAAGCACGAATCTTTCTTTTGAAATGAAGTGCAAACTAATCTAAAACTTACCCAGTGGGCCGAAGTTTCTCCTTTCCTGCACAACAGCATGGAAAAAGCAAAGGCCAAAAAGCAGTTTTTGCCACATTTCTGGCTTTTGGCAGCTTCTAAAGAACACAGGGTCAGAGATGGGGTCGTTCAGGTACGAGCGAAGGAGGTTCACTCTAACACCTTTGGGAGGCTCATTTGTCATTTTGATGCCATTCTGGAGGATACTGACAGGAAACTTTTCTGATGGATAGCTAGTTAACCACAACCTAAAAAGAAGTTTGAAAAGCACATTATTAAAAATCATATAATAGTAATGGTAGTAGTAGTAATAATAATAATAATAATAATAATAATAAAATCAATAATATAATCCTGCATCTTGGTCTATAGAAGACTAAGTTTTACTACTTGCTTACCTATAAAAATAACATGTAAATTTGTTCTAAAATGCAGGTATAAAATAGATTATATTGGACAGATAGAAAAGATGACTTCTTAATTATGGATCTTTATTTTATCACTACACATAAATTATATGAATGTCATACTTAGGCATTCAGACAAAAGTAGTCTAATTTCCTTTTAGTAGTGTCCTCAGGAAACAGGAAATACATTAAAAAGTGCAAAACACTAAAACTCCTACCTGAACTTATCATTGGTATTCTCAGGCACTATAACTTCCTCACAGATTTTTTCCAAGGCAGGCATCCAGCTGGTTGCAAGATGGCAGTTCTGTAACACTACCCAGGTTCCATCAGTAATAGCCTGGTGAATCATTTTTTCTGCTATTGGGCCCTGGCCCTGGCCAAGTGAAACAGTTTGAATGCTTGAGCTTCCCATGCTAACATCATCAGCAAATTTTAGCAAACCTATGATGGCAAGTTTTATACATGCAAACAAAGACAAAATCTATTAGGAAGCAGAATATGTTACATTCATCATTTTTACAATGTAATTAAAGGGAGAAAAGTCAACACATATTTTACTCAATTTAAAAAAACCAAACAAAACCACCTCAACAACCCAGAAGCAGTATCATATACGGTATCAGTCACTGTGTCTCTGAGGCATATACTAGAATTTAGGGGTATGAGGTATTAATTTAAAAAAAACCCATCCCAAAACTAGCCAGGTTAAATGGCTGTCCTCTCCTTTGGCCCCAGGTGTTCAGTTCCAGGCTGCATAACAGCTCTTTACTCTCTCTCTTGCACAGGTACAATTATTTATGGGGGCTGAGCTGCAAATCAGATCTTTGGATCTGGCTAAAAATAGACCTCCAGCTTTGCTATCAAAATCAGTACTTTCTGGAAATACTTCCTTATGGTATGGCTACACATCACAATTCTTTTGGCAGAAAACCAGATTTAAAAATAATCTGGGTGGTTATACTTTAAAGGACATTTAACAAATGTGGTTTTAAGTGTGGCCTATACACCATTTAATTAGTAATTCAGAGGGAGGAAACTTTCTGGAGGAGG
Source organism: Drymodes brunneopygia (assembly GCA_013400955.1). Taxonomy (NCBI): domain Eukaryota; kingdom Metazoa; phylum Chordata; class Aves; order Passeriformes; family Petroicidae; genus Drymodes; species Drymodes brunneopygia. The sequence goes on along the minus strand of VZTZ01047296.1, from coordinate 83,148 downwards.
GGTTGCAATAAAGACTGGGGCAAACCTCCAACGCCCACTGAAAGAATTGTAATGCAAGCACAAATTATAAACTGGTCTGGATGCTACAGTCTGTTTGATCCCCAAATTGCTGCTCGGAGACCAAGACATTTCATCACCACTACTTCCATTCCACCCTCTAACAACTTTACTATCATTGTTTATATATGGGCAGATGCCAATGTTTGATATCCCATCATTGCTGTATTGTACTTCAAAGACACTTTAAAGATCAAATGAGGGGGCCTACATTATTAACGTCATTAGTCAGACTCAGTGACATTCAACCAGATAAAAAAAGATTTTTTAAATACCAATCTCACCTGCCATAGGATCAGCACCTGGTGATAATATAAAAATCAAAGGGGCACAACAATTTGAATCACTGTAACTTCTTCCAAGATCAAATGTAGGTGGTTCAATAAATGTTCTCCCCATGTTTTCCACAATGAAGATCTGCACTGCTGGGATAATTTTGTCAGGCCGCAAACACCTGAGAATAACCATGCGGTCCAACCCTGTCAGTGAGCTCCAGGTGTCTGGGAAGGCTTCCTCATGGGGCCTGACAGAGTCATAGATTGGCTTCCACTGGGAAGAATTGTCTCTTACGTGCTCCATTAGTCCCTGGAGGTTTGTCAGGCAAGATGCACGTACGATCTCAGCCCATGACTTGTTAGACAGCCAGTCTGGAGCTGGGTTGGGGTGAGGGTTATCAAGAGCAACACCTCCTGTCAGTAGGAAACGCCAAACTGCATCATCTATCAGGCCTTTTCCCTTCATAATGCCTACTGTGAGAAGGAAGGAGAATAACAGCTTGTCCTTTTCAAACAGCGAGCGACAGACATTATTGTAGATGCTCACTGTGAAATGGTCAGTTATATTTTTAATTCTGTCCTGGAGACGTCCACTCTTTCTGCTTTTAGCAATAGATTGAACATACAGGTTAATGAACCAAATCAATGAGTACTGGTACATAGGTTCAATGTTTGCCAAATCAGAGATGCAGAAGAATACAACAGCTGAATGAACAGCAACTGGCTTATATCCCATTCGAGTGGTATCTATTTCCTTCTCAGTTACAGAGGCAATCTTTTGCTTTTCAGAGATTTCTTCAGATAACTGTTTGGATGAAGACAAAATATTAACTGCTGTTTCATCCTCTAAGATGTTTCCTTCTGAATGGGAAAGGACCTCCAGGATTTTATCTTCTATTTCCTTTAGTTGTTTCTTATTGGCTGCACTTTCTACAATGAGTTGGTTTTTCTTTTCTTCCAGCTCAGGCTTTTCCTTTGCTGCTACAATTCCAAGAAGCTGATCCTGGAGACCCAAAGGTGTAATCATGAAATTGAGCAGACAAACTTTCACAGCCACTTCAGGATAATAATGAGGATTTCTTAAGTGGGTTGTCATGTAAAACCGGAATTCTCTTGAATATTCAATTATATTTTCCCCTAATTTCATGTATTCTACTCCTTGTTGTTTGAATGTTTGCTTTAATAAGATGGGTTCTAAGAAAGCATCTAATTCTTCACCAATATTTTCTAGCAAGACTGGTGTTCCAAGCTGAAGAGCAGTTTCTAATGTCCTCACATAATGTGTGTCAGATAATTTGATAACTGACAGCTTGTTACTTTTCTCCATATTTTTTATCCACTTGTTAGCTTGCCTTTGAGGATCTATCATTAAAGACCATCTTCTTGAGTTAGAAACAATTACACCATTGTCAATGGAAAAAGAATCAACTGGCAATCCAGCAATCTGCCATGCACGGATTTTGACGGGATCCCCTAATGTGTTACTTAAGCTAAAATCACTGGAGCATGGTATGTTCTTTTCAATGCACAGATCCTGCCACTGCTTTTGACATTTGAGGCGATAATCGACAGTAAAGGCTCCCAAATAAGCCACAGTTCCTGATGACAACAACACATCCCCTACCAGGTCTATGTACTGAATTCCCAAAATCCGAGCAGCTTCTGTCCACCTGTCCTTCTCTCCACCCAGACCACTGATCAGCTGTTCAGCTCTCACAAGCTTCTGCGAACAACGTTCAATATTGTTCTCCAACTCTCTCTTGCGGTTATTCATTTCATCAAACTCATCTTGCAGAGCTTGGAGGCGATCAACAACCTCCTTAAGTTCTGCTTGTTTCACTTGCAGCTTCTGCATTTGGACATCCAGGATTGCTTCAGCCTCCTGCAAGCGCTCACGCTTTGGGGCAACCACTTTCTGAACACGGTCATAGACCTCCATGGCTCGCACCCACTTGCAAAGGCCTTCACAGGCAGAGGAGACATTTTTTACGACCTCTGGCTGAAAATCTGGATGATTCATAAACTTCTCTCTAATTTTCTTCATTATAGAAGGAGGAATGTTATCCTTGTCAAACGTCTTTAATCTGTCAAGGAACTTTATATCTGAAAGAAGTTTTTTAGCTGGCCCCCAGAAGTCTTCAAGCATTTTACCTGTATTGAAAGTAAGACTAAAATCAGGCTTAATACATACATGTTCAAACTGAGGAAATGCTTTGAAACATAGTATGAAGAATTAACATCAATGATATTGAAATGAAATTTTACTATGCAGACTATTAAATAGTTTGGGAAAATCATTACCTAAAGGAATTCAGACAGGACCTTCAGCATCACTAACCAATGTCATATTTATTAACTTCATATTAATTCTAAATCAACCAAGCACATTAAGGGAAACAAATTTCAATACAGTCTTTCTTAGCATTGTCTATTAGATAAATCAGTAACTGTGGAAGTATTCCTTCTTAATCTAGATAAGACCATTTTGGATGAAAGGCATTTATATAATTCTTATTTTTAATTATGAAGGGTTGAACTGTATAGGCATAAGGTAGAAGAAAAATGAAAGAAAAAGGTCTCTTTCCTACCTTGCAAACCCTGTGCAATCCCACAATAACAACATTAAACCACGCAGAAAAAGCTTGTTGCAATAATCACCTTTGGCAGAGGTAAAACTAGAATTCCCTCTCCCAGCATAACTGATAGTTTGGAAGCAGGGATTACAGAGGGAAACACAGGCAGAGATTGCACAGCACACCTCCAGTGCCCAGAGTTCCTCAAGGCAATGCAAATCTCAAGGCTGGGTCAAAGCAAGTTGAAGAAATTACTTTGTGCTGGTGACTGGGGTGATATTTACAAAGCTTGTTACAACAGTGTCAGGCAAGGGCAGGATGTCAGCATGGCAAAAGCAGCTCTTCACTACTCAGTGGACTCGTCAGTGCCAGCAAAATGCACCTCCTGTGCATGCAGCTGCATTGGTGCCAGCAGCACAGCACAGCACAGCACAGCACAGCAGCACGCACACATTCCTGGGGCAGGGATAACAAAAGCTGTGTCATTACCGCTGCCACTGGGATCGGGTTTCCTCTCCGGCTTAATTGCCCTCATAATACAGATACTCTCCATGACGAGCTTCACAGGACCAGGGGGATTCTGCATGGATTTCACAAGAGTGATGTCTGAAGGATTCAGGGTGTTAAGAGCTGCCACTGCTGCCTCCAGAGCTGGCATAGCCTCTGCCAGGTCTGCTTCACATTCATCCTGTTAAGGGGTAGAAATTGGGCAGAAAGCTGTAAACCTTCACACAATACCAGGTCTGCAGCCTGATCACCCCACCAGAGCACCTCGCAGAACCTTCTCTCTTGTTCAGTACCTACTAAAGACACTCTTCACAACACTGTTTCTAGAAGAGAAAACTACTTTCACAATTTGACTGCACGGTTTAAAAAGAGAAGGTTCATAGAGAAATCAGTAACTTCCGTAAACTGAACTGATAGTTTAAAAAGTCAGACAAGCTTTCAAGATCAAAGTCTCTCTGGTTTGGCAGTGAGAATTAAAATAAAGATTAGATACAGTTGTTCTTAGATACAGTTAAATCTTACAGCGCTGATAGGTGAAAAATGGATACTGTGCAGCTTAAATTCTTTATCATATACTCTGATCTCAGTAATTATCCATATTATATATCACTGGCATTTCCAGCTAGTTACAGAAAAAAATACTGAGGAATCTTGAGGCTTCCCACAGGAAATTCTGTGTTACAGACGTCTGGCTATGGCATTACCTCTAAAGTTATGCCTAATAGGACTACAAGCAGCATATGCCAAATTACCTCAGCTAACTCTAAATTAACTGTCTTTGTGCCTGGAAAGAAAATTAACTCATTATTCAATCTGTTGAAAATGAGAATATATTAGTAGAGAAATAAGAGCTGTACAGCTTTTGGAACATGAACTAGAAAGGGAAGCTATGCAGGACTGTGAGATGCAGTCAGACTCCAAACATCCCAAATTTACCGTGTTTACATTAGGAGCATGTCATTCATCATCTGCAATTTTGTTCCTTTAAGAGCTTGGCTCACCCCATTAACACATCATCACATCATCACAGCTCCCATTTACTTGGAACCCATCCTGCTCCAAGCTCAAACTCTTGTGCACTACCTTAATAGCTTGGGCAACAGCAGCTGCATCATTGGCCTCTTTCTCGTCTGCTGACACTATTGCCTTTTTTGCATCTACTTCAACTGTTTCCTTTTCAATCTTGACCATCATTTTTTCTGTTTCTGCAGACGTTTTAATCAGCTCAGGCTGAAGGTTGGTCAGTTCTACCTGCATGTCTGCAACCTGATGAATACAATAGGAAATCAAGAAAAAATCTGTGTAAACATTGCATGCATTTCATATCTTGATGTTTTAGGAAGAAAGACTGGAAGACCTATATTAATACAATCTAAAAAAGGAGATTTGATTTAAAGAATTAATAGTTCTCTAGTTTATTTTTAGTAAGAGCTGTTTCATTTAACTGATTAGATTTTTAAAGGTATTTTTATCATCATCTGTGCAATACACTTGCTTTTTAAAGATTCATTAATGTCAATAATGAGAAATATATTGAATAATTCTATTTTTTCCTCACAGTCACTTTCAGATAATGAAAGCCCAAATAATCCTTTATTGTACAGGTGGAAAACAAAATCCAAAAGACACCTGGAATGAAACACAGAATTAGTGACAGTGACAGCTGCAAACTGCATCTTCTTCATCCAGCAAGTACATGGAAGCCCCTTTAGTTTGTACCTTGGAAAGATCAATCCCTGGATCACAAGGGTTGAAAAAGGGATTATTTGTCTGAAACTCAATCAATTTCCTACTGGGAATCTATTCAAGAATTAATGTTTAATATGGTCTTACAATGTTTTTCAATTTCTCCCCTATTTTGGAAAGGTTAATAGGTACTAGAATGCTGAGGCAGGGATTCTCCATATGAGGTTTTGAGAAAATAATGAAATTTATAAGGTTTATTCCTTCAACATTTAATGAGTACCTTAATTTTAATTTTGTTTTCTATTAAGAGCTAAAATCCAAATGTAGAGATCATAACTTCTTCAACTTACTAGGCAGTAATCTAACTTTTCCTGCTGGCTTTCTACAGAAAACTATCAATAGCATCATGAATATAGTAAAGAACAAATTAAGAACCTTTATTTTTATAAGTTTCAACCATACAGACCCCATACTGAAGCGTGCATATGGCACTTGTTCAGCATTTTCATCTGAAACTTACTTGTGAAGCTGCAAAATCGAGCTTTTCAAGTCCCACAAGATAACGAGTCCTCATCATGTCAACCTCTTCCCTTTTTCTGTTCAGCAGGGTCTTGAAGGTGAGGATCAGTTCCACGTAGGAGGTTGGTGTCACGTAGTTGTGCCTGCGCAGCGTTGCATAGTAGCCAACAGAGAGTTCTCTCACACTTTCTTGGAAATATTTGCACACTGACACAACCCTAGGGAAAAACTTTCCACATTACTTTGAAAATACAGCCTGTCTTTATGTCAACTATCAAAAAATTACTCCAAGTTTATAAAGTCATATTAGTGTTAGGGAAGGGAGAAATGTGTTTTCCCATTATTAGAAGTATTTTGGACTCCTCTTGAAGAGTGGCCTGATTTTCAGAAACAGCAGAGACCTATGTCTGGGTATCTTTGACTTGCACTGAAATCCCAGAGTTGGCTTAGCTTTGTCCCTTTATAAGGACAATTTCCAGATCAAATACACTGGGGGCACAAGGGGCAGGGGAACAAACTTTTGCTTCGTATGTGTCTTGAGAAATAAATTCATACTCTTTTCTAATGTCATCTTTGAGCTCAATATCCTCCAAAAACTTGTTAGCAACCATTTCCAAAGCATCTGTAGGCCAGGTTTGGAACCAATCAATGGTGCAGCAGTTTATCAGTGAAGGGAACATCCGTAATCGATTCCGAAATGCATCTCCAATAGGACTCATGGCTACAAAAATAAAAACATGATCATTACCCAAGTTTCTTTGCAGTTAGGAAGCAGAAAAAAAAAAAACCCAAATAAAAACATTCTAAGAAACAACACATTGTATACAGACCTAAGACAATATGCAAATTTTTCTTCACCCTTTCAATAAAGAAACTGTACATAGCAAGGGGCGTGGCTTCAATTTTCCTGTTCTCCATCCTTGCTGCACTTTGCATTTTCTCAACAATTTCAGCCTTCTCATCTGCTGCAAAGATATTTGGCACATCCCCAGTATTTAAAAGCATGTTGATATCTTCTACAAACGACTCATCCTTTATTTGGTTATCGCAGAACAAAAAGGACACGTTGTTGTTCGCAACACCTGTTTTCAGCATGACTTGTTTAATATCATCTTTCCATTCACTGATGCCATAGGACTTGGTAATTTCAATCTGGAAGAGCTCAAAGGAGTTCATGAAGGTGGCCAGCTTGGTCGCGCTTTGCCGGCCGCTGCCGCCAACGCCCACCAGCAGCAGGTGCCCATTATCCTGTTTCAGCACCCTGCATATCCTCGAGATGTGCTCAATGGCAAACTGGAACATGACCAGGGACATCGGGGCCTTGCTGATATTGTTGAATTCCTCAAGGTAGAATTCCATCACGCTTGTCAGCTGCTTTAGGTCTGTGATTTCATCATAAACTTTGACAGAACTGCTGGGCTTTATGTAGTCTCCAAAGAACAGGCCGCGAACATTATCATCGGTGACTTTTCCAGTCGGTGAGAGATGACTCAGTACCTAGGAAAAAGACAAGAATCAGCAGATAATTCTAACTATCAGAGAATTATTTTCCTGAAGGTCATAATAATCCTTATCTACATAGCATTAGCACTGCAGAAAGCATGGTTTTTCACTCTTCTAGTTATAAACTTGGTCTGGAAAATAATACTGTAGGTTGACATGCAGGGCTCCACACATGCCTACCCCACAGAGAGATACTGCTGCCAAATATAGGACTAGTTCTAAAAAGGCTTCTCAGAAAGGTACCCACTACACCCATTGGATCATCCAAATAATTATCTTAAGTAAAAGCACAGATAAATGCTGTGCAAGACATTTATTCCATTGCAGTTGGTCCTCTGTACCAACACAGAATCCCTCAGAAGTTATGAATCACTCAGGTATGACATATCTTGAATAAAAATATGTATAATACTCAATGTTGAATAGAAGATTGTCCATACTTTTAAAATTCACTGATCAAAATATTGCAAAATGTCTCCAATACTGATTTAATCTCAGTGTTTAAGTATTTCTGAAAATGCATCAGTATCATCTTGGTCACAGCACATTACCCAAAAATACCTTATGAAAGTTCTGCTTGAAGCTATTTAATGTTGTCTCTTGTACCATCTGAAAGAAAACATTCTTGTCTTCCTCATCAACCAAGCGATCATAGAAAACTCTGTAAACCTCATGAATCCAAAGTCTGATCAGTTTATCTCCATCCTGAAAATGCAAATACAAAAGAATGGGTAAATATAGCTCAGGCAGGATTTGTTCAAAAAGAAAAGGTTAGAAATGTCCATCTGGACCCTGCTATACCTTGTACTAAACTCAGTGGGAACCTTTCAATCCCAGCCATTCAGCACATGGCCCAGCATCTGCTAACTTAACTGGATTCCTCACCTAGTTACCATTTTGTCCTTCATGCCAACACAAATTGGGACTCTCATGTCAAAGCATTTTTCTCTGCTGTATCAAATCTCTCCATCCTTCCAAGGTCTGGCTCATGGGCTATAACCCAAACCCTGCTGAAAACTCCCTGGCTAAGGTTTCCCTTGAATAGCTTGTAGCTGTTTTGTTCTGTTTCTGCACCAGAAACATTCCTCCAGCAGAAACAAAACCTGTAATACTCTTTTTATCTGACATTTTACTGGAAATGGATGAAAAAACTAGAAGGGTGAATATCATATACATCTATCAGTATTCATTTGTAGTTTGTGACAAGAGGCAAACTCAAGACAAAATTATTCAGTCCTGTTCATGACTAAGTTTGCCATTTGTAAAAAAAGAGATACTGAGTCTTTTCTCACTTAGTTTCTTTTGTGTATTTAGTTTGCAAGTTCAACAGAGGGGACTGTGTGCCTTGATGTACAGATTTTAACTGGAGGAACTTGGACCTCTGAGCCCAACTGTATTACATGTAAAGAACATTAACAAAATGACAGCTCTCTCCCTCAGAGACAGATAGACAATACATAACATAACAAGGTGTTCAGGCACTATTCTGATTTTAAACCCTGTAAATCTATTGAAATCATAGTTTATGTATTTTGAGATATTTTCTTACTGATATTATAAATATAATTTACTTCTTCCACTGGTCTGTCCTACATCAACATAATTAAACTACAACTTACTTGCAAATGAGTGTGTGGACAGAGCAGAACTCCTTTAATAACCCTGGAAAAATCCCGTAGATTAAAGACATAGTGGGATTTTGAAGGAGTTGGGAGAAAATTATCAACTGCCAATTTATAGATCACCGATGTCGCTTGGACCATCATCTTACCCAGCCTTAAGAAGGAAAAGAAATACCATTTTAACTTCTGCAGATAAATCACAGGGAAAAGACAACAAAGGTGCTAGAGGAAATAGATCCCATTACCTCAGAAATGAAGCATCAAAGCCTTTGCCAAAGTGCCAGTCAGTAACTGCAGTAAAAATCTTGCTTAAAATGTCATCATTGAAAGCACAGATAGAGACAATATTCAAGTGCCGTGTGAAGCGTCCTGTAACACACGCAGAAGGATGCAAAGAGATTTAAGTGTTCAAATATTTTTCCGCCTTTCAGCTAGCATCTTCTAGGATTGACTGTCACTAAAAAAACATTTGAATCTGGCAGCAGCTTCATGATTTTGTTCCTGGCAAATTTTTGCCCTAGCACTGATAAAAAAGAAACATAAACTGGTTTACATTTTCTATCAATATTTAACGTAAAACAATTGTTCTGAATATGTAGCACATGAATCTCCATTACAAGGCTACTATTACCCAATTTAAAATTTCAGCTCACCTCAGTCTTCTTGATTATGATATGACACAGTAAAAACTTTACAAAGTCAAGTATCTTGTTATTGGCTTTCATCTAAAAAGAATCAGTCTATACATGAGTAAGTTTTAGAAATTTAGCTGTATCAGAAGAGTTACTTTCATAAAGCCTTCCCAGAGCACATACAGTTATATCTGTATCACAGTATTTATAAGAAGCAAAGTAGCATGAAGTGCCTTGTAACAATGTAGTTGTATACAGCTTATGACAATGTAGCTGCAGCTACATTAGGGCTTTTATTTATGTAATTTTTTCATTAGAAAATACAACTTCCCTTATGGTGCTGTGGCAGGAATCATGGACTTGCAGGTAACGTTCTTGTAAATAAATGCAGACAGCCTGCCTTAGCAGCAGGAGATACAACTTCAGAAGAGACTTGCCAGAGACACAGCAAGCAGATGCATTCCCTCCCTTTTCCAAAGAACAGAAAAAGGAAATAATCTCCATCGCTAATTTTAGAATAACTTTCGTCATTCACAGTTTAATCAACATTAAAAACATTGTTCCTAATGTTGATTAAACTCCCTCTGGTAAAGGTACAGATTTGGACTTGAACATAACCGACCTGTACTTGGAATGCCCCACTCAATGAATGCACCTGTAGATCCATGAGTCATAAATAAATGTAGAATTTGCCACCAGCAAACCTGAACCCACCTGTTAAGTTCAGTCAGCTGGATAACACTTGCCACAGTAATGTATTTCCTACCTGTAATGTCATTCCTGCCTCCCCCGGGGGGACCCATAGCTGTGACAAGCAGGACATCTATGATACTGATGTGGGATGAATCTTTCCTGTCGTACCAGTGCCCATGATCAATCCATTGCCTGAGCAGCTCAATAGCTGGCTGGGCTCCATATATTTCCTTTTCAGGCATATTTAGGTCATCTGTGGAGAACACAGACATTGAATAAAAAAACTCAGTGTTTAAGAATTTAGTTTTCTTCTAAGAAGGAAAAATAACTGACTTAGCGGTGGAAAAAAGCTGTATGTTGTTATTCCTGCTTCCCCTTGAACTAACCAAAATCAAATACCATTACACCTCATAGGCATAATTAGGGGTGATGGCTTAATTTAGTGTGGTTGGTGATTTTGTTTTATTTCATGTCATGTCCCACTGCAACTCTAAGAACTATTTTTAAGGCATCCACCACTTAAACCTCTCAGCAAGGCCAGTGCTAATCCTTCGATGATCCCTGTGGGTCCCTTCCAACTCAGGAGATCCTAGGATTCTCTGGACATCTGAAAAATGCATTGAGGCAATCCAAATTTACTAGTCTCAGTGAACCACTTCCTTTGCCTAAAGCCAGAATGAATATGCTTTTTAAAAAATGAAAAATATGTCTTACCCACAAAAATTATAGCTTCTTTCCCTGTTGGAGGTCCAAATAATCCTTTTCTTCTTCTGTCCAGCTTGGACATAATAATATCCTGGGTTTGGTTAGCAGAGGTTCTTGCAGAGAAGTTGATGAAGCTTGGGATGTATTTTTCCTTTGGAAGTTTTAGTAGAAAATTGTTTGTTATAGCTGTTTTTCCAGTGCCAGTGGGACCCACAAAAAGCAAAGGGACACCATGCTCCACGTATGTTTTAAGAAAAAACATTTGCCTGGCAGTTTCCATGGTTGGAATGATTAGCTCAGATACCTGTTACGCAGGAAAGTAAAATAAAACATGAAAATCAAACATCTAATTCCTCAATCAATGTGAATATTTGCAAGCAGCTACAGGAACCCAGTAGCAAAAATGCATTTAAAAAAATTCTATTGTCTAAAAACCTAAGCTATAACAAGGTTCTAGTAGATACTATGGCCCCACTTCTTGTTCAGGGCTTGTACAGTCAATAGCACAACCAGTATTATCTATATTATGGTTCATAGACATTATCTTAAGCCTGGAGAACTACAGAGTTAGGTATGGCCTAGTTCTGTTCCCCTACTGTGCAAAGGGAAAGGAACACTGGCATGGAAATTTTTTTTCCCTTCCTTATTGTTTGTTTATAATTAGCAGCTGTGGATTTGATATCGAGAAAAGATTTTCGGCAGCAGAATGAAATGTAATCTTATATCTCTCATGTACTTAATAGACAAGGCAATTGCTACTACAGTGGGATGAAAAGTTTAACAAGCTTAAGTTATCTTGAAATTTCATCTGCAGATCTCTGCTGTACTTCGCTTCCATTCAGTTCAGAGCTGCCCTCAAAATCTGAGTGTCCCTATCTGGAAATGAAGGGGATCCAGGACTCTCAGTACTGTTCCCCTTATCCCAAAGTAGTAATAAGTCTCTTCGCTTGCTTTCTCTAAGTAACTCATGCTACAATATCATGAGATCAACCACTGAAAACAGAAATGAAGGAATGGAAAATCAGGCTTGGGCTTTTTCCCACCATGGTTTTCCAATATCAAATGCTGTTAGAGAACAAAGCAGAACCCAAATTTTCACCACCAGGCAACCTCAGGGCTCTATGTGCACCTGCAGTGCTGAACATCCTGTGTTAGTGGTACCAGAACTGAGACAAAAGCATGAAAGGGAGCTCACAGACACTAATGAAATGTTGCAAAGCAATCATTAAACAGCCTAATATAGTTATTTATACCTCTAAATCATTTAGTCAAATAATTATTTTCCACAATAAAGATACTAATGTGCACCTTAGCCCCTGCGGCGATAACTTGCTCTTCCTTTGTGATGTAGTCTGTCCACATGCTCCACTGCCCATGGCCATGCTTGTTAAAAAAGAAGTCATAAACACTCCCTGTTAATTGAAAAACACAACACAGGAAAACTCGCTGATTAAATTACAACATTAAACTTCAGTAATTTTAGTGTGAGGTTTCCGAAACTGTGAGATAATGGAAGCTTTCTAGTACACAAGATACACTCCCACCCCCATAATCCCACCCCCTCCACTGCCACTATCATCACCAAATTATTTTAGGTCAGATTCAGCCACAGTGTTTGAGTACAACAGGAGGCATATGCTACTCCTGGTTAAAAGAGCCAGGAAAGGGCACCCAACTGTGCAGCCCAAGGCTTGGCAGATGGCGGCTCTGCTGCAGACTTAACATCTGCCAGGCACACTAAGTGCCAAGCTTTCTCACTGCTTTATAAAAGGCCAAGGAAGTACAGTTATGAAGAAGCACCTTTTTCTGGGAAGATATTGTTTTTGTTAAGCTTCACATTTTTAGGGCGTGGGTTTTCCTCATTCATTCCATTGAGCAAGTTGCGGTAAAACGAATCAAATTTTCTTCTACTGTCTGCATCAATGATCCCTCCAAGTGTCCACACCAAAGCGAAAAGGAAAAGGGCCTGCAGCCAGGAGGTGATTTGCTGAGCAGACATGGTTTCACTCTCCTCATCATCGGATTCCTTTATTTCATCTAAAACGCATATTTTGAATTTTAGTTAAATGCCAGTAATAACGGTAAATCCCAATTCAAAATGCATTTTTGCAGAAGTATCCTGAGACAAAAGTAGAGCACTGTCTTCGGTGGAATGAAACCAATCTACAAAAGGAGGATCTTGTCTGTGTAAAATACTGTTTACAAATAAAAATGAAATTAGAAGAAAAATATTTAGAAAGAGTCCTAATTCTTTTCTTCAGATGGTAGCAAACAGGAGGCAAAACATAGAAAATACTCACAAAATCACGTCCAGTTTTGTAAAGATACCGGTTTTCAAATGTGAAAGCTCTATATGCAAAGAACTATTAATAATACTGATCAGTAAGATCACTGAGTGTGTTGTATGAACTCAGCAGTAAGGAACTCCTTTGGTATTTCCTTGCATCTTATGACCTCCATTTTGTCCTGGGACATGACAGGGAAAAAAAAAGGAAAAAGTGAAATAAAAACCAGGGGCTGCTTAGGGTACTTACCAAGGAGAGAAGAATAGAGTTTCATCAAGCTGTAACTCAGGTGAAGAGAGGACGTTTTTACAATGAGTTTGCAACGATGGTAAATGAAATCTAAACAGGGCTCGACCAGCCACATGAACAAGTCATTGACCTACCAGGAGAAAAGGAAATGGCTGTGTGACAATGCAGGACTTGCCACATTCCCCACCATCCCTCAATGCACCCTCAGTCCAATGTAAGGCATCAGAAATTGTCCAGGTTGGCAGAGAGAAGATCAGGAAAGGGCCTATGTGAGGCAGTACTGAAATGTTCACAAAGTCACACCACCACTGTCTGATGGTGAAAACAAGTTGCTTTTACCACAGAGAAGTTTTCAGCGGGAATTCTGTTACCCAGTTACTAATCCAGACAGCAGAGCAGAAGCTCAGCCTAGAGAGACTCCTGTCTTGCTTAGGCCACAATAAAATTATTCCAACAGAAAAAAAGGTAAAGGTTTCATCCTCCCTTAAAAAGAGGTCCCCTACAGAGGACCCAGAACAGACACTGGAACTTCTGCTCTGGCAGAAAGAGTATCTCGGGCAGACTGGTGCCTGCAGGAGTGCCACAGCATGTGGGTAAATGCTGACCATGGCTGGTGGGCTCTGCTTCATGAACTCAAACTGGAAAACAGGACAGGAATTATGACCTACCCTTTTCCCAGGGACTAGTACTCAGGGAGATGCACTAAAGGGTCAGGTTATCTGTTGGTTAAGGAATAATTACTTTCCTCTGATGAACTAAGAAAACTATAAATAACGAGCTCTTCGAGTCTTGGTACTTCTTTGGAATTTGATTTTAATTTCCTGCAAAAACTCAGAGGGGGTCTTCTCAAATCACATAAATAAGTTTTCTACAGCTCCAACCCTAATATTATTCCAATTATTTTACTAGATTTTATTGCCCAATACTAGGGATTTTAAATTTTCATTCAAAGCTGATTCTCACCAACATGTATTTTTATTTGCGTCTACAGAAAACATAGTACAATACACAGCACAAAGGGCTCTCCTTCATGCAGGAAATGAGGTGAAAAAGGCTTTGAAGACTAAGCTGTTAATGGTAATAATAAAAAAGTTTTGATTCTGTGTGCCTGCCTTCAAGTGGGCAAACTGTGAATGTCACCTTATATTTAATCTTCTAAATTAGATCTATGCAAAAAATGAAGTCTCGCACCAGGTCTCGATGTTCTTCTTGCAGGTTTGGAGGCAGAGTGTTCATGTAGGAATCCTTCAGTGGCTGCCAGCCTAACTGTTGTGGGTCCATATAGATCATACCACACCTGGGAAGAACAAACACCTGTGATAGAGGAATACATGTGCAAAGTGGGACAGTTCAAGCCTGAATGCTCTCACATTACCTGCTCACAGTTGCTGGAGATGCCTGCTCTAAGTCCGCTGGCTCAAAGATTAAACTCATTTTGGGGCTCATCTGAATTATTTCACCACTCATTAAGCATAACTGGAAGAAGAGCATCACATAAACATGGTCTAGTCATGTCAGTGCTGATCATACAGTCAAAGCAATGTCTGTCATAAAATCACTGAACATTCCACTTAGTGTCACTCCTCATTCATTCATTTGTATCCTTACAACACGGGATGTTTTATGACCTTGTCTCAACTTTTCCATGTCTTACTGTAAGGCTCACAGAGACACAGAGAACAATGCTCTATCTTTAAATAACTCCGCAAAAAAAAACCAGTTATGACCTGCAGCATGTTAAAAATTCATTTATTCACGATGTAACTTAAGCAAGTTCAGTTTTCAGTCACAGAACTGAGCCCATGCATTTCAGTTTCCTAAAAGGCTCAATAAAAGCCCCTATGATCAACCTTATTTCAATAAACAAGGAGAAAGACAACGCTTCTAAAGAGAAGTAACAGGTTAATATTATCTAATATCATCTAAACCCACTCATACAAGTGGGAAATAAAGCAAGGCTTTTAGGCACATCAGCCTTTCCTGAGTTTCACCCTTCCTTTGGCTAACATAGTAACAATATTCCTCCTACTAAAATTAAGAATGCTTATTCAAGAACAAAGTTGTAGACAAAAATTAGGCTACCTTTTTATTATCATCCAGCACAGTGTTCATGTTCTCTATCCAAACTGCATCCACTGGGCCATCAAAAATAATCCACTTGCGATCGTCCGTGGTAGAAGATGCTTGTTCCCTGAAGGCCTTTGCAAGAATTCCATCTGACCACTCGTGACTTACAGGGTCAAAACTGCCATACAGCTGCCCCATAGTAATGGCTTTGGGATTAATAACTTTGTATTCAACAGCAAATTCATCCATGGCATTTGCTGTGTAAAAAGGCAAATACATGAGCTTGAGGATTTGATAGGTTAGTTTTATTCAATAGCTGAAATACAGAACAAGATGATTCCTGAGGATCCTACTCTAGCTCCTCAAGGCAAAAAACCCCAGATATTTGGCATCGAGATAGCAGTAAATAAGAAATTCCCTTACTTGTACAAGGCAAGCAAGAAGGCTGCTGTAAAAAAATACATGAAAAAAAGAAAAAGCAGAGCAGCATAGATTTCGTGTATTTGTGGGAGTTACTTAATCTATCCTATCAGAGCTAATTTTTTCAAGAGTATTATGCACAAAAAAATGCCTAACAAAATTCAGAAAAGCATAAACACATTAGTAGGGCTTACTGTTCCAGTAGATGTGGACAAAAATATTATCAGACAAATATACCAGAAAAAAATAGTTAAATTAATAAAAATTCTGCAGTCAAGAAAGAATAATATAGGATAATTAACAACCCAGGCATATCTCAGCAAAGGGAAAATAACAGTTATAGAATTAACATAATTTAATGAGAAGTTTGTGGCTGGACAATGTTACCTGCACACAAATCAGCCAGGGCTCCAGCCAGCACCTTGTATGAACTGGTCTTCCCACTCATAGGATCTCCAACAATCATGAACCCATGGCGCACCAGCATCATTTCGTACACCTGCCAGAGACAGGAGAGCCATTCCTTAATGTGGCACAAAAGCAGCGTTCTGTGTTATGTGAATGAAATTAGAAGCCTCTCTCCTGCATTCATATGGGACACAACCAAATCTCTGCACTCTGCTGGCTGACCAAAGCCTTCATCCAAATCAGAGGGCAGTCATGCTTTTATGGCAATTCTCACTGACACAATTCAAGAAGTCGTTTTCCCCAGGCATCCTCCCGTTCTTCTTGCTAAATGCAACAGCAGCTCTGTACAGGGTGTGAGGGCACTAACCAGACACTGCACATCACAGCCCTGAACTAAAAGGGCCTGAACTGAAATCAGTGGTTACCAATGAAGCTGACAAAAAGGGACTGAAACTACAGCTCTGAGAATCTGATTTTGGACTGCAAGAGTGGTAACTTCTTCAGTCACCCCACAAGATCTTGTCAAAGCTCAAGTCAAAGCAAAACCACCATCAAATAGATCTGTAATAAGAACCTCTAAGAAAAAAAATTTTTATCAGGTTAAGGTTGATATTTCCTGGTTTAGCTTAAATTCCTAACCAGTACCCCTATTTAAATGAAAGCTACAGTATGGTTTGTGAAGCAGCATAAGGGAAGTCTGAACATAAGCCATGAAGTCTGAACTGCTGTTGGGTAGGCCACTGATGACCCTAGCCCAGGCCACACATCTTTACCCTTGCCATTACCTTGTCACTAGGCTGCACAAGAAAAAAGTCCCCAATACTAGTAAATGGGAGGCAGTGGGAACACAAGCAATTAATTCATGACACAGACAGTGAAGGAAGAGTATTTCTGCTCTCATGCTTTTCTTCCCCAGAAGTATGTGAAAATAAACCTGAATAATTTTTCCAATGAACCATGGCACTGGTTGAAGATTCAGTTTTTCAATATTTTCAGTTAGCGTCTTGATAAATAGGTCATAGTCTGGTGTAGGAAGAACCACTCCAGGAAACAGGTCAGATATGATACCCTGTTAAGGAAAGACACAATAGAACACTATTTAAACACAGGTTACAAAAAGAGAAAATTCCCAAGTAAAACAATACTCATACAGATAACAGGAGCTTAAAACCAAAAGTCCTCAGCTGGATAAAACTAACATCTAGGCAAACTGTAGCCATGGAAGTATTCTGTATACATGAAACAGAAACCTGTGACTGCAGTTTTCATGAACATGCTGCTATTGTAAAAAGAACTTTAACCTTTGCAAATTTGGCCCCATCAGGATTACACAAAATGATGTGAAAGTAGTTTGAAGAATTTCAATTATTAAATAGAAGGGTATGTGTACCAAAATTTCAGAGCAGTGATTCTGGCTGTGCTTCTACCCTAGCTTTTAGTCTTCAATATTGATTGCTTTGTACCTTAACATAGTCTTTATCTGCTATTAAGGCAGCATGCAAACAGAAACATCATCTTTATTCTGTACTCAAATTTCTAAATAACCTTAATTTAATTATCCACATCTCTTTTGGAGTACAAAGCCAGAATACAAACTTCAAAGAATGATTTCCATAAATGAAACAGCACAAGATGATTTTTAACAAGGTATCTTCTAAAACATTTTATAGAATAACTTTAAAGGCACTACTAAAAGTTTGCTTTTCAAAATAATCCTAACAGAACCAAAGAGTTCCTCCAGATCAGTGGTCTGAAATAACTCTACAGTAATATGGCATCATCTAGATCAAACTGTTCTAAATTAAGATAACGCCCTGTTTCTATGGGTTCTTATAACAGATTTCATCATCATAAAACCTAAAACACACTGGCCTGATACCTCACCTGAAACAATGGCACATCCTGGGACAAGAACTTGGCCAAGTTAACATCCATCAAAGCCCGAAGCAACAACACACTCTCATTTTCAGTTGGGTACTTCAGCTTTAGGTTCCCTGCTGCTGTCAGCACGGATTTAACCGCACGCATTCCGTAATCGTAGTGGTGCTGAGATGACAACTGCTCTGAGCACAAACGGTAAGTGGCAACAATCTTCTGGGCAAGACTGTGGATAATAAAATATTACACAGAGTGAAAATATCTCACCATGCAAGGAAAATCATTTGCCTACCTATACACATAAAGTATCTGCAGTGATTCTAAGATAGAGCAGCTGACAAGATGGCTCAAGACACCTGGGATGCAAGACTGTAGATTTTGCCATGCCAGAGAATGTGTGCATCATTTAGGAATTTTGTCTGATATTTTGATACATTTTCCAAATGATCCTTGTGTAGAAGTGCACTTCTGGCAACGTGAGGTGGTAAATGAGACTGACAAGGAAGCAGGAGATTAGAAAGTACTTTCTAGAGAAACAAAACATGGGCAGCCTTTCATATATGTCTCAAAAACACATATATGCCTTATAGAGGAATGAGATGTATCAGACTCAACTAAGGTAGAAAATTCAGCATGTCTTACCTCTTAGAGTCCAGAAATCCCATTGAATAAAGTGAAATTTCCCCAATCAAGGCATAATCTGGGACCATCATGGCAACTGTTCGGAACAGTGCCTATAAAGAAAAAAGTAAGATACCAACTTTAACTATGGAATATTGTAATAAATTGTGTCTATTCTGTAAGAATAGCATCTCTCCACAAATTCATGAATGCACAGAACTCATGAACCATCTGGAATCTATGAGACTGCTTTAGAATTCTATTCTGATCTTATCAAGAGGTTCAAGAGGTCTGTGTTAAGCACTACAGTAACAAATGCTCAGAAAGAATCAATTCTAAAGAACTATGAATAGAGGAAAAGGGAGGTGACATTCATCTCACTTTCATAACAGACAAACTAGCACATGGTGTGCTTAATGCCTTATAAAAGATCATGCAAAGAATTGTAGCAATGTTACAAAAAGAACCAGGACCATATCAGTCTCTCCATAGTGTCTCAGCAACCCACAAAGTTATAATAACTTTAAATTGGGATTGGGATCACCAAGCCATTGGAAGCCCAGAGAATTTCCAGTTAGGCAGAGTATAGTTAAAGCTGTAAACAGGTATCAGTATAATTAGACTGAGACCTTTCATCTGTGCAATCCAGTTTCCTAAAGCCTGGTGAAAAGTACAGCAGGATACACTTCAACAGATTATCAGTTGTGCTGGTTTTGGCTGGGGTAGAGTTAAATTGTTTCACAGCAGATGGCCTGAGGCTGTATTTTGGGTTTGTGCTGGAAACAGTGTTGATAATTGAGGGATGTTTTAGTTATCGCAGAGCAGAGCTCACACAGAGTCAAGGGCTTTCCTGCTCCTCACCCCACACACCAGCCAGGAGAATGGGTGCACAAAGAGGGGACACAGCCAGGACAGCTGAGCCAAGGGATATTCCAGAGCACAGGGGGTCATGCTCAGCAGAAGCAGCAAGGGAGGGGACGTTCAGAGCAATGGCATTTTTCTTCCTTAAGCAACCCTTACACATCAGTTTATTATTCGATTGCTGACTTTTCTTATTACTGTAGACTACAAGTTCCAAATTCAGTTTAGTATCTACAAGAAAGCAGGATTTCAGGCTTACCTTCAGATTATCAGGCAACTCTGCCCGTCCAGCATAGCCAGGATTCATGGTAATAAACACAGCACATGTGGGATTAAGAGAGATCTCTGTCCCTTCAAAGATGAATTTTTTGAGTTTGCGAATAATAGCTTGCTGGATGCTAAGAATTTGCTGGGCAACTACAGATAACACTTCAACCTAACACAGACAGAACAGATTGGAAAACATAAGACTCTTGTAGATAATATTAAATGGTTTTGTTTGCATATTTGGATGGCTGTATTTGCATTCCTCCAGGGAAAAATCGCCCTGAACCCATGTATTAGCTGCCTATTGAAGGGATTCTCTGAAAGTTAGTGGCACTATTGTCTATTCAACTAACAGAGACTGACCAGCAGAGGCTTCTAAAAGCCTCCACGGGGAAATACCGTGTGCCTGAGTGGAGACATCTAAGTTAGTTGGACAGGAACTCCCTCTGGAGGCCTCTAAAAGCACTTTCTCTTCAACTCAGACACATAAAGAGTTTAGGCTCTCCAGAAAAACTGACTCACTCAATGCTCAAAATTGAGGATAAATAATAGCTAAGGCTGCCCAGTGCCAGTCCTGAGTGTTTTAAAGTATCAAGGTAACAGAATATTGGAAAAGGAATGTTAATGCTTGAATTCACTAGAAAACAAGCTACAGCAGAAAAATGGAAAAATTAAGGAGTTAAAGATACTAATACATACAAAATTGAATTTCATGAAATTTGCACATTTACTAGTATGTGCTTAAATTGAATTCCATCAAAATAACAATAAAATTTATCCAAAGTCATTAGTGACCAAATTAAACAAAACCAAAAAGACCAGAGTAAGATCAAGGGGGGAATAAGATGTGTCTGTTTACACAGCTTGATAACCAGCTCACTCAGTTAGTGACACTCAGCTCTAGTCATTACAGGAATCCTTCCACTGGGATTTTTCAGTCTTGTGGTGAATACAGACAAATTCAGCTCCACAGCTGTAGCTTGATTTCTCAAGGAGAAGACAAGAACAGTTCTTTCCAACAAATCAGTGTCACATACAAAAGAAAAAATTGTAAAGGAACATTTTTTTTTCAGCTGCATTGACTCAGAACACAACACTTCTGCGATAGAGCACAGGTAGGCATGTGCTTCTAGAGCAGGCAGCTGAGTGCCTATTTCTGTGTCACTAATTATCAAAACAAAGAGGCCTCACCACAAGTAAAGGCAGAAAATTGGCAGTAATGCTGTCACATCCAAATCTAAAACTTCTTTGTCTTAAATTAAAGCTTTCTCATTTTATTTCTCTGAGTTAAAACATTACCTCAATTCTATTGAACTCATCAAAGCAGGCCCATGCCCCAGCTTGTGCCAGCCCTTTAAAGAACTTGCCCATTGCCTTGTAATCGAGGCCATCGGAGCAATTAAAGACAACACACTACAACAAAAACACAGAAGACATTTCTCAGTATTAACACAAAGTCCACTATAAAATTCTTACTATCTAAAATGGGAAGCGATTACTGTTGCTAATTTTGGATTAGAAAACCAGGATGCCATCTAGACACAGTCCTAAATGTGTGCTTCTTACCAACTATTCCAGTGAATAAAGAACAGAATCCCAAAATCATTAGGTTAAAAAAGACCTTTAATATGTCCAACTGTAAATGAATATCTACAAAACAAGCAGTACTTGCTTAAGAATGGCATTTTAAGAAATATCTACATATCCAAACATAAACAGTGGAAAGTAAAAAAGGCGAGTTTTGGTACCTGCTTAGCTATTGCTTTTGCTAGATCTTTTGTTGTTTCTGTTTTGCCAGTTCCAGCAGGCCCTTCTGGAGCACCACCAAGACTTAATTTCAAGGCACCCATTAATGTCCTACATTATCAAGAACACAAGCATTAGAAATAGAAATCTTTAATGTCAGATTGATTCTGAATGGATTGATAAGTATTTCCCTATACAGGCTCTCCTGAAAACATTTTACTTGGTTCTCTACTGACTTTGCAGCTTGCCCCAAAAACCCAGTGTTGTCTCATAAGTGATTTCTAATTGTGGAAGCTCACATTCAGCCACTTGGCCTAAAAGGAATATCAAAGCTTTTATTACATGCATCCACCTTGTATAGCCTGAATTACACAAGCAAATGAACAGTGCCAAGAGCAAAATGGTAGAGTCTGCAAAAGCACACATTTCCCTTGAGAGGCACTTGAACTGCCAAGAGCTTGAAGCTGGCTTTATAAATTCAGCCAGTCTTTAGAAATGGATGAGAAAGCATAAAGGTTGTTACAAAAACCTGGAAATCACACTGCTTTTCAAGTGAACATTTTACTAAAATGAGATCCCTGTTAACACTGGAGTGATCTGATTATTTTACAAAACCCTCATTCAAAGGCTTTGACTCATGTCTTGAGGCTCACCAGAAGTGAAATACCAAATGCCTTAGAATATTTCAGCCTTGAGGACTGAAGCATTTCCATTACAACCTCTTGCAAGCCACTGGAGGAGCAGGAAGCTAACTGCATTTGAACATCTGTGAAAGGCTCTATAATTACCCCATTTATCTTACAGGCAGGCATACTCAAACTGTGTGTCTTATTTCAGATAAATTAATTGACCAGAGCTACTGTAGAATTTGCAGTTCCAGTACCATGTGCTGCCACCTCTTTTCAGAAGCACCTTCTTGGATACAATAGAGTCTATTACTCAACTGGGGTAGAAGCCTATACTTTGTAAATATTTTACCATATTTGGGCAAAGATACATAAGATTTGCCTCCAAAACCTACAGGAAAATGTTAGCTGCTGAGGTTCCCACTATTATTAACTGGAACAAAGGAAAGTAAGCACAGATCAATCCAAAAACTGAAAGCATTATTCACAGACAATATGGCTTTACCTGTAACATCTATCTGTCAGTGGGGTTATAACCAGACGTTGTGAGTTGCCCAGATACTCATAACCATATTTCATTTCTGTTGTGATCATTCGCACGATCACGTTATTCTCTTCCCAGTAGTATCTCAGCTGAGAAATCCACTGGAAATCATTCAGATCTGTGATTTTGTCTTCAACCAATTTTGAGACCACATCACGAGCTGCAGAGTATGACACAGCTTGTTTAAAAAATCAAAATACTTCTACTGTGTTAGTTTACTTAAAACAATTTAAAAGTAAAGTAACATTTATTTAGAGCTATGTAAGAGGAACTCTGCATTTAGAGACTGGCTTTCACATTAGAGAGGAATTTGCACTTGTTTTGAATAGGGATTCAGCTTAATTGTAACTAGATTCCAGTGTCTGTTCTAAGTAGATGGGAGATCCTTGTGCTGAGCAATCCCCATTTGCCCAAAGAACTGAGCAGTAACTCTGTAAAGGCTGGTTCAAGTTAGAGAAGGCTTCTTAGGTGTCTCTGTCCAACAGTCCCAATGGCAGCAGCAGTGCCCCAGATGTCACAGGGGTAGCAGCAGCTGCACATTACCGTGCACATCGATGACAATGAGAGCTCCAAGGGTCAGCCGGGCTCCACTGGACAGCTTTCCTCTCACCAACTCTACTATGTCCCTGATCTGCAGATTGCTCTTCTCCAAGAAATCCTGCCACAGAAACAAACACAGGCATTAATGGGATGCTGTAGCCAGCAGTTCCTAAGCTCCTACGGGATCAATCACTGGGGACAGCCCCTCCAACAAAATATATTGATGGAAGTCTGGGCACTACACTGACATTCAAAATTCTCTTTTGTATACTGGCATTTTATTTTACTATGAACACTTCAAAAATAATTATGGCCTGAAAGTAGTATAAGCAGAAGGCTTATCTTTCTTTCTAATGGAAATGACAAAACTCTACGATGGGAGAGGAGCAGATACTCTTTGTTTTGATTCCCCCACACAAGAGAGGAATGGGCCTATGGGACCAAGTCCATTAGCATCATGGTTTAGTTGGCTCTACTTTAAACAGGTGTTGGACTACATGATGTCCAGAGGTCCCTTATATTCTGTGATTCACTATTCTGTGAATCCTTCTTATTTTTCTTCAGCTATGGATTGTTCACGCTACTTTCTCTGAAGTAAGGAATATTTTAGTTCGGTCTGGATATATGGAATAAGATCTTCAACTGGTGTTAAACAATACTGGCAAGATAAATCTAAGAAATTCAGGAAGGATACAGAAACAAAAAGCTAATATTAAAATGTAGTATTTGGTGTAAAGTTCATTTATACTTTTCTATTTCAGCATTTTAAAATCAGCCCAAACATTCTGTTGACAGAATTATTCTCCAAATAAATCCTCATCCACCCAGCTTATACAGGATCATTGAATTAAATAGAAATTATTTCCACTACTTGAGCATGAGTTTGAGTAAAGTCTCAGTGAAGTGACAGTTAAAACTGCTGTGGTGACAGAGGCATTATGAACATGTAAGAAAAGTCTCTTGTATGAAATAACAAATTTGGCTGCTGCACCTTCCTCACCAGGAGAGTCAAGCAATAACCAGAGAAAGCAGTGGTGACCTTATCCCTCCCAACAACCCCCTGAAAGGAGGCTGGAGCCAGGTGAGGACTGGGCTCTGCTCCCAGGTAACAAGTGACAGGACAAGGGGACATAGTCTTAAGCTGCGCCAGGGGAAGTTTAGGTTGAATATTAGGAAGAACTTTTGCACAGAAAGAGTGATCAAACATTGGAAGGGGGTGTCCAGGGAGGTGGTGGAGTCACTGTCCCTGGAGGTGTCTTAGGAGACTGGATGTGTCACTCAATGCCAGGGTCTGGTTGACAAGGTGGTGTTGGGTCATGGGTTAGAGTTGATGGGCTCAGAGGTCTTTTCCAACCTTACTGATTCTGTGATTCTCTGAAATAACTGCACCCTTCTGTAAAGAGAGATTTCTGCCCACATGTTTTTCTGAGGCTTTCCATGTAGAGACAGGAATTAGAAACAAAACTACATAGTATTTAACAGTAGTCTGTCACTTTCTGTTTGGTACTTTAATTTACACCAGTATCACTTGTAAATGAAGTAACACAATTTTCTTCTGTAGGATTTCTCCCAATACACACCAAAGCAAATGGGAACAAACCTCTGCTAAGACCCAAAACAAAAGGAAAAACAAAATGAAGCACACTGCATGAGTGAATTGCAATGTGTTGTTGACTGAGGATCTTCTTTGCTAGCAGGAGCTTTTTATTAATTAATCAGAGTTCAGTGCTTAGAAATAGAAAGTTAGAAGAAAATCTTACTTTTAGAGTTTTTTCCCTTATAGCCTCAGACACTTCTTCTGTCCAGTAAATGCATGAAACACAAATAACTGCCTGTCCAGGCCACTGAAGTACCCACTCTTTTCGAGGTGCCTTAAACCAAAAGATCAATTTCAGACACAAGAAATCATATAAACACATTAGGTTACGGCACTGATAACAACTACTTTCCTCAAACATCTTCTGTCTCATGCAAATAAATGAGAATCAGCATCTAAAGCTTTAATACTTTTTCTTCGTGAAACTTCAGAGTTAGAACTTCATACTGGTACTACTGAACAAGAAGAGCTGGATTCCACTTAGCTTCAAATATGTTTCCCTGGTTAAGAATTTGAGCAACCTATTCCTGTATATTTGCTTGTGAAATCTAACTTATACCATAGTTCAGGAATAATTACCTCGCTATATCCTTTTATGCCATCTTGAAGAACTTGTCTTACACTGGCCAACATAATTTCTTCTACTTGAAAAAGCCATTTTTCTACCATGCCCTTCAAGAAAAAAAAACAGTTAAGAGTCAATATACATTTCCTGATAGTATTCTTCTTCAATGACAAATTATTTTAAATGTGTTAGGCTTAAATATGCTTTCTTTGGATCTGGATGTTGTATATAAAAGAAATAAAGGTTGAAATTACCCCAAATCTGACTGGTAATACTGTAGTTTACACTGTGTGAAGAAGGTATGTTAAACTAATTCTAAAGACAACCCAGATAAAGAAACAGCTGGATATGTTTCATATAAGCATAAAGAAAAAACACAGATTGCATGGTGAGCTAACCTGCTCATTTTAACCCAGGGCATGCTTTATTCCTGCAGGATTAAGGGAGAGTATTTTTAACTCACAACATGCCCCACCTTTCAGAGGAATTCACTGTAAATTTGGTATGTCATACTCCTTTTTGTAGGAAATCCTTTTTATTCTAGAATACCAGTCTGCACTTCCTAAAGTCCTTTCATGATGTGATCCTAAATGCTTTAAACCTAATTCCCTCAAAAACATGCACTTTATATAATGTATTGTGTATAAATCTACTTTCATATAGTAAAATTTAAAAAAAATTACATTTGCTTGCATGGGATAGATTTTATCTATGAAAGGAACTATTTCTTTCTCTGAACTGATCATGCCTACGATCTCCATATCTTCTGTGAACTCCAGTTTAGCAATTCCTTCAAAACACTTCTTCAAATGTGGTTGTACTCGAAGTGGATCCTTTGTTTCAGACAGTATTTCAAGCAGCTCATCGTTAGACAGGAAAAAGAATCTGCCAGAAAAATACAATTACTTCCCAGTCATGAAAATTGCCATTAATAATCTACTCATGCAACTGGTTTTATTGTTGCTTAAGACACTAGTGCATCAGAGAGGAAATTATTATCTCAAATCCCTTTCCTTAAGCAATTTTTAACATTATAAAACTCATCACATCTCCTTTTTTCAGAATTTCAGTGTGACCATCTTTTTACACAAAGGAAGAATAAGGGTTCTCAAACTCTGGCAAGAAAGACCAGATGACTCCAGCCAGCCACTAAATACCCTGTAAAAACCCTGAATCCTACTCCTGATGGTCATGCACAACTCCCACAGATCACACACTTCTAAAGAGGGTGGGGCAGGGACATAATTGCATATCAGCCATGGGAAGGTAGCAAGCTCCTACAAAAATAGCCTGTAAGTAATAATACCCTTCTAATCAAAGTTTACATTGTGATAGACAGATTGTGCCTCCCCATCCCCACCTGTTCCTGGCATTTCACAACTGAGGAAAATGAGTTATGTCTGGAGATGAGAACAGCTTTTCATTTTTTGCTGCATGTGACTGTGTCCCACATCTGTTTATAAAATGAGACTTTTCAGTTCAGTAGAAATGTTTTGAAAGAGTTTATGGCTTCTTGTTTCTAACTTAGGCCTGTTTAATTAATTTACCTTGGGAAAAATAATCTTTTCGTCTCCAAGTAAGTATTCAGCCCCTTTTGAATGTCCTCTAAGAGAATATTTGCTTCCTGAAGTCTGTCTAACATCTTGGGTTGTTCAGTTGCTACAAGTACCTTTGTGTCTTTCACCTTTGTAAAAACAAACACAAAGCAGAAACTGATAAAAATTGCAATACGTTTTACATTAAAATTGTCAGCATCAATCACATAATATTGCAGGAGGCCAAAAAGCTCTAATTCTCTGCAGGGTGCTTTCATGTTTTTAAGTGTGTTTGCATTATTTGATAGTTTTGCTTTTCAGACTGTCAGTTTTACCAACTTGAGCTTCATAGACATTAATAAAGAAAATATTAGGAAATAAGATCTTTGGCACTTGTTTCTGTGTCTTGAGCTTGCTACGTTGTTTTCCACTCACAAATAAGTTCTATCAGAGACACAGCACACGACAATTATTCTCTGTTCTCTCTTTCTGATAACACTCCTCTTCAGAGGATTCTATTTCAGTACAGACTTCATCATTCACAGATGAGTGAGCTGTTGGACAGGTCTCAACTCCTATTTAGTTACACTGATTATTTCAACACCTTTATCACACAACCACACACTCCCAGCATTTCTTACAAACATCTCAGCTCACACCACCACTGTCCAGCCTCTTACTCAACTTCTTATTTACAGGGAATAGAACAGGTTACCAAATTGCACTTCCTATCCCCATTATCTTAACCTGACACACTACTGTGACGGTCCATATTCACTAAATTTTTGAATAACCATGCTGTCACATATTAGAGAACAATCACATGGAAAAAAAATCTACTTAGTTGCTCCAAAAGTATGTGCACCTTGTAAGTCTAATGCAGAATTGTATCCAGACAAGGCTTTGTACCTTGTCAGTGAAGTCCTAAGCAGATCCTGAAAGCACAAATCATTCATTTCTCTACCTAATTCTGACCATTTAGCCATAAGAAAGTTGGAAAATTTAGAATTCATGTTCCTTGAGTTATAATTCACCCTTCAATACCCAGCCTTTACAGAAATCTCAATGCAATAATGATGTAATCTACCACTTTTATTGCAAGACTAGAATTTGCTGGACTTTAGTGAAGGTTTTTTCACTCCATGGATACAAATACCCAGCTGCAGAAAAGATCAGTATATGCACATGATATCAATAATCATCTTATCAGACGTGCATAAAAATACACAATTTATGAAATGTTAGCACTTACCACTTCTGCCATAATATTTTTCCAGTATGAATCCACAATCTTAAACTTTCTGCCCTCTTCAGGCATTTGAGCTATAATGTCTTCTGAACTAAAAATTGGCTCCAAATACAACCATGTTGCCTGACATTTTAACCAGTTATCTATAATATCTTGCATTAAACACAGCTTATCCTTCCAAGCCTGCAATAAAAACACTTAGTAGTTAAGCAAAATTACAAGAATAAATCAAGAAATGTGCTCTTAGTTAACAACTCTGTAATGTCTTATCACTGTCAAAAGTGAAGCAAAACCTTGAAGCACTTGGGGAAAGCATATTATGAGCCATGCAAACTCAATCAAACTGGCTTTTCCTTACCACACATTCAGCTTCTATTGGTTTGATGAAGGGAGAGCCACACACTGTCTGAGTCTTAACAATGTGATCATCCAGCAAAAGCTGGATGTCATCCACTGACGACAGGATGTTGATGTCCTGTAAACACATCACATTTTGGCAAAGTCAAATGGCAGACATTTCATTTCACCACTCATTCAGCTTCCTGTTTCCCCCTTCTCTAAGATGGTTGAAGCAGCAAGGAATTGAGAAAGTCTGCAAATGTGTGAGGATATCAAATAGAATTTCCTCTGTACACCTCTGTTTCAAAGGTCCAGAGACAGATTGTTTTGTGATAGGAAGCTGGTGCCTTCTGACTCAATCTTTTGCACTGTGATTCTTGTTTCTTCTGGGCAAGTTAAATTTCACTACTGTCCAGCTTTCCATACAATACTGGAGAAGTCCTCAGGCTTACAGATTTGTTAGGATGAGTATGTGAGATCACAAACTGTCCAGATACTAAAGTCTAAATAAAAAGAGCTATAATAATGGAGACATTTGCCCAGCTGTGGGCTAAGATACAACTTCCCATTGTGCCACAATGAATCAGCAGCAACGACCCTCTAATATTTCTCAATTGGTATTCAGAATCAAAGTGATTATTTTCAGATATATATATCGATTTAGTGTTTACTTACAGTATCCCTGTACTTTGACAAACCAAAGTACACATTGACCCACTCCGATTTCATTTTCTCTATTGACTTCTGTAAGGAATACTCCTTACTTGCAGCTGCTCCAATGGGTTCTAGTCTAAATTGAAATGAAACATATCTCTGAAATGTTTTTGTAACATAGCTGAAGGGCAAAAAAAGAGCAGTTGTAGGTAGAGTTGCATATCAGACTACCTTTCATAATAATTTGTTAATATCATAAACTCTTTCTTCAAGGAATATTTTTCTACTTTCAGCCTCACCAAGTTAGAGATATTGATATTAATTGGATGACAAATACAGACAGAAAATTTTGAAGGAGCAAATGAAGTGGTTTAGGAATACAACTGGATTTTTATGCCTCTGTAAAAGAACAACTGACAGCTCACACCTTGATAAATACAGTTGATTTTACAGCATGGTCGAACAGCACACAAAAACCCAAAAGAACTAATATTTGGTGTCTGAGCTATGAAATACAATGTATAAAAATGAGACTAGATTAAACTTCTTACTGTTCAATAAATTTTGAGAGTCCACAGTCCAATATGTGTTTAAGGCTAGTATTTTTATCCGGTTTGATCTCACATCCTACAATTTGACTAATCTGAAAATAAAGTAAATAAATCTATTATCAAGATGCATTTTTGTAAAATACTTTCAAACAGCAAGCGACAAATTCTAACAAAGTATTAGTGCACCACCCTAATTTGCTTTTCTGCCATGGGTTACTAATTTAAAGGAGCTTCTGCCCGTGGCGTTATAAACTTCAAAACTGGATCTATCATGTCACAGGATAAAATATATTGGACTGTCAGTTTCTGTGGCAGAGTGTTTCCACAGTTAAAGCAGAGTTTCAAGTACCTGCTCCCAGTGTCTCTCCTTCATTCCACGATTGCAGACAATTGACAAGACAGGAAGATGCTGTTTAAATTTATCAAGCTTGAATTTCATGGATTCTGCCATGCGCCTGGGCACAGGCACATCTGGGAAGCTCTTACTGAGCTTGTACATAGTCCTCCACATATTTCCAACCTCATCACTAATTTCCTCAGCATTCAGTTTCTGAAGAGGTCCTGAATACAACAGCATAAAAAAAAATCACAGCAGGCACATCAGCACAAGGAGATGCCCAGGGTGGTTTAATTACAGCTATTTTAAATCATTGTCCTCTAACCGGAAATCAATTGTGTTACAAAAAATTATCTTAGTGCAAAATCCAAGTCAGTAACTCTATTTCACACTGCTTAACAGCATTCATTCTTAAAAAATGGTTTTCTCACAACTAATCAACCCTCTCAGCTTCTACTTAGCTAACTGCAAATAACATGTTTCACTAAATGAACATCAAAGCCTCACCATTCATCCATTCCTCAGATTTGGTATGGAAAGTATATGCTGTTATCCAAAGCTGCTCATAGGGTTCCTTGGTTGTCATTATAGATTGCAATAGAGGAAATTGAGTCTTCTCCTGTTCAAGCAAATCTTCTTCATAATTAATAGCCTTTTTAAGGGAAACGAAAAGTATATTATTCCCATCAAAAATTCCTACTGTTGTTTAAACTTTTAAACAGACAATATTGAACAGAATTATCTTAAATGTCTTAAAGCCAAACAGGTCTGTAGATACAGGACTTTGGATTTTAGGTGCATAAGGTTCTTGAAAATTCCCCTGGTTGTTTCATGGAATCAGAGAGGTCTTTTCCAACCTAAACTATTCTAAGATCATCAAGTCCAACTGTTAACCCAGTGTTTGTGGGTATCTTTTACTACTCACATAAATTTAAAAATCTAATTTTAGGAAAAGATAATGTACCATGGCATTCAGTGAAAACAAAGCTCACAAGTTTCCAAACCACTCTGAAATCTGAATGTAAGTTCCTCAGTTAGAGGGTCTTGTAGGAATTTTTTTTAACTTGTGATTAGGTTTTTTTCTTTTACAGAATTATCTGGGAGCTCCCACCAAAACAGGTGTTAATTGCTGTGTTTATTCATGGAAAGACATTGTCTTTGTCCAAAAGATTTTACAGTAAAAATCAATGTGCAAAGAATTAGATTTTTAAAAAGTACTGCCTTCTTCATTTTACAGGTAGGGAGGTGAAGCACAGAGAAATGCTGTCTGAAATGCAGACTCTGAATTCAGATTGGGTCCTGAGTTTGTGCTTTCATAATGCCAACAGGCCCTTCATAAAGCTTGTAATCATTTAATATGAGCTGCGGGCAGAAAAAATATAAAGATCCATATTCCAAGATAATATTTAAATTCATATATTCACTGAGCTAATTGTCATGTCCTTTAAATTGTGTGGATACACCTCTCATTGTGATGATGTATTGAGAAACTTAAGCTTAATTAGTTGTTCTGATCTACCTATAACAGCAAACAGTGCTGTTAACTCACACTAATTAAATATACTAGATGCCTTTAAATCAGATTAATAGTATTGATGTGTAGGACTACCAATTTATCTAAATTCTAAACTCAGTTAATTGGTTCCATTTTTTCTTTTGAGTGAGACTTAATTAAAATCTTGACCCTTAAGGCTCCATATATGAAGAAATCTCATTGCCTCACTGTGATTTAGAAGATTAATTAAGCCTCACAATGCCTGTGAGATCTCTCAAAGACAGCCCTTCTTATTTCCCAGCAGAGTCACAGCTAAGACAAGCTGTTCAACTTAGAATGATACAGTAAATTGGATGGAGAGCCCTGAAAAGAATCTAGGAATCTTGGTCTTCAGTTTGTTTCCTAGCATTTGAAATTCCTGTTATGTGTTAAAATGTATATTTAATGCCTATCAGCATTAAATGGAAATGATACAAATAGTTGAAAAACATTTGGGTTTAATTAGAGAACAAGCAGAGGGACTGAAAACACAGCTCCAGTGCACAAACCACAATTCAGGGAAAATGCCAGCTTCCCAACATTCTGCCTCTGCCAACTCTGCCAGAAGATTTGTTTTCTGTGGATAGCATCTTGCTACCACTGACTACTTGGAAACACTGAAATTCAGTATTTCAATTTTAAAAACTCCCTGAAATTTTTTTCCCAAAAAAATTTGCTCTTTAACTCAGTAGTCGGGGCAAATCAGCATACAGGCACAAGAAGATATTTGCCACATCTTTGTGAATTTGGAAATTTTAAAACCATCTTACAAATATATGGCCAGAACCCTGAAAAAAAATCAGGGCAGGAACCAAAGTTTTGCTCATCCAGCACATTGTAACCCACTCCATACTTGATTAATAAATACTAACCTCAAATTCTTCTAGAGCACTATCTATATTCTTATTTATCACTGCAAAATTCTCAGCATTCTTCCTCAGTTCGTCCGCAGTCAGGATATCCCCCCGCTTTTTGTAGCTTTCTACTTCTTTATGATAACGTTCAAGAGTTTTCTTAAACTCAGAACACCTGAGGTAAAGATAGCTGAGGTAAGATGATGTGTTTCATTCCTTTTCCAGTTTCAATTATTTTATTAATTACAACAGGCACCGTCACATGAAATCTGATCTCAGTACTACTGTAAACACACTCAAAGCTCACTAAACACTTCTATCAATACTATGCAGTTCACAGGATTAGAATTCAAGGCTCATTTTCAAACCTAACAATTGATTTATTTTACTTATATTTGCTACCTCTACTACCTGGAGAAAATAAAGGAGGAGTGAAAACAATGTAACAAAACTATGTGTAATGTTGTACTAACCAATATAACATTATGAATATTCTGGACCAATCATCTGTTCTTCCTTTCAGATCTATTTAGTACAGGGATACTCAAATCCACCCTCACCAATAGTATTTTTCAGAAATCTCCATAATACTACAAGCTAGATTTATTCCTTATTTTCTCAGCTTCCTTCTAAGCTTTCCTTCTTTGAAGTTATCTCCCCTTCGACTGATAGTGAGATTTTTCTTTTCATTAAAAATACCCAGTGAAAAAAAATTACTTAACACCATACCTTTCAATCAATGCCCTCTCTACCTCAATCCTCTTTTCATTCAACAGTTCTTTACTGCTGTCAAATACTTTCTTAATCTCATCAAGCCAATTGAAAACTGCGCCGTTCAAGTGTATGTCATCATCTAAAATAAAAAAGTCACCTCTAAGAAAATATCTTTTATCCAAAGACTTAATAGAATGGTTATTATATAATAGAATGGCTACTAACAAGCAAAATAGTTAAACTATGTTTAGAAACAGGCAAAGAAGCTGGTGGCTGGATTATCTTCAGTGCAAAGAAACTCTTCCCTAAAACAAGTTTGATTGATAGCAAAACTGTAAAATCAAGTTAAGAATATGAAATTCTCTAAATAAGATGTTAGCTAGGCAGAGACAGTTCGTAAGAACAGCTATTCCAGAATATCAGTTCCATTCAACTACACACAGAGAGAGATCACTCCTAAATACATGTATATTATACCTATATAAGATAGATAGAAGTTTAAACCATTTCTAGTCCTCAACCTGTAAATGCTGAATTATTCACAAAAGCTAGAGCATCACAACTACAAGATGAGCAGACACCTCCATATTTGTCTGTTTGTTCAGAGCACTTAGGTCATATAACTAATATAGAACACACGCTAATAAACCCAGCTACCGAGAAAATGTCATTATGAAATATTGCAATTACAAACACTCTAGTCCAAAATGTAACAGAAAATTGTCCTGGCTTCCATAGGCATCCCAATTTTCATCATAAATTAAGTCTAATAAATATAACATATCCTTGTTATTTCTATCACTGTCTGGTCCAAGAGTGTTTTCTGCTTAAGGAAACAGTATCATCCTGGCACTAAAATAGGTTTGCATTCATTTAACTGCCCTTCCTTTTCAGGTGCAGCAAATAACAGACTGTGTCTGTGAATTACATTTTTGCTTTGAATAAAGATGCAAACTAAAAGTAACTTCTACAGATGTATCTTCAGTCTTAGAGAACAGCCTTTACATTAACTAAGAACAGCAAACTGCAACAGCAAAACAACTGAAGGCCTGTTCTGATGTAATCCTCAGCTGCAGAGATGCAAGTTCTCACACTTTCTACATGCTGTCATAGAGCCTTTGGCACGTGGCTTTTTGTATGACTTTTCTCTGGAGAGCTTTAATTTAATTACACAGAGGGGTAACATCATTTGGCCAGATTACATAGCATTGATCTGATAATTCCTAAAACACATTAAAAAGCTCTCTGTGCTGCGTGCCGTTCCTCTACCATTCCTTGTTGCACTGGTACATTTTGGCCTCTGTTGAATTCTTTTTATTTCCTGTCTCTTTTGGAACTTTCCATTAGCACCCTAGAAGATGCAACACTTAGGCATGCAGAGCCCATTATCTATATATAAATATTCTCATATGGAAATGTTATATTCTGTAGTTAGACATACCAGAGAGATCAGCATAGTCCATGAGGACTTGCAGTCTGCGTTCTGCTTTGGTGAGATCCTTTTTCAGTTTAACAACAGTAACTTCACTGGATTTCTTTAAGAATGCATCATATTCCACTACCTGTACAGTGTTCTGAGGCACCTCACTCATTCTCTTTGCAATAAAGTCAAACTCATCACAAATTCTACAACAAAAATAGAATAAACATATCACTGGGATTGTAAGTGAAGAGAGAGGCAAAATCTGGTAAAATGATTTTGTCTTTGAAAACAACTATTAAATTTCTTCATAAATTGAACTATTTTTTTTCTCTGGGAGTTCCAGCTAAAGCTCCCTGTTCAGCCAGGCTGGCCTTCTTGTACTTGTCTGGTCAGCACGAAAAAACCCAGCAGATGAATAAAGGTATCTCATCCACAGATATACAGCACCAATCCAGGCAGACAACAAGATCCATCAATGCAAACAACAGGTACCTTTGATTTAACTGTCTGTTTTCCATCACTTCAAATTCAATCAATGTGTCTATGAGATTTTGGGTCCGATTGCAGAGTTCCTCATTCAACAGTAAAGCATCTAGACAGAACATGGCCAGAGGAACAGTGATATCCATAGAAGCAATCTCTTTTTTCAGTTCTGTGAAGCTGTCAATCTTCTAAAACCAGAAAATAATACATCTGTTATTTTTTTGTAAAAGTCTATAGCTGAAAAAACTGACACAACTAATAGTTTCCACCCAGAAAACTGGATCATTTATTCCAAACAGAAGGAAAACTCATTTTTATCTTTCCAGAGACCTGCTCTTATCCACAGATTCTGGGGCTGAAAGCTTTGCACAGTAATTTGCCATAGCAGGGAAGACCCCAAGCTGCCTAAGGAAGCATTTAGCCATAGGCTAACTCAGGGATGCAAAGAGAAGAGTAGACAGGGCTGACTGAGGACAAGACATTGAAAAGACAAGCAAGCTGCAAGACTGACCAAATACTCTGGGCAGCCTTGCTGCTAAGAAAGAGCAACAAAATTCACAGAAGGTTATAAAGAAACCTCCCCCTACATTTGCACAGCAGCCCTACAGTAAGGGGCTTTGTAAATTGAGCACTCCCTAGTATTCCCAAGGGTAAAACAAGTGATTTGTTCTTTAGGCAATAAATTAGGAAGTCACTGTGATGTGTTAGCAGCTGTATGTTCATGCAGCAGTTATCAGTAACACATTACCTCAATTAAAGCATCTAAAGCAGGACTTTTTTCCAAGAATTTTGCGACATCTTGCCGTGATTTGTTGTTCAACAGATTTCTGTACTTCGTGTACACATTTAAATACCTTAAACACAGAAGACCACAAAAACAAATGTAAGTTTCTGATGCAAAGTTTCTCTATAGAAAGAAACAAATACACTCAAACTGTCTATTGAGTCAAATGGACAGTGTTATGAAACTGAGGGTTTGGAAGGGCAACAGAGTTACCAGCTAAAACTTACTTCTTTGGACCAAGTATGTTGCTTTCAAAGATCTTTTGAAGTTTGTTTATATACTCTAAAAACAATGATTCATGTGGTTTGACTGTATTAAGAGTGAGATCACGTCTTCGTAATTCAGGAAACAGAAGTTTCTCTACCTAAAGGAAATCGTGGCAAATACTGTAACAAGACACACAACAGAGTAAATAAGGTATTCCATTACCCATTCACCCACCACATAAAGAAAATCATTACTTGGTAAAAACAGTGTAATGTGAAAAGGCTCTGATCCCTAATTAACACCTGGTTACTCACAGGGTTTGCTTATGAAAACTATATGAAAATCAAACCAGTGCTTCAATATAACTTTAATCTGAAAAATATGTTCTATAATCAAAAAGTCTGCAAAGTTCATGATTCACAATCCTCACCTTTATGTTCTATTTGTCAGTCTTTAGCCTCATTCATAACTTTTTATATTAGAGACAGTTTTCATTAATACTGTATTTTGTATGCAGCTATAACTTATCCAGTACCTTTGGGAGTTCCTCAGCACTCTGCAGGATCTTCCCAAAGCAATGACTGATTAAATCCCAACACGCTCCCAAAGGTGGCTCAAAGACAATGTCAGGTTCTTTCACACGCAGTTTGACTATGAGGATCTGAGACAGGAAGAACTGCACTCCTTGATATGGTTCTTCAAAATCATTTCCTTTCTTATGAGGAAGAAGGAAAAATTCACAGAACAAAGAAGAGAGCTATAATAATAATAATTTTTAAACTGTTCAAACTCCTCAAATATCCTTACTACACAACACCAATGGGATCTTCTTTCCTGATATTTACACAAAACCTGATGTTCCAAACAAGATCTTACAGTGCTGACTCCTAAACGAATCTGTAAAAACTGGAATTAAGAAACTGGATTTAAGCCTAATTGCCTTTTCTCTTAAGTAACAGAAGTAAATCACTAACCATCATACAGAACAAAATTTCTAAAAAAAAGTAATCTATAATATCTATCAGAAATAAAATCTAGAATCCAGTTTTAATTGCCTTGTATGGTTAATAAGAACTGCACTACCTCCAAATTGCCTCTACAATAATGGAGTCCTAATCCATGACTAGACTCATAATGTAGATGTTATAATAATTTTAAAAACAACAAAACAAGCAACAAAACAAAATAAATAAAAAAGCCCACCCAAACCAACCCACAAGACAAAACTAAAAAGAATTTAAAAACCCAACCATCAGCCATGCAATCATCATCCAGATGCAAGGCTTAGTGGCAAGGCTTAGTGCAAGGTCTCACAGTAAATTGCATTAACTGTGATCCTCTGCAATGCAGTATTTAACCTGCCACATTTATTCATTTTGTCCTATCAAGGTAGGTCCTATGTAGGTGATCCTATATTTAAAAAACCCATTTTATCGAAGAAGCAACTTTATGCCAGCCAAAATAGTGGTAAAAACTCCCATGGTGTAATGCTTATTGTTATAATTCTGTGCATTACTTGAAATAATACAGGGCACTCATTTGGTATAGACAGGGACAACACACACATAAATCACCTCTGCAAAGGATCACACACATGACTGTGCACACTTTTGTCTTCAAAGGGGATTATTTATGTGCTTTCAGAGAAATACTGTAACTGGTTAAGACCAAGTAAAATTAAACTAAAAATAAACTAAGCTAATCTAAAATAAAAGCACACTCATTCAGCACAGAGCTGAAAACTGCTATAAACTGTTACTTGTAACCCTAGATGTGCCAAGGGATCATTCAAGTGAGCAGTTCTTGACCACTAAAAAAATCCCTGAGTATACACAAGCCTTTGAAGGATACAGCCATTTTTTAATGGATGCAAGAGCCATTTGGGACATTTTAGCCTTCAAGGAGCACTAGATTTTATGGCTATATGAATTATCTCCACGTAAGACAGAAAACTATAGATATACCTGATAGCACATACCTTGTGGATCATAAAAAGCCCAAGAAGATCTTCTAAGGAGTTAATAACCATCTCACGTAATTGCAAGGACATCAGAGCTGCCACGGAACTGAAATAGCTTTCAATTTTCTCAGAGGAATCAGAGTCCCTTTCAGGAGCAAAATGAAGCCACTTATTTCTCTGATCAATGAAAATAGATGCACACGTTGGGATCCACCTAAAATGGAATAATATGGAGACAAAGTTTTTAAAGGCTTATTAGTCTTACTTTGCTCCTTGCAATGAAATCTAAACTCAGAAATTACCCAAAGAATGGTTAAAATCCAAAGGGCTAGAAGAGAATTGATAATTAGATATCAAACAAAACTGTACCTTCCAGGACTTGGAGGAATTGAGTTTTAAAACTAAGGATACTTCTTATAAGGACCACTATGACTACTTTTAATTAATAGTAATAGACAAAATAATAGTCAACTGTATTGGTTTATTGATCATGGAACAATATTCAATTATTAGCATTAAACAAGAAACAAGTTTGGAAGATATCTCAGGTGGCAGAATGCAAACACTTTCTATCATGTGTCTCAGATAATCTCTTTCTTAAATTGACTGGTTTCCATAATAAAAAAAAATTATTTTCCATCACCATTTTTACAGATACAGACTCCACTCCTGTTATGGTTAAAACCTTTTGAATTCCAGTCTACATTTATTCATAATTTATTACTATTTTTTCTTGTACAAGCACTCTTGCAGTACTCTGACAGTATCCAGATGTTTATTCCTCTCAGGGCTATTCACCCCTTTGTTTTGGCAGCCTTGTGCCTGGGACTAGTGTCATCTCAGTCTAAAAGGAGGCCTTCACCTAAGTCAGACCCTGAGACACCCTATTTATCTACAGCTACCACAGCTGGCACTGACTTGTGCTGAAGGACATCACGAGCTTCCATACAGTGCCTTCGAACGATGCCCTCGAAGTCCTCAGGCAGCAGGGGCAGGTCCCCACAAAGCACCTCTGCAGTGCGGACAAACCGGAGCTGGCTGTACCTGGGGAAGGGAAACACAGAGGAGATCCCTATGGAATACTTAAAAAAAAAAAAAATCCATGAAATACAGTCAGGCCTCAAGTGTATTACAAACAGTAAAAATATTATTTCATTTATAATTATCACTCCATTGCTAAGCTGTCCACCAAGTGCATTTCTGATTAGGCTTTTGCTATCAGCAAATACAAAGGGTTTCACAAATTTTATTTGTACTTGCTGCATTTAAAACTCTTAATTCCTTGCTAAAATTGTCTTGTCCTTTTCCTAGATTCATTAGTGTATCCCGTCATTAAAGAACATACAGAATGATCCCTACTGCTTCTATTCCATATTAATAAGTAGCTATCCAGACTACTCTATTGGGAAAAAAAATAAATTTCAGCCGCATGGCATATATCACAGTCTGTAACATACAAGAGCTTAAATTCCTGCAAATATTTCTTAAATGCAAAACCAGCTCTCAGAATTACTAATTACCATATTTAACTTCCTAAGATTACACATCTCAATTTTCAAATGTCCCAAGGGCAAATTTCAACTACAGACATTTGAAAGATGTTCAGTTTTAAGAGTTAGTTTTGTTCATATCAGCAACCAGGATGAGAATTCCAAATCACCATTTAGTTGAGCACTGAATCTTAATTTAGGCATAGCACCTTTTAACAAAGGGGATGATCTTTTCACAGCATGAATTTATCCTTTCTTCACCATTGACATGTAACACAAGTTTATTCAGCGACTGCAGGAAACAATCATTTCAAGCTGAAATTCTTAGAGGCTCAGAAAAAAGAATTATTTAGAAAACAGACATTTTTTGCCACTTCCTTTCTAGTGGCTCCCCCAGGATCTCTGTAGCATATGTAGAGAAGTTAGCAGATGCACTCTCTAACCAGATCATTAAATAAAAACATGCTAAATTTCATGAAGATCCTATGAACAAGCCATCTTACTGAGAAAGCCAGAGCTCTTGCAACGTGGGCATCAATGCATTCACTATGAACAGATTCCTTTCATTCCAGATTTTGGTTTCCTTATAGGAGCTGTGCCATGGGACTGGTCCACAGACAATTCTCCGGGGAAAAGGGCGTGGGGTGCTTTGAATAGAGAGTCTCTTCCTCTCATCTGGATCCAACAAGATATAATCAACTAGAACAAATCATATGTATCATGGTTAGACTGCATGTATAGCCAAAATCTACATTCAAAACCATCATATCCTCATAATTCAGGAAGCTGTAAAATTCTGCACATTTAAAACTGACATAGTCATATAGTCACTTGTATGTTTTTAGCAAAAAATATAGCACAGTAACCAAATTATAAATTTGACCCTAAAATTATTTCAGAAAAAAAAAAAAGATAATTGGTCCTGATTCTAAAAATGGGAGGCAGGAGAAACAACTTTTCATTCCGCCTCTCCACCTGATGGGATGTAAGGTTTCATAAATATATACTTGTTGAAATTGGAATGCTATATAGCATGATCACACATTATTTTCTCTCTGAGATCTACTGGAGTTCTACTGACCCCAAAGGAATTCTCCATGGATGCTGAGAATAGAATGGAGATTTGCTTTCAAACTGCAGTACATGTCTATGTATTTGGAACTGCTCAGACATTATGAGTCTTACCAATGGCTTTCATGAGGCTGATACGATAGTCTGTCTTAATTTCTTCTCTTAAACATTTCAGGAATTTCTCCATCTTTAGGCTAGGAAGAATGTGAGTTGGAATATGTTTTAAAATTTTATTCACCGTTTCCATATCCTGAGGTGCCAGCATGTCTTCTCGCACTCCATTATGTATGTAGTGACAATACCGCTAAAAAATGTTTAAAAGATTATGCTTATTGTATGAATTTTGTGACAGATAATTAATTACTACAAAATATTTTTAGCTTTTCTACCTCTTGAGCCTTTTCTGTAACTGAAAGGTGTTTCATAGAATGGATTTTGGCTATCTATCTCTGTTCCTTTTAAAGCACTGATGTCTTTACAATACTTCCATCTGTGTTGATGCAAGCATATAGACCACCAGAACTTAGTTCAGCATATTAAATTACTGATCAAAAAAGCTCTAGAGAACAACATGAGAGGTTAAGAATTTGGGAAGATACTTAACTTGCAAACCTTTTACAACAAAAATCAGAGTAGCTACAAATAAATGAGAAAGGAGTTGACAATATTTAACAGCAGTTTGCTATATTGAGTATTTACATCTCCCAATCCTTATGTACTGCCTTCTTTTCTCAGCTACTTTTTAGTAAACAGTTTCCAGATATATTGCAGATGACCACTGCTGCTACTTTCACCTCACAAAGAAATTATATGAATACCTCTATATCATCCACTGAAGGTGTCTTTTCTCGCTTACTTAGCTCCTTCTCATGTAAATCCATGAGAGCAAATTGTTGTTCTGGGGTCAGTGGCTGGTTGTCTGTATAATTTATGACATGTAGGTCTGGTGTATAAGCAGATACACTCAGTGAAATGCGATTCAAACTCTTTAACAAATCACTATTGAAAAAAAATAATACAAGTTTAGTGAATAAAGAAGCAGTAGTGTTTCAGGACAGATGACAAGGATTATATAAACCATTTGTGCTACACTGAGGACAAGTATGATCTATGGAAGTATTTCAATTATTCAATAAAGAAACTCTCATTAAAATTGTATAATACAATATACTACTTAAACATAAAGGATGTAATTATGTAAAAACTGCCCAGTATCACTCAGACAGGCAAAATTTTATGAGCAGTTCTATCAGAGTCAAACCTATCAGCACAGTTATTTATGTCACCCAAGATCTCCATGTATTCTCATGTGATTATCTTACCAAAATCCTGTGACACAAAAGCCAGTCTTGATGCCCATAAATTTTTTTGTAGGGACTTAACATTTCATGCTTGAATGCCTAAGACAGCATTCGAGTGAAAAGAAATATTAAATCACAACCCAAACTAGACTGACTGTAATAATCTTTACAGTATGTTACCTGTCAGAACTCCATCGCCGTTTTTTCTTAGCAGCTTTAAATACCAGTTAAGAAAAATAAAATACAGAAATGTCTTTCAAATAAGGTATTATTTCATATTGATGAAAAACAGAGCAAAGATAATTAACCAGATAATGAAATAAGAAAAAAAAGCCAATGTCACAAAGAAACAATGCACATGATTATTTGGAGGGATGAACCTAACTAGTTAATCTGAAACTAGCCTTTCATTTATTGAAGTTATGCATGCATTGGCAAATTTGTCTATACTGACTCTGAGATGACAAGCTTGTAAGTGTTTATTAGGGATAAGTGGTTTTTTCCAGAGATGATGCTTTAGCAGATAAAGAATTAGAGATAAAAACGCAGAGATTAGGCAAGCCTAAACTTATAAACACATTCAAATATGGATACGCAGTGATGCCTGTGATATCTCTATCATTGAAAAGGACTTGAGTTTTTTAATATTTTTCAATTTTAAATCCCGTGCAGTAAGACTGTAGTTATTAGCTATGGAGTCACTTAGGTTTCGGAAGTGATGCTGTTCTTTGAATGGAGCTGCCAAAGTCCATGATGACTCTTGCATCAAAGGAGGATAACGGCTTTTTTGAAGGAGGAGCTGAAATTGGAAAAACAAAAGCAAAATTTTTACACAGCACAGGAATTTAAAAAGCCCTCTTAGGGCTACAACAGGATTAAACATTAATTAGTATAAAAAGAAAATACATAGGTCTGATCACCAATATATTTTTATATCATGATGATCTGCACATGTGTAAGGATAATT
Source organism: Drymodes brunneopygia (assembly GCA_013400955.1). Classification (NCBI taxonomy): domain Eukaryota; kingdom Metazoa; phylum Chordata; class Aves; order Passeriformes; family Petroicidae; genus Drymodes; species Drymodes brunneopygia. Next base: position 40,249 of record VZTZ01047296.1, on the reverse strand, counting down.
TGACATAATACTTCAGTAGTACTCAGGCATTTCTTTTGCATGATCAAAGTATTTTTTATAAATAAGAGAAGACAGTATATTATCTAGCTCTTTCTACTCCTCCATATCTCCCTCTTGCTTCTTTTCTTCTCCTTATATTTGCTTAGATTTAGAAAATTCCTATTCCTCAGACCTTTGTTAATGACCTGTCTCCTTTTAACACTCAATCCTTGTAACAGCTGAACAAAGGCACAATTTAACAAATTCAGCTCTTGTCTTTCTCTCACATCAGTAAGGATTTGTAATAGATTTCTTCTGTCTGTTCATTCCATGTTTTCTCAGGTGATGTGGTATCTATAGATGGACTTTTCATCAGTCCTGATGTCTAAATTTACTGAGATAGCTCACAGGCATGTGAGAAGCATGTCTCAAAATACCCTCAGAGATAAAAGTACACAGGACACAATCATGAATATACTTGGAATCATCAGATGATTAAGGCTGGAAAAGACCTCCAAGGCCATCAAGTCCAACCTTTGACCCAGTACCACCCTGCCCACTAAACCCCATTGCAAAGCATGGGAATTTGCCAGCACAAGGGATGTGTGAATGGCCTGACAGCACATACCTCATACAGGCCTGAAGGCCCATCTGAAGCAGAAGCAGAAGCAGAAGGAGCAGCAGGTGCAGGTGTGCGTGGGAATGATAATTTCCGTGACGGTTTTAGACGACTCATGTTGAACATGGAATTGTTTTGTGACTAGACAGAAATGAAAAGCAACTTCAAAGACGTTTATGAAATACTCTGTTTCAAAAAAGACTCATGAAGAAGGAACAGTCCTTCAGTTTTGATAAAAAATTACATATTGTAACTCTTCAATTTTTAATGAAACATTCTTTGGGGTGGGTTCCTCAGCAAAACATATTTTTTGCAGTCATTTGATAAAACTCCTAAACACCAGTAAATGCCAGTTAAAAATAAATCCTTATTTTTATATCCCTGAAAACTACTTAAAATTATTTGAATATTTTAAGTTATACTAAAAACTCCACATGGAGTTTGTAATGGTATAAACTCTGGATATTAGAATATTAAATCCTACCAGACTGCCAAATTGACAGTGAAACAGTCCAAGTTATGTGAACTGTATTAATGGGGAGGGAAGAAAAAACCCTCTGGAATTTTTTCATGTCTAGAATGAGCCAATTACAGAAGAAGCTACTGCTAGGTTGCTGCTGGAAGAAAAAATTGCTCACAAGAACTTTGCAAAGTGTTTTACTACGAATGTCCAGATATCTGTTATGTTTTAGGATTATGTTCCGCCTTTTCAAGGTGATAATACCTTGAGATGGCCTTCCAGGACTCCATACAAAGTTCTGTCAGGACATTTTCTCAGAATTATTTAGCTTCACAGTGTTTTAAGATGCTTTTGAATGGCAACTTCCCTTAGTATAGGCCAAAGCCTCACCCATAGTTGGCTCTGAGTTTCCCAAATCAAATTTGTTTAGGAGATTCACAAGGAATAAATTCCTGAAGACATAGTGACACTATGAGAAAAAGCAGGTGGAAGTGTGTTGTATCTGAACACTAGTGAGTTAAATCATGAAAGAGGAAGTCATAACCCAATACAATTATGTTTGAATAAGATATAATCTGGGGTTTTCTTACATAATTTTAACACACTTTTAGCACATGGTTATTGCTTTCTGATATATCAGTGAAAAATGAGGCTACTGGAACCTAGTTTTCCAGCAGAAAAAACTGTGCCCTTCTCAATATCAAAGCAGAGCCCATTTAGAAATAAAATTTGAGAAAGGACTGATTTGATTTACCTTGTTAGTATTCACCAGCATGCCTGCACACACACACACACAGAAATAAAGACATTATCACTGCCAGACATAACTCATTAAAGAGAGCATGAATTCCTCTTGATTAATGACTCAAGGATTGGGCCTTAGGGTACTTTAAAAATGAAAAAATTATACCATTTATTAGGACATCCATTCATTCATTCTTAAAGGTACAACAGTCATTAAAAAAAGCAATTGTTCATCCTGAAACAACTCCTGACTTATACACCAACTAACCTTTCAAACACCCAAATATTTGAACAAAGAAATCCTTAATAAGAAGTACATTATAAAGGATAAAGTGCAAAGAGTAATTAACAAGAACCTGTGTCTTTTAGTAAGAGTTCTTCCAATGTCAAACCACTAACCACCAGTAATGGCAAATTTCATCTGAAGTTTTGACACAGTTATCAATCTTTCACAGTCACTGCAGAAGAAACTTACCCTCAAGAGACTCGGGCTCTGTGTTGGCTTTATTTTGCTTTGGGTTTTTTGTTTGCTCAGAATTTTTTGGTCCTCTCCCTCAGTGTGAACATCCTTGTTGTTACATGCACTGAAAAGGAACGAGAGACTCATTTCAGGTACTACACAAAATGTCAGTCAGCTTCTATCCCAGCTAACAGAAAGAAGAAAAATCCCAGCTCCCCCACTCCTCGTCTACAACAGTAAGTTTTCTATCCCTCCAAACCTCCATAATCTTTTTTCTCCATTCCTCTCAAGCTCAGTTTTCACCTTAATCTTTCTAACCCCCCCCCCCCCCACCCCCAGCTATCCTTCAAGCAAGACTTTTTATCCACCCTGCTCCAGTTTCCTCCCTGCTGCCTGTTCTCTTCTAGTGTCCCACAGATTCTGAACCCCTCAGCTGTGGTTTACAGCAGAAACACACATTAATTGCCAAGAAGAATACATTCATGTCAAAAGGAACGGGAAAAGAGAATGACAGAGATGCCCAGCATGCCTCACACATCCACAGGATGCACAGGTGAGCAGGGTAAGGGCAGGTACTACCTGCAGGCTGCCTTGTTACCAGTCCCTTTGCCTGTCGCAGCTTGGGGAACTTCTCTGACACTCTGCCTTTCAGTCCTCAGCTTAGTTGCCCCAGTTACAGCATAGCTGGTGCTTGGAGACAGAATTCCCTCCTCCCTCTCCTCTCCCAGCAGAGAGGAAACAGCCCCTTTCAGTGTTGTGCCAAGCCGTGGTCAGGGAGATCAGTTGTGGAACCAATGAGAAACTGTACAGGCTCCTTTTACCTCTGAAAGTTATGAAAAATGTAGTCCTGAGACACCTGAGATATTCTAACTTCTGCATGAAAGCACCGTACAGAGCTGCCAGAGCAGTAAAGGCTCTATAAACACAAGTTTTCTTAATAAGAATTGGAAAAAAAAATTCAAGATTCAAAATCTTAAATCCAAACACCTCCACTTTTCCACCATTCAGAATCAAACTCCCTGAAGGTCTGAACGCAGCAGGTGGGATACCCCCAATTCCTCTAAGCCTGTATGCATTTGCCTCCCACTCACAGTCATCACTACATCCTGAAAGAGTCTTCCATCACATTCCTCCACAAATGGGAATTACAACCCTCCAACATGAAACCTAGCACAGTCTCTTAATAGCTACCCTCAGGAGGGGCCTTGTACATGTTCTGCCAATACAGCAAGAGTTCCATTTCAAACTCTTTCCCATCATCTTTGCTATTTTCCATCCAGTTTTCTGTGAGCTGTGAGAATGGCTGACATCCCCAAGTTAACAGTACAGCACAGTTTTCCTTCTATCTTGCCCTTAGACCATCTACAAGTGGGACACTGTTGTTGGCCATTGTTCTTTAAACACAGGCCAGCAGTGCAGGGTACAGAACCAGCACTGCTGGTGCTGGTAATTGCTTGGCTAACGTGTGCTGTAACCCTCCAAATATTTCAGTGCTGGTTTGCAACATGAGTATTTTCCTGCTAATTGGAGCTGACACTGGCATGAAGACAAGCTCAATTAAGCAGCAGTTAAGAGTAACTACTGTTCCTCTGTGCATATCAACTCGGATGCTCATATATGCATGCCCTTCGAAGTTGAATAACTTATCTGTGCTGCTTGGAAAACATTAAAACCAGTTATTTTGTATAGAGGAAGACTATATATGAATTTTTAGCAGAAGAGATAATTATGCATAGCAAGAAACTAATTTACTAAGAAGTACGAGACTATCTTCAAAACTGCAGCTATGGCATGCTTGAAAACAGCCAGAAATTTAAAATATCCAATATATTTCAAACTCGACTTCATTAAACTTTATAGTGCCATTATCATTGGATTATGTCACACTGTAATTCTGCCTGTTAGTTTTCCTTACGCTCACCTTTTTAAAAAAGTATACAAACTCAACAAAATCATTATTATGTACCCTAGTATACCAGGAATATCAATCCACTGTGCACTTTAATAATAAGAGAAATTAACATGTTATGAGTTCAAGCAAAATGCACTTGCCCTGACCATTCTCTTCTTGCAGGTATCTTGTGCTGGGCTTTTAGACTCCATGGTCTGAATATGTGTTAATATGCAACTCTTACTCCCTCTGTCTACAAAAATCCTTGTATCTGCAGAGATCATTGACATCAGCACCTCAAAGACACAGAGCTCCAACAGTCTGGTAAGTCTAACCCCCCATACTTCATATAACCTCTTTCTGCATTAATTTCCAAATCAAACATGCTATTTATTTTGTTGCCTTTAAAAAAATTAATCCTGAAACCATTAACATTCAGTTTTGTAATACTCTCATAGGTGGCACTGATTAAACGATTAAAACAGTCACGAGAGACATGAATATTTAGCTCATTCCTGACTGCAATTTACAGCATGAAAAATTCCGTGTGGCAGAAGCTGGGAATTCACCGGAGCCTCACGCTTGCATGTTCACACCAACATGATGGCTCTGCAGAGCAGCCAGGCCAAACCATGGTGCGACACACCTCACCGAGCATCCCTGCTGAGAACAGCCAAATGCTGAGACACTGCAGGAGCATTGCTTTTGCTCAAAACCCAGCTAAATTCTTAAAGTAATTGCTCCTCCACACGGCACGTCTCCTCGAACAGGTTTGCCATGTGGGCACCAAAACACCTGGAGGCAGCAGGGCAAGGTGGAAACGTGTAGGAACAAGAAACCGTGACGGGGGAAGGTGGCTGTTCCAGGTGAGGAGCTTCACAGCAGCCGCTCGGCCGCTCCTCANCGGGGCCGGCGCCGCCCCGCTCCGCCAGCCCGGGCTCCGGCACTGCCCGGCTCTGCGGGAGGGCCGCGGCCCGGCAGCGCTGCGGAAGCGGGGCCGTGTCCCCCCTCACCTCCGGGGGACATACGCGGGGACCCGCTGGTTCGTGGGGATGGCTGCAGCGGTGATTAGAAGGGGGTGATTAATGTGCCCTGGCCGCGGTGCTGGGTGCCCGGTGCAGGCCGCGGGCGGTGGCGGAGGTAACGCCCGGGCTCGGGCGCGCCCCGCGGGCAGCTCCTGCCCAGCGCTGCCGGCAGCGAGGGCTCACCCGCTGTGTGTGACAATGCCGAGTGCCCAGGAGGGCCCGTGTGTGTGCAGGGAGCACAGTGGGGACACTGGCGCCCTGGCTGCTCGGGGTTGCAAACAGGAAAACGCATCCTCTAACCTGCCCCTCGTAAGGGTCTCCCTGCAACAAAAGCTGGGAATTTTCAGGGAGAATGCTGAGCCGAGGTTTCCTTTAAACTGCCACAATTAAATATGTTCAGAGCGTCTGGAAGCATTTCGCCGTTATACGCAGAGGTTTGAAGCTGTATGGGTAATGCTCTCAATGCTGAGCACAAGGATACTCACAGAAATAAGTCTCAGTGTGTTACCGGTTTCCAGCATCAATAGCAACAAATTGTCCATGCAGGTAGTTAGAAGTGATTTTTTTACTGATAAGTGAATACCCTGATGGGTAAGCACGGGGTTAATGTTATAAAGGAAGAAGGTGAGAGTCACCTCTATCTTGCTCCTTGGCTTTGGGAGTTTCAGAAGAGCTTGCAGGGACAAGCCTTCTGCATTAGATGTGCTTTTGTAAAAGTAATGTTTTAAACTCTGTATCATTTCATCTGAAACCTGCATTCTCTCTTTATACAAAAGAAACATTTTGTTTTCAAAGAGCATCTGTATGAGCCTGTTACTAACTGTACCTTAATTTTAAGGAAATTGGATGGCTGAGTGAGAACTGGCTGTTCAGAAGAGGTCGTGGCTGAGGATTAATAACATGTCTAAAGAAATGCAGGAACTACAGAAGCAATGGCACTCTGTGATGCAGACCATCCACAGCAATGCAAATGTGGGTCTGGATTGTCATTTTATATATTTATAAAGCTAGTCCTTTCATAACTATCAGAATATCACACCCTGATTTAAATGTGCTCCCTGTTTTTTAAGTGAGGCCTGTGGGAAGGCCTGTCCTCCCACATCTTCAGTCAAGAAAAAGGGAAGCCTGCTCTGCATTTTTGTGTTTTACTGGCATAACCCTTTGAGACAGTAGAGTGACATTTTAGTGAAATGGTTGTACAGCTCTAAAAAGAACTAAAACTACAATACAGGTTTCCTTAAGGGAAGGGAAACTACTGCAGTAAAATTCTGGTGTATAGCTATGACTGCCTCTGTAAAAGGATTTTTTTTTTTACTAGTAATATTATTAAATTCTTAACAACTCTCTGATATAGACATGCCTGTGCTGTATTTTGATTCCATAAATGACCAGGTTTCAGATGTTACTAAAGGAAAGTTGATAATTTTTAAATGTTGCTGGTTTTTTTAATTAACAAATGGAAATCTCTGGTTCAAAATAATGGTTGCTGAGATCCCAGTGAAAGCTGCAGTTAGACTGATTTCTTTTTTTACTTGTTTTCAGATTGTGGGTTTGTTGTTTTTTTATAATTTGTGCAAGAATAGAACTGGGAAGTCCAAGAGAAACATGTCTGTTGTTCATAGAGTTATATTTGCCCTGAAGTTATCTAAATTTGCAGCAAGTCCCCATAGCTTTTAAACAGAGGCAAGAGCTGCTCCCTATTCCAGCTGCAGACTGACAAAAGTTTTATCCTACCTGTAGTTCACTGTAGAAACAGTGATCTGTGAAAGGGATCTGTAACAAGAGATAAAAAAAATCTGAAACGTTTTCCTTTCATCCACAGGTTGTTGCCTTTATGAATTCTCGTGTTGGCCAATATTTAGATGACCATCCTTTTGTTGCCTTATCACTCCTGATGTTTATTGCAGTGTCCGCTGTTCCTGTTGGATTTTTCCTGGTTTTTGTTGTTACAACAGCTGTAATGGCCTGTATTGGTGTGATAGTCATGGAAGGTACTGTATGCATTCATGGGTGTACTTACCTATTCCCTTTTAAGGCATGTTATCTTTTCTTTTTTTAGTTTTTCCTTATGGAAGTCTGAGTCCAAGCAATTGAGGATTTCTGTGTGTAGTCCTCAGGTCTCACAAGTAGTAAAACTCTTACTATAAGAACAGTAATCTGATTAAGTGTAGTCTATACAGGGGAAATCCTATTTTCATTTCTAATCCCAGCCACCAGGATATGCCTAAACCAGTTATCTTGAGCATACATAGCTTTTATTGAGGCTAGCCGGGTGAGTGAGGAAGATGGTTTTCCCAAATTGTTTAAAACTGGGGTTATGGTAGAGGGTCAGCTCTTCTAATTTGTACATAGACTTGTCTAAATAACAAACTGACGTTGTTTTTTTAGGTGTTGTCATAGCCATAGGTGGCATAGCCCTTCTGTGTGTGCTGTGTGGCCTGGGAGCCCTGTCCCTGGGAGTTTCTGGAGTGCTCAGTGTTTCTTACGTTGCACTTTCAACTCTGGTCAACTACTGGTGTGCATCAAAGTGAGTATGGATGTCTTGATCCATGCTTGGATCTCAAACTCTGCAACTGTGCTATTGCATTGATTGTTTCATATGTTTTTTTTCTAAATGAGCCACTATTGCTTAATTTAACAATGGTTCTTGAATGCTTTGAATCTTGGGCTACCCTCATGGCTTGAAATGCAGCAGACAGAGGTCTGGTCATCAATAGGTATCTTAATGAGTGTTAACACATGCCCTTTTTCCTATTTGGGAAAGAAGAAATACAAATGGTCCTTAAATGTGAATGTGCTAACACAACATGACATCAGGCAATAAAATACAACTTTGTCTCACTCCAGTGTGTTGCTTTAAATGTCATTAAAACCCACTGCCAAGTTAAATTTTGTGTAGAAGATGAAACTTTTGCAGTTTTTTCTGCATGAGGACCCAGCAGTCTCTGCATACCTGCAGTTGTAGAGTAAGGGGCCAAAATTGGTTGTAGGTTTAGGATAGGCAGAGGACAGTGTGATCAAAATAGAAACAACAGGTTTTGTAGGATACTGTACAGGTACAGGTCGCTAGTTGTGCCTCCCAGGACTTGGGGCTTAGAGTCCTATTGCAGTCAGCATGGCTCAGCCAGGCAGCTGGGAGCAGGAGGCAGCAGCAGGCTGTGCTGGAGTGCCACCTGCAGCCCCTGAAATCCCTGCCAGGGAAGGAACCACAGAAATCACTGAGGCACAGGGAAGAGCAAGAAGAAAAATCACAGCTGCTCCCTTTCTTGGCTTTCTCAGTTTGTTCCTTCAGCACAGCTGTGTTTCACAGCTCTTGAGGACACCCAAAGCTGCCTAAGATGGCAGCAGGGTGACAAAAGCATGGTGCAAGGCCCAGTGTGCTCACACTTGTTTCAGGGCATGCTACCAGCTCTGGAACTGGCCCTCAGTTCCAGAAGACTTCCATTTTCCATAGTATATCCAAATGCACAATGCCCTGTTGAGCTACAGCTTCGATGTTAAAACCAGTAATACCGTCTAGTTTTGTATTCCTGTCTTTTGAGAGAAGCTTAGGTAGACCAGCAGCAGCTGTAAACTGCTGGTGAGATGTCCAGGACATCTCACATTGCTCATCTTTTTTGATCAGGAAGTTAAAAGACAATAATCTTCAGGAAGAACAGACTGTAAAACCATTCTTTTCTCATTTATACAGGGGTCAGATAAGGAAGCAAGATGTTAATGGAAGCTTACCACAGAAGAAGCCCGACTTGGATCTTTCTGCCAATACTGGGAAAAGTGAATAAGTGGGTTTCTCCCCCCTTCATAGGCACTTAGCAGTACAATTCCAGCCTTTGCTCTGTAATTGTTTACTCATTAGGCATTCTCAACCATTGGGTACTCCTATAAACTGAGAAAAATAATATACATCTTACACTGGCACTGCAACAGGGAGCTTAAGAATAAGCACCAGTACAGTGCAGTAGTAAGTGTATGTGCATGATGGAATGTTCCATAGAGTTTGGTAAAAGGATGTAATAATAGTTGATCCTGTTAAGTCAATGGCAAGGAGGTGGACAGAAAGGGGAGGGAGAGGACTTCTCAGATACTGGAGTTCTGAATATACTCTCTTTAGTCCATAGGAGTGGTCATTTTGATACAGAAGTGTCGAAGTTCAGAACAGTAGAAACATGTTCTGAATGTGGAAAAATATTTGTAAGCCTTAACAACATTTGTTAATAGTATGAGTAGACCACACCAATGCTTTATGTTCATTATACAGGGAAAAGTGGGTTTGTCATATGTTAAGTCATGGTCTAAGCTTTTATCTTCCTTTTCAATGTTATGTTATTCCAAAGGGATATTTTCCTTATCCTAATTGCATCATCATATCAGGGTTATGCGTAAGTCTTGCATTTTTTCCTATTTGTTTGGGTATTTAAATTGTCTGGTTTGCTTCTCAGTTGCAACTTCGTGTATGTTATTTAAACTTTATCCATTTTTTTATTTTTAACCATTAAGAAGGTATCTAACTATATTAGTTTAATAAAGTGCTGTTTGTTTAACCAGATTGTCTTATCAGTCTGTTTTATTCTACAGTAAAAGCAACTTTTTCACGTCTCCTTTTAGGAAGGCTGCATTTGGAGCTGAGTTTTTCTCCTTGATTGAAGTATTTTATATGGTCAACACTGCTGAGCCACAAATTGCAGATTGCTCTCCTTCTCATGCCTGTAAAGGAAGTTCAGATGTCTAAGGTCTAAATTAGTTTTATAGATTTTGCATGAACCAACCTGCTGCTTAACTAAAGCATGGACACAGAGCCTACCTGAGCTGCAGTGTGCTTCACACAGCAGTGGTGGTAATAGTTTCAGCCCTTAGGGTAAGCTGGCCCCGAAGTTGAGCTGTAGAGTGAAATAATCCCCAGAGTTCCAGGAGCCTTTTATTTTAATGACACATTAATTCAGCAAACATTACAAAGCCACAGAACCAGCCTTCCCTCAGGTAAGGCTGCCTGCAAGAGCTTTCCAAGAGGCACCTCCAAAGACAGAGCAATAAAAAGCCCTTACACCTATTCTAAAGTTACAACATTCCAAACCTTTATAGCACAGCTCATACATGGAGATGCAGCTAAATCCTTTCCCCTCAGATTCCTTTATGCCCTCATCTTCTGAAGGGAAGAGGCATTACTTAATAAAATCAGCAGACACTAAAATAAGTTAGTTTAGTCCCACTCAGAGTCTGACCCAACATGAACCATTTCCTTCTGCAATTTATCTTTCATTATACAACTCATTCTGTCATCAGCACTCAGAATACTCAGTTACCCGCAGGTGAACTTGGAGCCGTTTGGCTCCTGCTGCCCTGACCTTTGTGTGGTTATCAGCCTGTCATTTCAAGGCTTCTCACTGTGTCCTTTCAGCAAGAGCTGCTTTTTGTGCTGTGCCATCACCACAGTGTGGTTTTCAATCAAGAGATGCTGAAGAGAAAACTAGGTCAACATAAGAGTAGGTGTTTTTACTGGAGACAGTAAGGCATCCCTTAAAAAGAGGGCAGAGGTTGTTTTCTTCTTTAAATTATTAAACACTGCAGTAGAGCTAAGAAGTCCTTAGCAAGACAGGCTGAGGAGAAGCTGCCAAGTCCTTTTTCTCAGTTACTCTCTCTGCAGAACAGCACCAACCCCACAAGAAACTGGCAGAAGACTCCCATCCCAGTGGCACCATTTCTAACCTGCTCCTCAGCTTTCACAGATCTGGTTCACTGCCCCTCACTTTAGGCTTAAACATGCCTTAATAGGCAGCCACTCCTGTGGCCCTGAACCCCCGGGGGACCCCAAACATCCCATGTCTAAGGAGATTTGAAGCAATCAACTGTGGTATGGTTCCTGAAGCAGCTGCTTGAGCTCAGGCTGCAGAGTCAGTGCTGCCTTCACCTGCAGCACAGTCCCTGACTCATTCCCTCTGCCTCCTCTTGCAGCACCATCATCCCCACCTCACCCCTGCCCTGAGTCAGAAGAGAGGGATCTCTGAATGCAGGAGAGCAATCTTTTTTACTTATAAGATGAGCTTAAACTTCCCAGGTAATACACTTACCAGGGGACAGAGAGGCAGCAGCACACATAGAGGAAGAGAGAAGAAATACATGTGGCTGGGCTCTAGGGTGAATTATTTACAAAATAGGGAACAAAATCCTGTGTTTTCCTTAATTTAAGTTAATTACATGAGTCTTCATTCAAACTGCCCCTGCAATGTCCCCAAAGAGCATTAACTGAGCCACACTGAGAAAACCCACAGTTAATCCTCCCAGAGACCAAGGACAGATCTCTCACATGCCACATCTGAAGCCTTTCCCTAGGCAGACAATATCAGCCAGGGGCAAAAACCAGGGAAGGACAGCCTTCTCTTTGACCTAGATAGCTGTCACCATGTGCAACCTCTTTGTCTCACCTCCTCAGGCAGTAAAAACAGTACAAAATACAGAAGTCAAAGAGTGAAAGTAAAGCTCTCACTGCTTCTCATACTGAAGGTACCCAAGTTATTTTAAAAACCTGCACTACTACAAGTCTGCAAGATAAATACTTTAGCTTATTGGGATGTTAACTAGCACATTTACATTCACACAACTGTAACATTATTTAGTAAACTCCAGCCACCCTAGAGTAAAAGGTTCAAACTCCATCAATGAGAACCAAGGAAACTTCTCTACCTGAGAAGAAACACTAAGATCTTTCTCCCACACTTCAGAACAAGAACGATGGAGAGGGAGAATATTAAGATTAGCCATGTTTGGGTCAGAAGAGCTAAACAGCCCGTACAGTTAAGTACAACATACTGCCAAGTACATAAACTCTTTTCATCAAGCACCACTTATCTGACCTCTGCAGAAATACTTCATATTCCAGCCAAGTACTAAGTCAACAAGACTTAAGTATAGCAGGTTGTTGGCTGGACAATAGCTTAAGTAATCCTTTCAACCCTAACTTCTATCAGGCTGATGACAGTAACTGACTTGATATTATTGGCTCCAATGTTTCTTTCATTGTGTTTATAGTATTATAATTTTGATTAAACACTAGCATAAAGTCTAGCGATCATATTGATTATGGTCTCTACTCCATGCTCTCTTTGCATGAAATACACATGAATACTTAGAAAATGCAGCCTGAAAACTATTGCATTAATAATAGCTCATTAATAATGCCTAAATGAAGTAGGGGCTGTGGCAGACAAGCCCACAGCTTGTACTGTTTATGCACAGCATATTTGACAAGTGGCAAGGTCTGGCCACTGACTTGATCTGAAACCCTGCACACTGAGAGACCACAGAGCTGGACTTGTGATGATCACTCCCCCTGCTTACTCAAAACTGCCAGACAACGTTTAACCTAAGGCTGTTACACTCCTACTGCAACAAAACACTTTCATTCTGTCACATGCAATTATATTTTATGCCTCATTTCCTTGACTATGCAAGGCAAGGTGAACAAACTAAAAAATAAGAACTGCATGACCAACTGCCTCACCTCAGGTAGGCAATGCTACATCTACAGACAGTGCTGTCAGTATTACAGACAAGACAGCTTTAGCTGTACTCACACTTTTTTCTCCTCCCCCATTTGAGACCCCAAATTACCTATTCCTGGTGCCCCTATTAAGTGGCCAATGAAACTTCCAGCCATCAGAAGATCAGCTCTGGCAGTAGGAAGAATCTGTTCCACTTTGGTTTTTCTAATGTCCTTTTAGACTTCTGTATGCAGAAAAGGGAGGCTTCACTGTATATCTCCTTCAAAGGCCTTTTGTAATAATCTGATTCCCATAATAAGGGCAAAGAGACTTTTGTTTTGTTTTTTACAGTAACCTTTTAACACAAGTGCTGGGTGTTGCTAAACAATTTCAATAAAGCCAGGTTTTAATTTCCAGGTATAGAGCAGTGCTCATGTTTACAAGAGCAGCTGGAGGAGCTACTCATACTGCAGATACTGGCACAACATAGATTTTTATTTAAAAAACTCAATTAAATTGAATCACAATTGTGAACAGTGATAAGCAATTCAGGAAAGGAAATTGGCTGCAAAGTTCTACAGGAATTTAACATACCAGTGGCCCATTTCAGAACAAAGACACTCAGGAAATTAAGTATTATAGTCATTGTTAAAGACAAATCTACAATAAAGGAGATGTTCAGAGGCTGAGCAGTGTTGATTTGCATAACTACATGCAGGAGAGGGAATACATGACAGACACAATTCACCGAGTGACTATGCCAAGTTTATTTGGAAATACACACTAACATACCACATTTACCATGTAAGCTCTTCTCTTTAGGCATTTAAGAAAAGCCAAAAATAGTAGCATTGTGGCCAGAGAGAGAACACCCACAGCAGTCATTGCAAAGCCAGTCCACGCCTCCTTGCTCAGGAGAGTGCTCCCTGCAAAGCAAAGGGAGAGGCAATTTGTTTGTGGAGACAGAGCCTCACTAAGCCCAAGCAACCCCCCAGCAGCACAGTGGCTCAGTACCTCGGGCTGCAGACCACTCTTCTGGCACGAGGAGGACAGGGCCCTGCAGGCTCACCACAGCAGGGTTCACAGCTGCCATCCCACTTTCTACAATAGAAGCACAGCACAGTTGAACCTCACAGTGCAATGGGTTATCTTGGATCAGCGCAACCTAAAACCCACCCAGCCATTACCTCGCTTGCTTCTGGATGGCCTTGGGCATCTTGGTATGCACAGTGGGGAATCCGGGTGAAAACGGTGGCAGATCAGAACACTGCAGTGGAAGTACACCTGGGACAGAGAGTGAGAGGAATGAGAGGTCCATTTTGAAACAACTGCTCCTACTAGTGCTCCAAAGTAGGGAGACAATGTCACCTACCAGGCCAGGAAGGGCTTTGTCACCAGAGACAAAGGCAAAAGTCTTCACTTCCAGCCTCTGGCGATAGTTAGCATAGCTGACACCACGGCCCACAGGGTGAAACACAGTCCTGTAGCTGTCTAGGTCATACTCACACCTGCCAAAAAACGAGAACCAAGTCAGAACATTAGGATAGAGAAGGTTTGGGTTGTTGATGTTGACTTCTTTAAGAAGCAGATTAAAGTTCAAGGCTGAGGTGCTACCTTCTTCCTGCAAATTCCAGCATCCCAGGGCAGTACTTGGAAAGCCCTCATACTGAAGAGGGAGCAGGGGAGAATCTGGCAGTCCTCCCACCTGCTACAAGAGGTGCTTCCATTTGTTTGGCAGGGCACTCACCCATCTACAACAATATTCCACTGGGGCAGTGATCTTGGCTCTTGCGAGGCCGTTGCCCAGCAGTCGTCCAGGACCAAGTGCAGGTTGGGGTCATTCCGGTTCAGGACCTGCACTTCCAGGAAGATGGGCTGGCGCAGGTACCTCACTATGGGATACTGATCCTCACGGTATGGCTGCCTGTACGAGTCCTCTGCAAGAGCCAAAGCCCTGTTAGATAACCCAGGGTGCAAAGAGGGCCTCACAAGCTTTTCACAACAGCAGCTGGTTGGACAACTACTGTCTGTCCAAGCACCACAGACTTGAGGCATCTGCCTCAAGCAGTGTGGATGAGCAGGAAGGAAGCACACCAGCACAGTGGAAGTCCGTGCACCAGAACAATTCACTCATACACTCTCCCCCTCCACCAGCTCCAGATAATTCCCAGCCACCAAGCCCAGAGCCAGCTTTACCTGGGTAGCTTAGAAGAACTAAGGAGAGGGAACCTTGGTTCACTGAAGGAGGTGGAGGGGAAAGGTTGTCTACTTTTATAGTGAGGGAGGCATCACCATTGCTGAAGGAGCACATGACTGTTAACCTGGAACAAGGAAGGAGCAGGTAAGTCATATATTGATGTGTGGCTAATACAGTACTGGATAGACTAAAGAGGTTTCCAGACACACCTGAGTTCACTGTCCCTCGAGATCCTGGTCAGGGGAAGGTCTGTCCACAATGCCCTCACCTCATTCTCATAATGAATCTGCTCCCCATCAAACTGTGGATAAATAACAGCATCAGAGTAAGGGTGTTTCCCAAAGCCTGAATCCCACCCCCATCAACCCTGGCCACACACTTACCCAGTGCCTGGTCCCACAGCCATTCAGTGGCACATGGAACCAAACCCTGTCATTCAAAGGTGACTTGTAGGCTGGCCGGCACACAGGATCCCTGAGCCTGAGTGTATCCAAATCCAGCAGAGGTGTGGTACTCTCAGCAAGGATTTCAAAATCCATGTACCCGTCCTGGGTGCATACAGCAGCTGTAACAGATTCACATAAGTTGTCATGTGAGTCAGTGACAGCTCTGTCTGCCAGGAGCTGTCGGTGAGATGAACTAATCCAACACAGTGTTGGAATGAGCCATGCAGAGGGATCACATCTGAGCAGCACAGGCACTGAGGAGCTGCTGGAGTCAGTCACTTACCTATTGGTGTGTGCTGCTCACAGGGGCACTCAGGGTACATCAGCATTGCCACAGTCTCCCCATGGAAGTGAAAAGCCAGTTTCAAAGAAGACATGTAGTACTGAAGTCCTGAGCAGCTCTCCCCAGGTAGCTGAAGGACAAGCGTTACTTCTCTTGGAGCATGACTATAAGAGCTCTTTTTAACACACACACCTGTTAGACCTGATTAACAAAATAAGCTGAGCCTGAAGAGCACAGAGGCCACAGGGGAAGCTCATTTGCATTGCTCCAGGCATGCCAAATACCTACCCCCACTCCAAGAGGAATATTTTGACATCCATCTGTCTTTGCAAAAAGACTCCAGGAAACCCAGGTTACCTTGCATGATGCCCATCTAGTACAAAGTCATTTTGCATTTATTTTAATCACACCTGCCCTCACAGCCAGCCACAGGGCATGATTGACTTGACAGATGCTTAGTCAAGATCAAAGCTACTGTGCTCTGAGTCTCAAAACACCAAGGAGGTGTGATCACATCGACACCTGTGACTCAAGGATCAGAACTCACCCTGGACTTCAGGACTCCCCTGCTAATATGCAGCCTGACCCCTCCCTGTGTGTCCAGAGTGATTCCATTTTCATGAAGCTGATCCATGGGAATGGTTTTATTCTCTACACCCATATCCATAAGGATCCCTGGAAAGGCTGGGATGGCAACAGTCATGTGTGTTGCATTACAGATTACGGGACCTGCAACAACATCTTTGATAAATATAGCATCAGTTTTCCCTGGGGCAAAAGCAGGTCAGGTTCTGACTTTTTCCATGCATTACCTGGAGCACAAAGCATTCTTGACTCCACAGTCAGTCTGCTCTCAGGAGGGCCATACATGAGCTTGAGTGCCACAGTGTAGAGCACCTTATCATTGTGCTGACAAAGAAGATGGAGCTCTATTAGACAGTGCTCAGCTCCTGATCCATCATAAGACCAGCCCCAGAGGGCCATGTAGTGCATCAGGTTCAGGTTTGCTGCTATTCATGTTTGCAACAGCAGTTTCTTCCCACCTCACTCACCCTTCCTAAAAACAGCTGCTGATCATGAGACTGCCAGTCAGATGTTCACAGGGCTGGCTGTGGAAATTCCCCCTCACTGTGCTGCTGTCTGAGGGGCACACTGTGCCTCCCCAGTCCCTTGTGCCAGGCAGTTCAGTGACAGCTGTGCAAAACCCAAACAGCTGGGCATGCACCAGCTCAGCCCAGCAGTGCATCAGCCTGACAAACTTTAGCCCTGCCCTGAAAATGCTTTCCCCAGGTTTATAGGGGGGAGATAGTGCTGGCCAAACAGGGGCTGGGTCCCCATTCACATACCTTGTAGGACACAACTCCAGTGGCAGCAAAGGCCACCTGAACAATCAGGCTGTGGCCATCAAATAGAAAGTTATAGCCTTGCTGCATTGCTTGCCCAAGGCTCAGCTGATGTATTCTGGTTCCATCATCAACTGACAGATTCCAGGACATTGGAGCTGCTGGAACCTGCAAAGCAAGAGATCCTTGCTTAGGGAGGGAAGGCACAGAACCATCAAGGCATTAAATTTCCACCTCTCAAGGCTTTACATTCAAGCTCCCCATGTTGACAATACAGAACTAGGCTTCCTAACAAGATGCAAGTACATCAGAGAGGTCCCTGCCCAAATTTGGAGATATCAGGATCAGTTTAGGCCAAAAAACCAGGCACTCCCTCCCACCTCCCTCTGCAAGGCAGAAGAAACATACCATGTGCTCATCACTGAGGCTTGAAATAAGTCCTGGGAAGGTAACCTGAAACACAGCACAAGAATTAGGCTACAGGAACTTGCAGGGTTGTTGCCACAAAGCAAAACCCATTCCCAAAGGAGACAGCCAACATCAGCTTCCCAGTTTCCCCTGCAATAGGACTGGAGCCAGACTGGGTGTGACATTAATGACCATTTGCAAACCAGCTCTCCAAAGAGCCAGCAGCCAAGCCAAAATGAACGTGCAGCCAAGAGACCTCCTTGCAGCTCACTGGAGCTTTTCCCAGCTTTCTGCAGATCCCTGACACACAATTCCAGGAGACAGCCACCCTGCCTTGCAAGCCTCAGAGCAGAATCTAGAGCACTCCCACTCCCCTACTTACTGCCATGAAGTCTTTTGTGCAGTTTGTTGCACCAGCAAACGCAGGAGCACCGATTTTATCTGCATGATCACTGTCACAGTGAGTGTTGTAGGTGACATTCAGCTCCTCTCCCATTGTGTCATTCACCATCAGCCTCAACCAGAGCTGGTGCTGACCATGCTACAGACAAGAGACGTTAATTAGAAAGAGGCAGCAGTACTCATTACAGTATGAGGGCAGCTAAAAGCCCTTGGGACAGAATGCTAACTTCAGAGCTGGTTTAGGTGCTTGTAGCACTGCAAGGACAAGATAACTTCTTGATTTAAAAGCCCAAAGGAAAAGGATGAGATCTTTAAGAAAGCAGGGTGGCACAGGGTTAGGTTGAAGAGCAAGAGATACAAGGATAACTGCAGAAGTCAAGAAGAAAACTCTAAAGAGTAGCAGTTTCCAGTGCCAGAGAATAAACTGTCAAAAAAACCTAAGCTAATAAACAGCAAAACAGAGTCTTGTGGTATTTCAAATACCTAAAAGCAACAAATAGCAGTAAAGCATCTGGTTTTGGCCTCCCACTTACTCCTCTACCTCAACAGCTATAACCAGCATGGGGTGTTAATTGTCTGTCACTACACATACATTTAAATAGATTGGTGCTCTGAAACTCTTGAACCTGGTCCATCTCCCTACAAGAAAACCTGTCAAGCAATTCAAGTTCTCTACAAGAGGACAACATTTAGGGCAGGCTCTGAGGTATTTAATGCATAGTTGAAAGACTAAGAATTTCAGTAGGTTTGGTTTTCTTTTTTCAACTTTTGGCACAAAGTGTTCTTCTATATGAGTCTTCAATTATCACAAGTATAAGTATCCTCAGTCTTGAAGAAAGGCAGAAACAGTAACCCTGTTAAACGCAGTCCTGGCCAGGGAAAAAAAACTAAACATCTCCTAACTCATCACAGCAGCTTCCCAGAATGAAGACCACTTTACCTGCAGGCTGGTGCAGTTGACAAACAGGACACTGAGTGTCAGCCTCTCATAATCCACAGTGTGGTCACAGGACACGATCTCCTCACCACTCACATCTAGGAGAGATGTGGAAGATTAGCCCTGCAGCAGGCAGGTTTCAGCAGGAAGGGCCAGGGCAGCAGCAATACATACCAACAACACACACATGCCAGGAGTAGTTGCTGAGCTCTCTGGAAAACTCAACTTCCATCCCATTCCTATGACAGGTCACATTCTCTGCAGAGGGAAGACCACCATGAGCTCCAGCAAACCCTGCTGTAGGCAAACACCCTGCAAGCCCCCAGCCAGCCACCCTTCAGAGCCCCTCTGTGCCAAGGCAGGGGGAGAAAGCAGCTCCAAACAACCCCAAAGCGCACATCCCCAACACTGCCAGCCCAGAGAGAGCACTTTACCCAAGAGATTCTGATCCCCCAGGCCATCAGCACAAGGGGCTAAGGGCAGCAAAAATCCAAACAGGAACAGCAACCTGCAAGGAAAAGAGAACCAAATGAGAGAGCAGCAAGGAAAGGACCCAGCTCCCTTTCTGTCCCACACCTCACTCACCACATCCTTGAGGTACTCCAGCACTGCTGCTCAAGCCTCATCTCTTGAGGGCACCACGAGCTTAGTCTTTGGTTGCCCAGGGAGGATTATATAGCCCTGGTGCTGGCTCACACAGGTGCCACCTCTTTGCTGCCCAGGGAACAGAGCATTTGCACCTGCTGCTCCTTGAGTGGGGAGGCCCACAGGAGACCTTCAGGTGATACTGAGTTTTTGGCATGGAGTGTTGTTGCCTTCTATTTTGAAGGCATCATTTTCTTGCTCTGATAATGTCTTCCCTTCATTCCCTTGCCTAGATATTTCATAGAAAAATGCACAACTGCCTTGGCAGTTATTTTTTTAAATGGCGATTCCTGTGCCACTTTGCTGTCCTTGTCCCTTGCTCATTGGCATTTGAAACACCAATGAGCTCAACGTGGCTTTCCTTGGGACTGTTTGAAGCACTGGGGGAGATAACATGGGGCTAAAAATCCCCAAAACCAAGGAAAAGGTTTTAACAAAGCAAAGAGCCTGAATGCCGGGTCAGGACTTCTCCTTTTGAGCACTCACAGCAAAAATTGCAGAAGTCCCTGTGATACAACAGATAATGTCACTGCTCCCAGCCCTAGAGTGTGCAGGCTCTGCAAGGGATGCCCTTGGACCCACAGCAGAACAACAATCACGCCAGGTGGGTCTCAGGCAGCACTGGCATTGGTCACACTGAGCCTGGCATGGGTCACATCGAGCCTGGCATGGGTGACACTGAGCCTGGCATGGGTGACCCTCAGCCTGGTGTGGGTCAGGCTCAGCCTGGCTGTGGCTGCTCAAGAGGACATCCAGCAGCAGTGTGTCCTGGGGCACAGCAGTTTTGCCCCCCTAAAAAGTGAAGAAATAAGCTCTTATTGTTGTTTTAAATGTTGTCATCATCTCTGAATTGTGTAGCCACGATTACCCAGTGTGACTAATTTCATTCTTCTCTAAGCCCATTAGTTCCAAAGATCTCATTAGGCAAGCAGAGACTTACTTGCCTCCCCTTGCATGGCCTTTACCATACAACATTTGGTGCTTATAAAAGTTGCAATGAAGAAATGTTGTGCTGGATAATACCTCATGCAAAGCAGATGGCACAACACCATCACTGTGCAGATTTGTGTTCCAAGTTATCTACAACAACTTAACTGGTGATGCTGCAGCCTTTCAATCTAAATAGTTTGTTTAACTGGTAATATTTTATTTGAGACAGTTCTCAAATTAATAGAATAATACCCTTATACACGGTAAAATCCAATAACAAAGCTTCTGGTTAAATAATTCATTAGCTTACAACATCTTGTACCATCACAAGAGAGTTTCTCTTGAGCCTGGTAAAACATTTCAATTGGAAGTGGAATGGTTCTGAAGTTCTTTTCAAACACAAAAAGAAAAGCTTCATTCTAACTGTCCAGGGAGTTTAAAAAGTTCACAATTTTGAGCTTTAGTCTCAAAAGAATAATCTCCATTCAGGCTGAGAAATTTAGCTCATTTGATGTTGAATCATTTATTGCATTTCAAGTTGAGGTTTTTGGATGGGACAAAGAAGAACAAGTACCAGGAGTTTAGAAACAGATGAAGATTTTGTTTGGTCTTGTCTCTTTTCTTTCTTTTTTGTGATGCCCACTTTTATGACAGAAATAATAGTAAAGCTTGCAAAGTCCTGGAGCTTCTCCCCAACTGACATGGGTTTTTCTTTACCTCTAATTAAAACTTGGAACAATAGTTTCCCACTTAGCATTATACAGGGCAAGTTTAAAAATCAATATTTTCAGATGTTAATGATAAAAATCACTCTGAAATCAACACTTTGTGTGCTGGATTAATTAAGAGAAAAGCAAATGAAGGTACTTCTGTAGCAAAATCCAAGGATCTTGAAAATTAAAAGGACTCTTCTGCCACCAAATCACTTTTCATGTTTGCTCCCTCCTACCAGGCACTGGTGGTATATGCTGTATGTGAATGGTGATCATTTTACTCCTGAAAAAAGGCCTAATAAAGGAAATAAAATCTAATGGCATCAAGAAACAGCTAATCTTATCTATATATATATATACATGTATTACCTATCTGCTCTGCAACAGCTAATTTTTCTAGTAGCTGTAAATTGGACTCAGTTCTGAGCCTGGTTAAATAGAAAACAGAATAAATGGCTGCATTTTTATTAGAAAAGTACTAATGCAGTGCAGGGAACTTGAGAAAGGGTTGAGAGCAAAACTGTTTCCTAAAGTGGGGATGGAGGTTGGCCTGGGTGAAGCACAGCCCATCCTGACTGCCCTGGGATGCCCTGGGACATCTGTGTCAGCTGTGCCTGGGGGTGACATGAGGGACAACCAGGGCTTTGCTTTACTCTTACCTGGACTTGTTTATTCAAAGATTCAAACCTGTCACAGGATCTGACTGTCTCTCCTTGTCCTCATGGGAAGAAAAAGGTTGGTACAAGCTCATTCCTGAAGAGCTCTTCAATCCTTGTCTGAGAAAATAACGAAGAGAGAAAGCCCATTTTGAGAGGTCTCTGGTGTGTCACAGGGGCAGAATTATGGGATGTAAATGAGGTGGCAGATTTCCATTTGGGGATTGCACCAACACTGAGCAAGGAGTTGATTTGTGATTCTTTATTGGGGGCACAACAAGCAACAAAACCCCTCTGCTAATTGCTGAGGGTAGAGTCTCTGAGATCCAGGTTAATTCAGTGAGTCACAGAAAACAGCTTGGCAAAAAGTAATGTTTATGTGGCAGCTCTTGTGAGCCAGAAGAACCCTGAGCTCACAGCACTGCAGGAAGCTGCAGCAGCCTCTTACCAACTTTTCAGCTGCTGTTTGAAAACTGGCTTTTTATATGGCTTGCTCTTAGTAATTCTTCTGAACCTAAAGTTAGAATTAGTCTAGTTCTATACGTTTCTGCTTGTAGAGGTAGCCCTCAATGCCAGTGAAATCAGGGGAAATGATTTCTAAATCTAGAAGTCATTATTCTTGATGGGGAATGGACCCATCTATTCCCAGGCAAGGACCACAGTGCCCAGGTGGGGCAGTGGGTGCAGGCCTGTCATGTTCCCTTTTCTGGAATTCCCTGTGGTATCCTGAGGATATCCTGCACATTTTTCCTGCATCCACAGATTACAATACCCATTAGAAGAGTTTTATATTTGCCAGTTTCCTGAAGATCTCCTGATGAGATGCAATTTACACAGCTGCAGTTTTGCCATCTGTGACTTGCAGACCTGCTGGGGGTTTGATCCAGACATCACCCTGTTCATCATTTCCAGACTTTGTACACAAAATGATTCCATGGAAGTGCCTGGTTTGGCAGGGGAGTGACTTGTTTTCAAATGCAGCATCCCAGTAAAAGATGGACTTTACTTTCAAAAGTAAAAGGGCGTCACCAGTAAAGGTAACTGCCCATGCATTTCCTCCCATCAAACTCAGGGATACTTTATTACTTAGGGTGAAAATTTGCCGCACTGACATTCATGGCCTTTTAAAGGTTTTTTTTTTTGAGTTCTTTTTGTAGTTCAAAGTCCTTTTGCAATTTCCACAGAACAGTCAGGCAAAGGCGTAGAGAAGATGAATGGATTTCCTCTCTAAGTAGTCAAATACCCAACAAACTGTATGTGGCACCTTCCAGGAAATGAAAGCATTCACCACACCACGGCCTCATTACCCATGCAGAGCTCCAGACGAAGGGCCAGCAAGGATGAACTTTGCCCCCCCTTTCCCCTCCTCACAGGGACGTCTCAGCTTGTAATCATTAATGAGCTATCCCTGTGATGGAAGAGTGACTGTACAGCCTGGATATTGCTCAGAGCTGCTTGGGCAAACCAGAAGCTGCTGAAAATGTCGAGCAGGTACCACAAAGCCGCGGCCGATGGCAACGTGGACCTGCTGAAAGAGGCCACGAGGAAAGACCTCAACACTTCCGATGAGGATGGGATGACACCCACCCTTCTGGCAGCCTACCACGGGTACCTGGAAGCTCTGGAAGTCATTTGCAGGAGGGGGTAAGTCAGGCAGCCCCCACTGCTTAAAGCCTGGGCCTCAAAACTGCAGTTACTGCCTCGTGTTTCCAAAGCCCTGATGGGCTCAGGCCCAAAACGCTGAAAATAGCAGTGATTTCTTTCAATGCTTTGCCAAGAATTGTTTTTTCACTGGCAGTGGTTTAGGTCCAGAACCTGCAGGCAGGTCTCTTCGTTATTTTCTCAGACAGGGCCTGAAGAGTTCTTGAGGTGTCCTGCCAGTGAAGCCACCTGGGCACCCCCAGGACCACACCGTGTGTGGGGCCTGCAGAGAGCAGCTCACAGGAGCAGGGCCTTTCCTTTCCTCACTGGAGAAGGTGGCAAACAACCTTTGGGGATATCTTGAGACAGGATTTATAGAGAAATCCCTAATTTGGAAAAAGTTTTAGTAAAAAATGTCTCCTGTTTGCCTCTGGAGTGCAGTTAGTAGGCTCTTGTGAAGATTTAATGCTGTCCAGAGGTGAGTCACAACAGATAGTTTGGAGACAGTAACATCTAAAATGGTTATTTCTCTGCTTTTTTCAGTATTAACAACTACCATCAGGCTAAAACTGAGCATACTCTTTCAGAAGCTGTGATAGGACCTTTGTAAACCATTTTTTAAAAAAGGAAAAAAATGAAAGGAAGGTTTTCTACAGGTTTATTTTCTAGTAGCAAAATGTCTGTAGCATTTAAATGTCCTACATGGTTAAAATGTCTTATTGAAATGGTAATTACCTCTTCACCATCAGTACTCTCTTGCTCAGAGCCTACCTTTTAAGCTGTTATTCTGTAATAACATCTAATAAAAGAAAATCTGCTCTTGTGTAGAGATACAGTTAATAAAGTGTTCTTTTGCGAACAGTGAACAGATTGCAGGGAACAGTTGAATAACTATTTGGATGTATCCGAGTTTTCTTTTATTAAAAATGGAGTTGAAAAAATGGGGTTTTTTTCACAGATTTACTTTATAGCTCACTGGGCTCAGGTGTGGCTGTGGTATCACAATAAAAAAGACCTTTGGACCGCGTGGTTCTCTGTCCTCAGGAGAGGCAAAAATAGATTGACAGTTTTTCAACTTATGCAATTAAGGCAGCTCCCAGGAAATACCTGTCAATAAGGTTTGTCCCTGAACACCTGCGAGCAAGAACAACTAGCTAAGGAATAAATAACAAATTTTTTTTTTCAAAATCTGAGTGAAAAATAAATCTCCTACCACATAAGCTGACAGAGATCACAGCACAGATGACACAAAGATTAAAAATTCTATATATTTGTTATTTCATGTATTTCTAAGTCTTTTTCCTGGTAGAGAACAGCCTTGAGACAGTATCACCCTCAAAATCTTCAGACATATGTGTTTACCTCTATTTTAATCTAACATTTCTTGACACAATTAGCAAGACGTGACTGTCAGAGATATGGCTGTATTCACACTGTTTTTTTGGGGAGAAGCTGAATTTTAGAAGACATTTGATCTGTTCTCCAGTCAGTTAATGTTTTCTTGTGAGATAGTATTTTAATTATTTTAAACTAATTTATCCTTTCCTCGAAGAGGTTTCCTGACAGAGGCTCTGAAGTACAGGGCAGCTTTCTTTAGAGTGGTTGCAGATTTTAGGACTCTCAAGCTTCAGCCCTTGGAAAGTGTAGCAGTACTAAGAACAAACCCCTTTCATCTTGAAATAATTTGTCTTCCCTGGCATCAGGAGACATTTTCTCTGCTTGCCTTGCAGGTACATGAATAAAGGCAAGCCCCAATAGAAGAATCTGCTCTCTTTTGTGTGATCCTTTTCCTTGGGAAAGCAGGAAAAGGAGGAGTATGAGAACCCAAAGCAGATGTCAAACCTTGTCCCAAGTCCCACTGAGCTGGGAGCAGCCTCTCGAGTTTGTCAATTGTTTGAGACTCAAAGGCTGGCAGGTTCCACGGGGAAGAGAGACCACAAACAGCTCTGAAGGGACCTGGGGGAGGACGGGTGACCCGGCACTCCCCAGGCTCAGGGTAACACAGCCAGCTCACTAATGTGGGAATTTGGGAATCCAGCACGCTCAGCCACAGCCAGGCAGCTCCCCAGGGCACAGCCACAAGAGCAGAAATATGTACACATGGTTTCCATATGTCTGAGTGGAGAAACTTTGATCCTCAGCTGCCACCTCCTTGCAGCAAAGCCTGAGCTCCCACAGCAGGCACAGTTGGCTCTGCTGAACCCCTGGCCTCACTCCTGCCTGGGGCAGCTCAGGCTGAAGGATGTGTTCAGATCTGGCCCTCAACAAACCTGGTACTGCTTTTCTTCAGAGCCTCAAAGCCAGAGATCAGTGCCTGAAGGACATTTTGTGACAGGATGTACCACATCTTCCACAGCACAGCTGCCATGGCACCAACCTCTGAGTCACTGAAATGCTTGAACTCCCAAGAGTAGAAATTCTCCATGTAAATTTGATCCCTGGCTCTGAAGTCAAGAAAGATTTTGGGCTTCCGTGGCCACCTTTTTTGTTGGTCACAAGAGGACACAAGCTGTGTTCTGAACATTGCTAAGGTTGACCTTGCCAAATGTGTATCTAAATATTCAAGCTGATTCTTGTCTGCAGGCAGCAGTTCAGTGTGAAGTCAGTGCAAGAGTTAAAAATCAAGCAATATTTTTTACTGGCTTTAAATTCAATTGAAAAATGTGGCATTTTATTTTCAAATGAGGTTCTGGTTTTCAAACCATCATGAGCAAAAGCAGCTTACAGAGAACAAAAGAACTGAAAAACAATTGCATGTATCTGGGCTTAAACTAATAGCAATGGAGACAAATTATCTGATCCTTTACCTCTTACCTACCTAAAAAGTTACTGCAGGAGCTCATTAAGTGTGTATCACTGTGGCCAGTGAGGAAACCTCCTAATATTGCCCTGTATTTGACATGCAAAAGGGAAGGGTCACCAAGAACACTTTAAAGTATTCCATGCAAATGCCAGTAATTCCAATGAGACAAAGTCAAAGCCTGAGCCCACTCTGAGTTGCCAGACCCTGGGATGACAAAGGAAATGGCCTGATTCCCTTATGGGTAGTCACAGTCAGGCCTGTAAACTCACTTAACTCACAGGACAGGATTTAGAGCTCGTGCCACACACACGGCCCCTCTCAGGGCTTGTGTAAGTGGGTGCAGCCCTGTTCCAGTGGCTGGAGCCAAGCTGAGCCATTGTCCCTGGGCTGTTGTCCCCAGAGCAGAGCAGAGTGACACGTTTGGTGTCTGTTCAGTGTGGGTAGTCCAGCTGACTGTGTGCTGTTTTCCCTGCCAGGGGTGACCCTGACAAGTGTGACATCTGGGGAAACACGCCCCTGCACCACGCTGCCTGCAACGGCCACCTGCACTGCGTCTCCTTCCTGATCAACTTCGGTGCCAACATCTTTGCCCTGGACAACGACCTGCGCACTCCCCTGGAGGCAGCTGCCTGCAGGGATCGCCAGGAGTGCGTCCAGATCCTGGACAAAGCTGCCACCGAGCAGAACCTGCTGAACCCAAAGAAGGTCTCCAAACAAAAGGCACAGGCCGAGAGGAACGTCCAGAGACAAATCAAGGAATGTGAGAAGCGCCAAGAGAAACACCAGCATGAAATGAACCGGAATTATATTAAAGAAAAGGTTGGCACGGTGGATTCTTCCAAAGGAACACACTCCAGGGTGAAGTTGCCCAGTCTATTTGCTTCAAATACCACAAGTACTTTAACCAAAAACCTGAAAGATACCTTGACATTCAAGACAAAAAAGACAGCCGACAGCACAAGAAGGCAGGAAACACAAAGAAATGACCAAGAGGACGATGCAGGCAGGAGAAGTGTGATGCATTTGTTTGACGAGAAGGAGGAGGATGAATTACTGAATGACCTTGAAGAGAAAAACCTTGCTGATAAGGACAGTCAGCTCTCCATCTTTCAGCGGCCAGGTCTTGGCAAGATTGTGTTTGGAAGAAATTTGGCTGCAGAGGTAAATCCTGAAACTGTGACTTCTGAGAAAGAAGGTATAAAATTTACAGTGGCCAGTGAGCTCTTTCAGTTTGGAAATGCTGAGAATGGCAGGGAAGATGATGCTGAAAACAGTACTGATGTCCCTTGGAATGAGGAAGAAGTCGTTTGGGATGATGAGGAAACAGAGAACACACCCCTTGAGGTATTTCTGGCATCACAGATGCTGGATGAGTTTCTTCCAGTCTTCATGAGGGAAAAAATTGATTTAGATGCCCTGATGCTATGTTCTGATGAAGACCTACAGAGCATTCAAATGGAGCTTGGGCCAAGAAAGAAAGTCCTGAATGCTGTGAATAAAAGAAAACAGGCACTCGAGAACCCTGGAAAAACTGTGGATACTTGCTTATAAATTATCATATCTGTTGTAACCTACACACTGATACATTACCTTTCCCTCATTCCAAAGAGTGGGCAACTCTTTTCAGAAGTCTGCTAAAGCAAAAGGCAGAGAGGTTACCAATTGCTTTAGAAAGTACAGCAGGGATAAAATTTTTTCTCTCTGGATAGATACTTGTGGTGAACAGGGTATTAAGTGAAAAATATTCTGCCAAAAAGAAAGAACGTGAAGGTAAAAACCCAAAAGCTTTTTCTCCTTGAACTGTTTATGTGGACTGGATTTCTTTTGGTCCAGATAATTTAAAATACAAGTGAAGGCCAGGCCCACTGCATTCCTTAATAAAGGCTTTCTTTTCTTCTCCAAAACCACAAAGCAAAGAGCATTCCCAGACCTTCAGAGTTTTGAGTTTTCTCCATTTGCTTCTGTAAGATCACTAAAACCACTCTTCCTGGTACTGATGGTATGTTAGAAAAGGCATCAGAGTCTTGATTTTAGCTGTGGTTTATTGACTCTAATCACCTCTGGATTAATGTAAATAAGACTAATTTACAGCAAGTTTCATATTTTTGTCAGTAAAGTTTTTATTTCTGTATCAACAATAACTTAAAAATACATGAAGTATCTTCCCAAGAGATGTTCAGTGTGAGCTGTATATTCCTTTCTTACCTCATTAGACTGGATCCAATTGCCAGCACCCATCATGTCCTAAATGTCATCAAGGCTGCAACACTTTTACCTACAAGAAGCTGAGGTTTAATTTTCAAAATGTTGGATCCATTTTGGTATACCCCCAGCTGGGTTCCTATAGGCTGCATTTTCCATGCAAAGTCCCAGAAACGAGGATTCATACCACACACCATTTTCTGTAGGTTGTTGTCAGCCTTAGTCTGAGAGCTTTGTATCTCACACACACATAGAGCTCATGAAAATAAAAAAAGAAAATGAGCTGTGCTGCTGTGGAAGCTCCTGCTCTTCACAGTCTTTCTGGAGGCATTCACAGAAGGGTTCCCCTGTTCCCTTGGGAAGCCAGCACTATCAGATATAAATTAATCACTCCTGCTGAGTTCTGTGAGTCTAATAAGGTGTTTGCAGTAGCCATGGTCTGGCTAAGATCACAGATTTATTAGCAAATCATTTATCTTTAAATCTCTTTTTATAGTTTCCCATTAGCCAGCTATGATTTTTTTCCCTTAGGGGTATGCTGCATTTGTGGACACTAATCCTGGTTAATTATCTGTTTTTTCATGTTTCTTCTTCCCATATTATCTTGTGACTGTGGTTTGTATATTATAATATCTTTTCTTGGGTGGACTTTATACTGCATTCTTCCCTGCTTGGATTCCTGTACACAGCAGGTTGATATGTTCTTATATTAAGCAATCACATCAAAGTCCTGTTCTGTGCAACCTTCCATGATTGCTGTGCTCAGCACAGTTAATTCAGACACCTTCGCCCCAGACACTATCTGGTTGTTTTCATTTTGGCTAAGAAACTCCCAAATGTTTAACAAAGAAGGAATCAATTAATCTTTCATATTTTAAGGCATATGATATGTGGATATTCAATCCCCCTTCCCTACCCTGGAGATGCAGATGCTTCCCATTCCTGCTGAGGCCAGCCCAGCCTCCTCTGTCTGTGCATCCTCCAGTCCCTGCAGCAGCTCAGTTCCACACCCCCACCACACAGGGCTGACACAAGCTCTGTGCTGCTCCAGTGAACTGATCTCTGCTGCAAAGTGCTGAGCATGAGGCACCTTTTTCAGGCCACATTTTAAATAAGTGGGTTGGATTCAGCTATCCAGGAAATGCTTTCAAAAATTCTAAGCATGCAAATGCCTGTCACCAACGGGAGGCAAATGAAGGTAGAGGAGAAGGCACTGCAGGGGGAATCAGGAACCAAGGATCTCCAGACTGCACTGAAAATCTGCCTCTGAGCCACAGAGAACAGCAGAGACCATCTACACATAAATAACTCAGTTGTCACAGGCATCCTCAGTGTTCAGGCACCTCCTTTGGTATTTGCAGTGACTCTGCACTAGACCTGTAGGCGTCCCTTGTCCTCCAGAAACTGCATCAAGAGACTGTAAGAAGCCCCAGAGCACCCCATATGATATTTATTTTTAGGCAACTGAATAAATTTTTAATTTTTATTCTTCTTAATTTAAAAAAAAAAAAAGTGCAATAGTGCTAACCCTTTCCTTATGGGATGGTATAAAGCAGCCCTGTGGAAAAGATTGGGGGGAAAAATTAATAAAAAGGAAGACTCACATTTCAGGTTTTTTCCACTCATGGGCTTTGCTGTTTTCAGACTTTTTTTACCAACCCCTTTGTTCCTTTAGAGTTTGGAAGCACTGGAAGCCTAGCTGTGACTCCTCAGGAGCATTTGTACAGCTGAGTTCAGTTGGAGAAGCTTTATGTATCACACGTGCAATCCTGGAGCAGAACCCAAACCCAAATGATAAAAACCAGGCAATCTCACACAAGCACAGCCCTGCCAAGTGCAAGGCTCTCCTTTCTTAAGGATTTAATACTCTGCACTGGACAGACATCAAGAGAATGTGCAGCACAGGACAACTGCAAGACAGTACCACACAGGAACAGAGCATTCCCTACTTCTTCCCTTTTACATTCAGTGATCACATTTACTGAGAGAGCAGCAACAACTTGAACACTTTCTTGTCTTCAACTGAACCAACCACAAACCAGAAAAGCAATGGATAACAAAATGAAAGTCAAAGAAAAACAGCAGTATCTATTTAATTTTAATATAAATGCAAGTTACACAATTTCATGAGCCACTAATTCATAAGAGAAGGAAACATAGAAATTGATGCTATTATTTCCCCTCAAAAAAAATCTAAAGGGGGCATCCAAGCAATTCCCATTGTAATTGAACCAAATCTTCATTACATCAGAAGTACAACACTGAAGCCAGGCTCCCAAAATCTCCCACTACCAGTGAAGCTGAGGACAATGTGGGTTTCAGAACCAGGTCTTCGGACTGGCTCCATTTATTTTTTAAAGTGCATAGTCTGTAGGAGAATACATGTGACAATAAACTGGACTTGTTTTCTTCCCAAACACTATGTCTCACTTCAAGTTACAAATCTGGTATCACACTGGCACAGAACTGGGATAATACTATCATCATTATTAATTGTAAGTTTCCATACAGTTCTTGAATAACGGAGCATTGTTGACTTTCATGTTTACCTCAAGTTAGTGTAGTTCTGCATCACTGAAGTAACAAAGTCAACACTTCTGAACACTTCAGAAATGACAGAGAAGAAACAAGACATGTAAAAACAGAAGAGTAATTTTGCTACAAAAGCTCATAGAGAAATTTCTGTTGTTGCTTCTGATGGAATAAACAGCATCAGTGGAGTTGAGTTTGGAGCCACAGGGAACATCCTTCAGCCCTATTAGTGGTCTGGTACCTTTCTATGCTACCTCTGCAAATTACAGACCCTGCCACTTAGTACATTTTCCAACTAGCTTACACCAGGCTTATAACTGGGAATATTATTTACATCACACCTGCACTGTACTCATTAACCTCTTCTACACTTAGCTAT
Source organism: Drymodes brunneopygia (assembly GCA_013400955.1). NCBI lineage: Eukaryota > Metazoa > Chordata > Aves > Passeriformes > Petroicidae > Drymodes > Drymodes brunneopygia. The sequence continues at coordinate 9,079 of VZTZ01047296.1, read as the reverse complement.
GTACCCTCCAGAGCTTTAAATGCCAACTGCTCCTGATCCTCCTTCCTGCTGCTCTGCTCTACTCTACTGGCATGTTATAAAATGCCCTGTCATCCACCTCTTCCACAACATGGAGAAGCACTTAATAGCCTGCATGACATAATATGCAAATGGAAATAAAACTTCACAAGACCCAACTTGTGAGCCTGACACAGGAATTTGTTTCCAGGGCAATAGCTGTTTTTCAGCAGATGCTCAATCTTTTACAAGGCAGTTGCATAACAGCACAAAACTGGAACTTTTCCTTATGTCACCGGGTTCCTCTGCCAGGAAAGGATCATGAAATTCCTGCCCCAGCTAATATCTGCAATAATAGAACAATTAGCAATTGAAGCATGGTACAGCCAAACAAAGTATTTGCCTGTGTACTTGTAATCTGTTTGTGTAGTTCCAGCCTTCAAGAAGCTTAGAAAAACAACTTAGAGGCACCACAGATTAATAGCAAAATCTCCCTACAGAACAAAGACAAAAGTTAAATCAAAACACATATTAGCTCTCACATTCTGTGTGACTCCTTGCAATATGAAAATGGCAATATATCCCAGCAAGGTATGTGCTAAGGGAGGTACTGAGCAGAAACCTAACTGTGGAGGTATGATTATTTATATAAACCCCCCCTCAAACTATGCTCTTAAGTGAAAAACCATTGAGTCTGAGGGCAAAGGAAGGTGAATTGCAGGGCATGAAAAAAACAGTAACTTCCAGTGTGAGCTGGAAGGGAAGGTGTGTCCAGGAGTTAGAGGTGGGCTGTGTATCCAGGAGGCTCAAGATAAGGTCACTGTAGCACTGAAACCCACAGTTGCATTTAAAGTACCATCACAGATAAATATGATGCCAGAGTCCATTCTCCAAACTGATGTATTTCACACCAGAATGAATTATTCCTCTAGAAACTACGAAACTACACACAGGCTTCTGCTACATAAATAATTAGGGAGGAAAGGCATTGATTCCAGAATGATACCAAAATATGTAAAGATACTCTTGTTAGTATCACTGCAAACATCTAATACTCGCTGTTACAAGAGAAAGACATTTATTAGCAATACTGCAAGTATCTAATACTTGAAATTAGAAGCCTTTAGAAATTAGTCTATCGCTGAAATTTTACTTTTCCTTCTTGAATGTTCTAGAAGGGCCACATTCAGATAGGATTGGTGCCTTTCTTGTTAACACAGGATTCAAGGAAACTAAGTGCAAACGATTTTCTTGGCCTCATTGGCATTGCAGACTTCTCTCTTTAGTTACCAGCTGACCACGCATCATAAACAAATTTTGCTGCTACTGTGTCTTCAACTGCCATCCCTGAAAAAGAATTGAAGTTACCTTCAAACAAATTATTCAACTGTATAAATAATTTTGCTCCAGAAGGGAACAGGAAGACTCAGAAGATTATCTAATGGGACAGGAACAGGGATTATTTCCCATCCCAAACACCTACAGTGATACATTCAAAGTCCATAGCCATCATGCGGTGTTGGGTGTGCTGTAGGAATTTAACATAACAGTAGAAATCTAATTTTCAGTGTTCATATCACAACTGGGCCCTTTTGGAGATGTCATGTAGCTCAGAGCATGGTAATTCATCCCTAGTGCCACCCTTTCCCAAAGGCCAGCCCCACGGGACACTGTCACATTGTCTCAGGACAGACAGACCCCACGGGTGGAACAGCGGGGCAGTCGGGCTGCAGCTCTATTAATAAATGCTGCAGTCATGTCTTGAACAACTGTGAAATGGAAAATGGACTTCCTATTGTTTGCCTGCTTCCCTATCACTTTTCATTACATCAATCCTGCTAGATAAATAAGAAGGGAAATAAAAAGGGAAAATGCAAATCACAGTCTACTTTCTTGTGGACAGTGCACTGCCACAGCGGTTCTGAAGATGATCAGCAGCTTTCCCACGCATGGGGAACCTAACAAAGAACAAGGCATTGTTTTCTGTCAGACTTGGACACAAGAGGGGCTGTCCTTACCCAACGATTTAAACACTGTTGTTTTCTCAGGCAGGGCTGGTTTTGTACCCTTCAATACCTCCCCCAGCTCAGCAAAAATCTCCGCCTGTGAAAAAAAATACATATTTATACAAAAACATAATACCCATACATACATTAAGAGGAAACAAAACCCCTTTTCTTCTGAGTGACTTCAAAAGAAAGAACTCCTCCAGTGCTGCATCCCAAAACTGATTACTTTCCATGGTGAAGCAGACCAGCATTCAGACAAATAATATAGAAACTGGACAGAAATCAGAGTAGCAGAATGGTTTTCAAAGAAAAACAGCTGGCAGACTTTCCTCAGCCAGTAAGTTTTCTTTACAGTGGATAGCTTGTTATTTATCCAACAAAGCACATGGGATTCCACACATATTACCATATCTAGGGCTCTCATGTTAAACCTCAAAAGTGTAAATCATATTTATTCTGCAGACACATAAAAGAGAAGAAGAAAACTCCATTGAACCTCAAAGAATCCCTGCTGGCAAATCTGTGCAGATCATTGTCTGCTTGGCTTGTGTGGTCTATTCTTTGAGCTGGTCCATTCAGTGTCAATCACACTGAAATCTCATGGGAAGGAAGTTACAGGTTTTAATAAATAGATTTGAAGAATATTTATGATAACCAAACACTGCAGGAAATGTAGGTCTTTCAACAGCAATACATTGTTATCATCACAAGCCAATGCTGAAAACATGCTGCTGTAATATGGTGTCATATAATGGTAGATACAGAGGTTGCATGGTTTGGTCATAGAGCAGTCTCAGTTTGAAACCAGTTTATCTTTCAATCTGTGTCTGGAAAGTGTTAACAATTACATTTGATGCCCTAAAGATTTCAGTGCAGGGCATCATCAATAATGCAAGCCAACTGCCACAAAAATAAAGCCCATCATTTCAGAAAGTCTTACCCCTGATAAAATAACATCTCCTGATTCTGTAAGAGCAGCGTCTCTGGAATCCACAAACAGAACAGAATTCTTCATCAGCTCATCATCCAGCTCTCTCCAGTCTGGTCTGCTTGCTCCAACCGCTAAAGCAACAAAACTGATGAACTTGGGAGCAATGTTTAAAACAAATTCAAACCACATTTTGTTCAAAGACAGACTGAAGTAACAATGGATACTATTATGGAAATGTAATGTACAAAAAATCCAGTGTTAGCCTTGGAGAAATTCTGCTTGATAGGACAACACAAAAACATTCACAATTTGATACGTCAGTAAAATATTCTTGTCAGAGAAGTCTGAATAGCTGAGGCAAAAAGATGTCCTCTCCCTTTATCTGTTATGTCTTGTACCCATGTTTTCATCAGATCATTACCAAATGGATTTTGCACACCTGTATTAGATTACCACTTACCCAGAGAAACTGAAAACAAATAATGGAGCTTAACTTTTTACACACAGCACCAAGATCATTATCAACTTGTTATGGGCTTAAAAAATAAGCAAACAAGAAACCAAACAAATGCTAAAAGGACTACCCAGTTATACTGTATTCAGATATTTTTTTACATGTCCAACTGTTAAGGAACAATATATTTGCATTTGTTGCTCAAATGCCTCTTCAAACAGTACAAATGCCACGATGAAGGGTAAAAAAAGGCAAGGAAAGGAGAGAGGTCTTTGTGTCTGTGTCGCCTCAGTGACTGCGGGCCTTAATTGATTTTGTTGTATTTCTGGCTTCCATGCCATGACACAACACAGACAACAACTTTCAATGACAAAGGACTAAATCGAGTTTGAAAAATTGGTAGGATGCTGCTGGAATGTGGGATCTTTCTTTAAATTGTTCCCTTTGAGAAGTTGCTTTTGTCTTATTACCATGCTATCTGGAAAGTGCACAAGGTCACCTGAACAAGGCCCACAGTTAATAAAAATAAACAAACAAGGATGTACAGAGACTCCAAACAATAGTGTGGCAACATCATTACAAGGCAGACAACAATAAAAAAGCACTACTTCAAACCTCACAATAATTAGAGCTTAAATTATGATGTTCTTAACTCAGTTAATTCCTTTTTGCAAGTCAAGTAAAAATGTAAATTGGTGTGATCAGCTCCAAAAGAAATAAATAGAGGAGAAATAGAGATTACAAAATCGGTGGAAGAAAAGATGACACCACCAGGGCAATGTAACAATGAGCAGTACTTAGGAAATAAGATGTTTGTGTGGGTTATTTAAATGGACAGCAAGGTGAGAATAACCACAACATGAGGGCAAAGATGATGCACCACTAAGAAAAAAGAGCATATGGGAAAAGAGCAAATCCCATGCTCTAGCAAAAATCCCCTGCTGGATTATGCTGGCATTTTGGCTCCAGGGAGACAGGGCTGGGAAAAGTGGTCCTCACTAAAGAGGAAAAGTCAAAATAAAAAGAACAGTCATTCCATGAAGCACAGAGAAGCGCTTTTCAACAGATGGTGATGCTAAACAATTTGCTAATAAACACATGCTGTACACGATGGGAACAGAACATACCATTGATGTGGGCACCTGGCTTCACCCAGTCTCCAAAGAGGATGGGAGTTGTTGCCATGGTGACTGTCACAATCACATCAGCCCCTGTCACTGCCTCCTGGGCAGAGGAGCAGACCCGCACAGGACTGCTGACAGAACTGGCAAACTTCACTGCCTTCTCCTTGGTGCGATTCCATATCCTGACCTTCAGGGAGAAAACAAGGGAAAGCAAAACAAAAGAAAGACAGATTACCTTGGAGAATTTCTCCTTGCTGAAACAGAACACTTGGTTTAAGTTTTCAGTAGATAAATGTATCCTAATGGTTGGGGTTTTTTCCTCTTTAATGTTCTTATCATACAAGTGAGTAAATTTCACGAATGTTCAGCTACATCTGAATGCTGTTTTGTGATGCCAGAATAACACCTCCTTGTAGAGCTGTTCTAATAAAATGCACATATTTCCAAAAAATACATTTAAGGGAAAGTCACAAAAAGCTTATCCAAGTATGGCATACACAGTAGGATCTTCTCGGACAAAAAGCTGTCTGAAAGAACTTTTATTCCAACCTTTTTTTTTAATACCAACATTTGAGCAAGAAATTCTACAGCTGCTCCAACTATTCTTGGGTTCTGTAGAAACAGAACCAAAATATGATTAACCTTAACTTTTGTGGTGGATTGACCACAGCTAGACACCAGGGGCCCACAAAACTGTTTTACCACTCCCCTCCCCAGCAGCACAGGGAGAGGGAAGAGAAAATAAGATGGAAACATTTGTGGGTCAAGATAAAGGCAGTTTAACAGAATAGGAACAAATGCTGGAGGGACAGCCTTGATGTTGTGTGAGCACTGCTCAGAAGTAGCCAAAACACTGAGGTGTTATCACAGCCTTTGAGCTGCCAGTGCACAGCACTGTGAGGGCTGCTCTGGGAACAGGAACCCCCTCCCAGCCTGACCTGATACAACTTCATTGGCTGTACTTTTTTTTATAATGAATCCTGCAACATAATAGAGAAAAATAAATGTATCCTCTTAAGATGTGTCTGTTACCTCTTTAAATGTGAACAGTTCTGTGAAGATATCATAATGGCTGTATGCTTGAACACCAGCTCCCAAAATGCACAGCACTTCTGCAAAAGCTGGCATTAACAACTGAACAGCATCAGAAATAAAAAAGCAAAACAGAATATGTAAGGACAATGTATTAACAGGTATTGCAAACATGTATCAAAATACTATGGAAAGAAAGCAGTGTTGTTAGTCCTTTTAAACAAAAAGGTATATAAACAAGTATTCAATAATCACTATATATATTGGGCTTTTTTTAATGCAAAAGCTAGCATCAATAGCACCAAAGCATATCTTGATTTAATTTCAGTGTTGAATTGTCTGACTTGAAAGTCAGATCCAAGATGCAACAGCACGAACAGCAAGTTCTGGGGCCTCAGCACACTCCAGTATTAACACACCCATGTGGCTGATTAAGTGTAAAACCACAGTGCTGATGTTCTGCACTGGCTGAAAGCAGAGCTCAGAATCCCACAAACCATCAGCACTGAGAGTGGCAGCTGCACAGGTAAACTGCTCCTGGCAGCCCCACACTACTCCACGTTTTTGAATTCACTGAAGCCATAAATAACACCACAAGCATGTCCTGGCATTGCAAGAGCCATAATACACAGACATTGTAAAAACAGGCATGGTTCTGAGGAACAAATAATAAAATTCAGTTCTACAGTTGCTTTTGATTTTCTGGTTTAGTTCTTGCCTGTGATTCACCAGTAGTTGGCAAAGGGGAAGACAGGACTGCTGGAGTCCAGCCCTAACCTATCCTTGTGTCTTGTTTATGCATTTGCTGTGGCCACTCACTCCTGTCTAAAAAGCTTTAGAATTGTCTAGGGTCTCCAGGTTTATTCTGCTGCAAACAAATGGGAAAAAAAAATCTCATTGATCCCATTTTTCAGTAACAAGAATTTGTTTTAATGTGCCTTTTAAAGACTGTGAAGCACTGATTTCAAAGGTTCTTTGCATAAGAGCATGGGTCTTTGAAAAGCAAAGAGGACAAGATGACAAATATGAGCTAAACTCAAACACTCCTGAAAACTTCCCAAAACAACAGATGAAGGATCTGATCTTGAAGTACCTTCAGCAGCCAAGCTCCTTTGAAGCCAGCATGGACTGCATAAAAACCATCAGAACTGACCAAATACGGAATGGCCAAAATGAATGAGGTTCTGTAACCTCCTGTCCAAGGAGTTCATTGTAAATCATTCTGTCCTTTGGTTCAGGAGAAACTCTTGGGGACAGGTCCTTCACTCAATTTTATGCCAGTGTAGCTCCATTGCCATGGATAGAGTCACCCTGGCATGAGACTGCCCCTAACAAAGTGGTGAGATTAGACTTCATTCTGATGCAAAGCTGAGGAGTGACAAATAACAGTATTTTTCAGCTCTGGCCCTCTTCTTATTGCCTCAGCCTTTGAGGTGAAGGCTCAAACCTTGCTGTGCAATGCATGGTCACTTGCTCTCTTCCTGCTGTTAGCAGCCCAACCAAAATCAGTTTTTACAAAAGAATTCCAACACAACAATTTCCAACTGTAATTGAAGTGATGTAAAGCAGCACACAGCCAGATACACCTCACCTGTCTTTAGACACTGAGGTTAATGGCCATGGTCAGGGACAGTCATCTGGACATCTTCCAGTGACAACAGAGACACTGACAGACACCTCTGCACAAGTTATCTATTTATACTGGGCATCATCTATCTTAAGAGAAATGGAAATGTGCTTTTTCCCTCTTGTTACAGGTACAGTGCAACCCACCTGTCCTGTCCTGACAGCAGAAGGCATCTAGCTAAATAAAATTCAATATATCTCCACAGCTACATCACTCAAGGCCATAAAGGGGCACGTTAAGACAAATACAAAAGAAAGAAAATTACAGAGAAAGACAGCTCAGTAAATTCCTAGAAGAGTGTGCAATAGAAGCTACAAAAATACAGCTCAGGTTCCTTCTCCAGTCACACACAAGGTGATAAAGCCAGACATGACTGACACAAAACAGTGAGTTTAAGCTTTCCCTGAAAGTGCATATGTTATGATAAATCTGATTTAAAGCTGTACAGGATGAAAAGCCATTTGCATCATTCCTTCTAGTTATTTTATAACTCCAAGCCCCACTTGAGAGAACAGAAGACAAACCTTGGTAGCAATGGCAGAAACTGCAGCTGTTCGTTTTGCTGTAATGACACTGCCATCCAGGACCTTTAAAAAAATAAAACAGACTGAAGTGAACACTGAAAATAATAATAAATACCAAACATTTTCATCCACTTTGTGAATGAAAAGACATATAAAAGATATAGACATGTAGAAGTTGGCAATTACTATTATAGCAACCAGAAACCATACAAAGTCACATTTAAACTGGGCAGATTCTCTGTTTATTCCAGTTCTTCCATATCATTCCACCAGCACAAAAGGAGTGAAAATGGTCAGAGAAGAGCCACCTTTAACTCACCCAGCTCCTGATGCACTGCACTTCCCTGGCTCTCCAGCACAGGGAATACATGGATATGACTCCAGTATTCTGCACTCCAGGCAGAGCAGGGATCAGTGCAAGCTGGCAGTGGCTCCCCAGTCTGCACCATCCTGGTCTGCACAGAAGGGTGACAGGGAACCATGGAATTCCTTAAATGTGTATCACACGTGGGACACTACTGCTTCCATGTCCATTAGCTGCTGCATATATATTAATTATGGGGGCAAAAAACCCAAGAGGTTTGGTAGAAAAACCCAAGATAGTTTTCTTGACTAGTTTTGGCCCTTTAACAAATCATTTTTACTGAAGTGCAATGCAAATCATCACTATTCTTAAAAAAAAATTCTTAAAATTCTTTAAACAAAGAAAAAGTAATCAGACTCTGAATACTATTCCCTGCAATGCAAATTGTAAATCTCTTTCAACTTGAGACTTAAGACAGCTCAAGATCCATTCTTTATCCAGCAAGGTGGGGAGTATTTTTGCTTTCAAATAAAAGACAAACTTCTCCTAATAATTTCTCTCTTCCAGTTACCCTCTGAGCTATCAGATTCAAGTCAAAAGCAGCAGTAAATAGCATGGTGAGTACAGTTTAACACAAACGAAAGATAAATAGCTTTCGGCCAGATCCTGTTGGTAAACTCAGGCCAATTTACACCAGCACCAGCTTGCAAGAAGCAGAAGTGAGAACTGACAGCACGAGCGGAGAAGAAAGCAGAACACACGAGACTTACAGCTTTCAAAGTACCATTGCTGGGGTCAAACAGGAGAACAGTCGCTTGGTGAGATGGCACAGAGGAGTCCTTCAGGTGCTCATAAAAAGTCACCAACTTGGTTGTCAGCGCATCGTCCGCAGCGCTGTAGGCGGGCATGACTCCGAGGTACCTCGGGGGAGAATTACCTGCGTTACTCACGCACCGCTATCACGGCAGCTCACGGCCGGCGGGCTGTGACCGTCACGCCGCTGCCGGCCGGTTAATCGCTAACTCGGTACCAATGGCCTTTGCTAATGCTCCAAATCCGCCCACCCGGTCCCTTCCC
>VZTZ01047295.1:33159-61669 GCA_013400955.1 Drymodes brunneopygia | reverse complement strand
CCCCAGAGCACCTGGAGAGCCCCAGAGCACCTGGAGAGCCCAGTCCCAAGCTGAAATCAGGCACAGCTGCCTCTTCCTGAGCTGGACCCAGCTACAAACACAAATCTTGTGCCATTCCAGCTGGAAATGGTTCCCCTCTCCTTTGCCTCCCATGCTCACGTGGATGTTGCCCCCAAAAATCACAGCACAGGGTTTTTCTGTGCAGGACACCCTTTGTTCCTGCTGCGACAGCTCCACACTCATCTTTAAGTGGCAGAATAGCTGATGTGGTCATGCAAAAGCACATAAAAGTCTAAAACCATCTTAAGTAAATCCACCCTTCTTCTGGACCAGTCCTTTTCACTTCCATCATCATCCACCTGCATAAGATGAAGTACCACTATAAAGCTGACCATTGTAGCTTTACAGAAATTAGATTTTAAAATGCTTTCTGATTTTATTAAGTGCTCAAATACTCCAGCTTAGCACAGAAAGGAAATTATTCCTGCTTTCCCCAGAGAAAAATAGTAGCTTATATTGCACAGAAAAGGTATTTCCCCCCCAAAAAAATGCCTTGGCTTAAGGCCAACAACAGCAGATCTCAGGCCTGTGCCAATAAGAGATTCTCAGCTCTAAACTCAGGAATTTCCCCCTTTAAAAACCTCTGAAGGAAAGAGTTCCTATCAGTATTACTCTTAGAGCTGAGAGACCTTCAGATAGCAAATCCTGGAATTATTCAGTTACTCTGCTGAAAGAGCAATTTCATTCTGCTTGTGGAGGAAGGCATTTCAACACTGGTAACTGAGACTCCCTCTCGCTCCCAGATCCACGAAAATTTGTTCTGTGGAGCCAGAATCAAAGCTGGGTTTCTAGAAGAATTAGCACCTTTAGACCTTTGAGGGCTTTTTTATCTCTTAAAACAAAGACACAGCTCATGTCCCACCCACACCTACACAGCACCCCAGCCTTGGACTCACCCAGCCAGGAGGACAAGAATGACACCAGCATCCAGGGAAAAAGGAAACCTTCCATCCTGGAGGCAGAAATAAGCATTAAACTTCCAGAGCACTCTCCAGCAGGACACAGAAACCTCTGAGCAGCTCAGCCCAGAGGGGCCCCAGGTGCTGCCAGGTCAGTTCTGCATCATCCCCTGCAGCTGTGGGGTTCCTCATCACCCCCCCTGCAGCTGCAGGAGCCCCAGCACCACCCCACCATCCACCCTGAGCCCACCTGGGCCCCATCACACCCTCCCCACTCCCCTCCCACCAGCCAGACCCAAATCCTGGCATCTCCCTGTGGGAAGCATCTCATGGGAACACCAGTGCAGCCCAGGAGCCTCATCCATGGCACAGTGGTCCCGCAGCACAGGGATGTTGGATCTTCTAAGGCAGTGACAGCTCAGAAGTTCCTGTTCTGTGACAAATGTTAACATTTAAAGTTTGTTCCCACCTCAGAATCGATTGCTGGAATATTGTGCTCCATAGTGTTCAGCAATTTTAGCACTCCCACTTTTTCCTTGGCCACAGGAAGAATCTGGAGTGCTGGAACACACACACACCAACAAAGGGGTTCAAGAAGCCTCACAAAGCTTTGCCTACAAAGATTTCAAAGTGCAAATGTTCCCTGAGATTGGTAAACACTGAAACTTGGTCACTGCCACTGGTGTCACTTAAACAATGCCACAAAAGGATCTGCTGTCACCCAAATGCAGCAGCTCAGATCCACACACACCCCAGCTCCTGAAGCAATAAATTCCCAACACCCATTCTACCTCATGCTGCAGATCTTCCCATTCCTGCTGCTTTATTCCCTGTGCTGCATTCCACACAGTGTTCCCATCTTCAATTGCTGCAGGTGAAGTCATTCCCAAGGCAGGCTGTGATGCTGTTGGGTTATTTGTAAGAATTACTCTGGAATCTTGGCACTCTCCAAGTCCTCTACAGGACAGAAGGCATCTCATTAATATCATTTATTCCCTCTTAAAATGGTTGAAGACTAATTTAGGTTTAAATCCTTCCAGGTTTCCTTCAGAAAAAAATGCACATGGAAAAAATAAGATAAGAATCTGCTAGGAACAAACTCTTTTAGTGCTGCTTGTTCAGAATGAAAACATACAAAGCTCATGATGTAATTCATATCAGATGGAAATTACACTGGCTTTAAAAAAACCCAAATTTAAATGGCACTGAGTCCCTCCCTGCCATTTCTTTTTACAAGGGATTTCTGACAAGGGCCTGCAGTGACAGGACAAGGGGTAGTGGCTCTAAACTGACACAGAGCAAGTTTAGACTAAATATTAGGAAAAAAATCTTCCCTGTGAGGGTGGGCAGGCCCTGGCACAGGGTGCCCAGAGAAGCTGTGGCTGCCCCTGGATCCCTGGAAATGTCCAAGGCCAGGTTGGACAGGGCTTGGAGCACCCTGAGACAGTGGGAGGTGTCCCTGAACATGGCAGGGGTCGGGTGGGATGGGATTAAAGTCCTTTCCAACCCAAACCCTTCTGTGATTTCACAATTTCCTGATCTGCTTTGTGAGAAACACAAGTAGAGTGAGAGAGGCTGCAGTATTAATTACTAAAATGATGCAATTTTCAGACAATATCAGCATGAATGGGATTAGTTCTTACTGAAAAGCAGTGCTTAATGAAGTCCTTAAAGAGCCACTTCTTATTTCAAAGACAAAACAAACATCAGGAGCTGTTCCTGTTGCCTGGGAATCTCTCCATTTGGATATTCTGTGACCAGTACAAACTGGTTTTACACTGGTGCCAACTTCCTGACCTAAACTGAGCAAAGCTCCAGGTGGGATCCTTTCCACCCTCAGGTTATAAAAGAAAAAGGAACAGAGATATTCCTTTTGAGGAGTGAGAGCAGCCCCCTGAAACCATTTGCCCACATCAGCCAAGGGGTCACTCTGTGGCTTTGAGCAAGAAATGCCATCACCTCCCTTAATGCAGCTGCAAATCCACGCTGGATTGTGCTGCTTTCAGCACCAGGCTGGACTCATGGTGTGAGAGGAGGCTGCCACCCCTGCAGGGCTGATCAGCACCCACAGCCAGGGAATATGACAAATTCCCCCTGTCATGCTTCAGCTTGTGCTGCTTGTTAACACAAAACAGGTGGAAATCAAAGGAATACAAAATCCCAGCCAGGGCAGATATTGGAGATGAGGGCTGAGAACAAAGGGCTCTCCCTGGGGACTGGCCTTGGGCAGAAGAGCCTGGACACCCTTCCCTGCCTCCAGCAGACACTCAATCCCTGCACATTCCCTCCAATAATTTCACATTTACTGTTACACACAGAGCTGTGCTTCATTAGTCATTAACGAGTTACAAGAAAACTGCCCACCATGAAGGTCTGGTGCCAAGGCGGGGTGTGGAATTTTGAAACTCTAAGTTTGTGCCTTCATTTTTAGGCTCCTGAGTGGCTTTGGAAAACTTAATCTGCAGAGAGACCTACCAAAATCTTTGTTTCAGGCTCTGTCCCACTAATCCAGCTCACAGCAGCTACACAGAGCAGTAAGATGGAGCAAGGATTGGGTCTCCACTGGAGCTGGGAATCAAAACTTGGAGTTTGAGCTGACTGTCTCACTGGTGCAACCACAAGATGATGCTGAGGTACCTTTAGCTGACAATCAGCTCTGACATTTCCAATATTTGATCTCAGAAATTCAGTCACAGAATATTCTGAGTTAGGAAGGTCCCACAAGGATTGTCAAGTTCAGCTCTCAAGTGAACAGCCCATACCGGGATCAAACTCACAACCTTGCCATTATCAGCACCAAATCTCTCTGAATTAGCATAATTTGGGAATTAAAACCAACTGTCCCATAAATCTTGTTCAGTGCAATCCTGGATTAAAGTTCACCAAGGCTGACAGGATCCTTCCTTCACTGAGTTTGGGACAAATCCTGTGAATTCTCTGAATTCTACTGAAATCCATCAGACGTTGATCCTGCCTTTAGCTTTCCTTTTTCATGCCTGATCCCTGATCTCTGCTCTCGTCTGAACATGAGAGCTTATCTGCAGCCACATCTTTCCTATTCTGGCTCTGAGGCATTTGTATAAAATGTTTTCAAATACAGTCCACCTGTTTTTTAGTATACTGAACTTAAATTTCATTTTATGGACACCAAGTAACTGCGTTTGGTAATATCTTTTCCCTTAGATCTATGCACCCAATTTTATTTTTTTTTTTTATATCCCAGCCACATACTTACTGTACTTTAATTTTCTGATGTGGCCTCACTTCACATTTTGGCATTTTGCTGAAAAGTTTCGACAGCAATTAGTCACAACACGGCGACGTTTGTGTTTCCCGTTTAATCCGTACCAGAGCAGAGACCAAAGCAGTTCCCTTCCAGTGAGCACAGAGTTTCTAATTCCCCCCACTAACCACAGGAGTGGCAGGAGGTTTTTGGGGGGCAGGAGTGCCTCTGCTGCAGCCCAATGGCCATGGTTGATGCTCCTTCACGCAGAGTGACGGTTTCGCAGCGGCGGCTGAGCGCGAGGCTGAGCTCTGGAGAGGAGCCTTGGCTCCCCTTCACAGCCCTCAACAACTCCCCCCTGCTTTTAGTGTTGCACTGCTGGCTACGAGAGAAACACGCAGGCTCCAGAGCAGCAGTTTGGACCACCAGGCAGCACCACCCAAAAAGGCTGCCCGTCTTTATTCTCTCATTTATATCTCTTTCTTAAGACAATCATGGATTGGTGAGAGGGGTTAACACCTCTGTAAGTTCACAGGACAAAGACATGGTCAACCATCTTTCTCCACCCCAGGGGAAAGGAATGTAAAACAATCTAAAAGTTCAAAATAATCCCAGCCAGTTAGGAAAAGAAGGACTGTGTTTATAGAAAATGCATGGGAACTTCTACTACAAAATTCCAAACATGGAACACTGCAAAAAGCAGGGCGACACTTTTAGACTCCTCTGCTTCCTCTAGAATCAGCTTTGATGATCTCCTCACATGCTCTGATTTAGGTTTTTGCTGCTCCTGAACAATCTGCTGGCTGTATTTGGTAGAATTAACACACCCAGAGCTGGCAGAGCTGTTGTGGCACAGCCCTGGGACACCAGGGCCCAGGCCAGTGCTGCAGGACTGCATCTCAAACCTCACAGCTGAATTTAAAATAGGATATTTAACCCTACTTTTAACTGGGTTTGAGTTAACTCCATGTCCTGAGCCATTCCAGCCCTCCCAGTGCCCCTCTCTTTGTCCGCTCCCAAACTGGAGTGTAAATTATGTTGTAGTTTCTTCTAGTGGCCTGAGGGAAGCCAGAGCTTCATCCCTCAGCACCTTCACATCCAAAATGTGCCACACATCCAAAATTCCCCACAGCCCAACTGAGCTGTGCTGCTCCAGACACAACTGCACTGATGCCCAGGGTTTGGACCTGCGTCCCCAGAGGGCTGCTGGAACATCAGCTGTGTAAAACACTAACCCTGCAGCATTTTTGGATAAAGGGATCTATATGGACAACCAATTCTGACTACAGATTTAGACAAAAAAAGGATTTGAATACAGAAAAATAATCCCAAAGTTTCCAGAGAGAAAAAGGAACAGCATGAAGCATATTTGATTATTTCATGATATTATTAGGATTTTCACAAATATTATCACCGTGGCAGCAAGTAATAACTTGGCAATTCTTAACTCAACATGAAATTGTGCCAAATGTAATCAGTAAAAGTATAACAATGCACCGTCGTTGCTTTACCAGCTGGAATAAACATTTCCATGTTGGTTTTCATGTCAGTCCAGCAGGCTGATATAAATACTAAATATTAGAGAGCAGGGAAATGTGTCTCAGACAAACACACACACCCAAAGCAAGGTGGCTGTTTCACACTGATGTGCTTGGCCCCAAAAAGGCACAGGGACTATCCCAACACCTGAGTCATTTAGGAGCTTATTGAAATTCTATCCCAGTCCCAAATTTGTCTGAATCAATTCTGAGCTAAAACCAAATTGTGCATCCAGAAGCTTTTACAATTTCCTGTCAAAAGGCTTATTTCTCACTAAGTAGGGGATGAAGGAGATATTTAAACCAGCATTAACTGCACTGCGGAGACCCACACAAAACCCTGCCATGCCCAAGCAGGTATCCCAGACTGACCTCCAGCCCAACACCTTTATCCTAAAAATGCTCTGAGTTTAACAGTCCCTGCAGCAGGAATCTGGTTGCTAAACACAGGAAAGGCAGTTCTGGAGTGCTGCTCATATTCCCCCATTTGTGAGCCCTGCACCTGTGCTGGCACTCCAGACACAACTGCAGCCATCCCAGGAGCCCTGGAGCAGGCCAGGGACAATGACACCGGCCCAGCCAGGTCCCTGCAGGCTGCACTCCCTGCTCTCCTCACGCTGGGGCAGAGCAGGGGGAGCTGGGAGCTGTGGTGCCAGCACTCTGTCACTGGGGTGTCCCTGTGCCAGCCCTGGTGCCAGCACCGTATCACTGGGCTGTCCCTGTGCCAGCCCTGGTGCCAGCACCGTATCACTGGGCTGTCCCTGTGCCAGCCCTGGTGCCAGCACCGTATCACTGGGCTGTCCCTGTGCCAGCCCTGGTGCCAGCACCGTATCACTGGGCTGTCCCTGTGCCAGCCCTGGTGCCAGCACTGTGACTCTGGGATGTCCCTGTGCCAGCCCTTGTGCCAGCACTGTGACTCTGGTGTGTCCCTGTGCCAGCCCCATTGCCAGCACTGTGACTCTGGGGTGTCCCTGTGCCAGCCCTGGTGCCAGCACGGTGACACTGGGGTGTCCCTGTGCCAGCCCTTGTGCCAGCACTGTGACTCTGGTGTGTCCCTGTGCCAGCCCCATTGCCAGCACTGTGACTCTGGGGTGTCCCTGTGCCAGCCCTGGTGCCAGCACTGTGACTCTGGGGTGTCCCTGTGCCAATCCCATTGCCAGCACTGTGACTCTGGGGTGTCCCTGTGCCTACCCCATTGCCAGCACCATGTCACTGGGGTGTCCTTGTGCCAATCCCAGTGCCAGCACCGTGACACTGGGGTGTCCCTGTGCCAGCCCCGGTGCCAGCACTGTGTCACTGGGGTGTCCCTTGTGCCAATCCCATTGCCAGCACTGTGTCACTGGGGTGTCCCTGGGCCAGCACTGTGTCACTGGGGTGTCCTTGTGCCAATCCCATTGCCAGCACTGTGTCACTGGGGTGTCCCTGTGCCAGCCCTGGTGCCAGCACTGTGTCACTGGGGTGTCCCTGTGCCAGCCCTGGTGCCAGCACCGTGTCACTGGGCTGTCCCTGTGCCAGCCCCCTGCCCACCCAGGTCCCAGCTGCTCAGTGCTGGCAGCAGCAGCAGCAGGGATGCTGCCCCAGCCAGGAGCGTGGTCCAAGGCAGTGTGAGCTGTGACAGACAGCGAGCTGGCTCGTGCAGCAGGCAGTGATCAAATCAAGGGTAATTCCATGAAATTACAGAGCTGCTCTCCCCTCTCCATTCGTGCACAAAGAGTGACTGACTTCCTGGAAAATCAGCAGGGTGATATGGCTGGTACTCCCCAGACTGCAGCAAATTTATCCCTGCCAGCATTGTCCTGAAAGCATCGCAGGGTGTGATGGAAAATCACGGAATGGATCAGGCTGGAAGTGATGGATAATGAGGTGGGCTCAAGTTCCTGTCTTTCAAAGAGATTGAAAGCAGTAAAGGATGAGCTCTGTAGCATAATCACCCATCTGAAAATGAGAATGTAGATCTACACACTCACACACACACTTTTTAACCAGTTGTGAAGTGCAAGCTCTGCTCAGCTCTCCCTGAAGCCAAGAATTATCTCAAGGTGACTACAACAGGATGTATGGAGAACATGATGCAGCAGCAAAACTCCTGAGGACATGGAAGCGACTGGAAAGTCCTGCAGAGAATTTTTTACCCGTGAAATGCAATTCCTGATGCCCTTTTCACCCAAGAAATCATGTTCTGCTGGCTCTGATTAGCTGGCAGGGAAGAGCTGAATTAAAAGAATAAAAAAAGCAGGATAAATCCATGTTATCAGAAAAGCTCATTGCATCCCAGTCCCAGCATTTTATTCACCATTGAGCTGCTCAAATATTCCAGAATCTCTGGGTATCACTGACATGATTTTGTGTGTAACCATTCAAAAGCTTTGGAACCCCTGCAGTCGAGGGGCCAAGCTCTAAAACACCAATTTTAAGTGGAAATGATACATGAATTACAAGCCATAAGCAAATCTTTGAATCATAATACTGACCAAGAGGCTCCCTTCATGGACTTGATGCTGCTACATGGAGTCAGCAACTGCTTAATAGTTAAATATTTCACATTATTCCATAAATCCCAATTTCTATGCTTTTACAGTATGCTTCAAAAAAAACCTGAATACCCTCAAACCAAAAGAATAAAGAAAACGGTCCTGAAAATGTAAAATAAAAGGAGAAAAATCCATGACCTGAAATCCTGTTCCTTACTCAGTGAAAGTATTTTTTATTGATTTTCACACTCACCATAAAATTACATCTCCTGCAATTTATACACGGCTTTAAATTTAAAAAACCAAACAAACACAGGCTGTATTTGTGTTACTAGACAACATTTGGTGCAGACCACTGTAAACTTGGCCAGCTCTAAGAAAATGAGAGGTCTGGGCATAGCCTCACTGGTGTCCACACCAGATTTATTCCAGATTTCCAGGTGGACGTGGCAGGATGTTTCACAGATGCAGCTGTGAGTGCAGTGGCACTTTACTGTTCATGTCCATGTGGATGAGGCACATAAAAGCAGATTGAAAGAATTTATTCATAAAATTTCAAGGGGGTTATCAAAATTCAAATAATAATTTTTTTTTTAATTTTGGCTTTTGGGAGAGTGGGGATGTGAGAGGAAGGCTGAAACTTCTTTTCCTTTTTCTATAAAGAAAAAAGCTTTTCATAAAAGATAAATAATCAGTTAAAGATTCCTTTAATGGAAAAAACCTTGTTCTTCAAAAGACACGCCAACAGAGAAGTTTTGTTCAAGCTGTATTTTTGATTCCACACCCCAGCTCTGGATTTTGCTGTATCCTGAGTGCCTCAGTTATTTGCTAATGTAAGCACAGCAAATTATCCACTATCATCGAGCTGCAGCTATTAGACTGCAGTTAATAATTTACTGCTCAGCTTGTCTCCCTTCTGAACATGCAAATCATTAATTGATTACAGGTTTTCTGTGCAAATGACTGCTCTTGCCATTCACTGCTGCCTCCTGCCCCAGCTGTCTGTCTGTCTGTCAGCTCTGCTGGGGGATGCCAAGCTCACATTGCAGTGTTTGGGGAGTGATGGAGCTCCGAGCATCCCATCAAGGACCCTGTGGCTGCCATTTGGGATGTGTGATCATCCCTGGGCAGAGGCACTTTGGGGAGATGCTGTGAAAAAAAGTGTGGCACAGCCTGGAGCTGCTGTGCAGGACAAATGTGGACAAATGGGGACCCTGTGGCTGCTCAGAAGGGACATGTTGATATTTGGGATGTGTGATCATCCCTGGGCTGAGGCACTTTTGGGAGATGCTGTGAAAAAAAGTGTGGCACAGCCTGGAGCTGCTGTGCAGNTGGAGAGGAGAAGCTTTGGGGTGACCTCATTGTGGCCTTGCAGGACCTGAAGGGGCTGCAGGAAAGATGGAGAGAGACAAGTGACAAGGGATGGAGGGACAGGACACAGGGAATGGCTTTGAACTGACAGAGAATGGGTTTGGATTGGATATTGGGAAACAATTCATTCCTTTGAGAGTGGTGAGGCCCTGGCACAGGATGCCCAGAGAAGCTGTGGCTGCCCCTGGATCCCTGGCAGTGCCCAAGGCCAGGCTGGACAGGGCTTGGAGCAGCCTGGGACAGTGGGAGGTGTCCCTGCCCATGGCAAGGGGTTTGGAACTAGGTGATCTTTAAAAAGTCAAATAAAATAAATCTGTTTGTATGAAAAAAAAACCTTTATTGCTGATGGAGGAAAAACCAAAGAAGAAAAAGAAAATATTGATAAAATACAGTGCCACCCTGAAGATTTGGAAGGAAATGGAGAAGTAGCAGGTGCCTCCTCTGGGAAGGTCTGGATGAGTCCAGATGAGGTTTTAAGAGTCAGATCTACAGAAACTCTACCCCCATTTCCAGCAGGCTCTGAGAACGGGTTCCTATCAATTTCCTGCTATCTGCTAAAACAACAACTGCTTAGGTCATGGTAAAAAGCCAGGATATCTGCTCTATTTATTCTGCTAGAAGCTCTGTTCTTAATCTTGTAAGAAATCATGTGATGGTTTTATCTTTAGCTTTGGAAAGATCTGCTTCCAGGTCCCTGCCTTGGAGTGGCTGTGCCAGAGGAGGTGAGGCAGGAAAAGCCTGGCTCATTTCTGAGCTGGGCTGACAGGACAGCACCAACACATCCCAGCCAACAGCATTTGCTTTCTGTTCTGAAATCACACATCAGCCACCTAAAAAGAATGACCAGAAATCAGAAAACAGCTTGTTTGTTTGTTTGTTTGTTTGTTTGTTTGTTGTAAGAGAATGAATTTGGGTTTTTATCTGGTTTGTTTTGTTTTTTCATGTCAACTTCAATATTTTTCCTTCCACTCTGAAGTTTACAAAAACAGCATTTTCCCTTGATGAGCCTCATGTAATATCTTCACCTGAGAAACAGAGACTTTAGGAAAGCTGTAGCAAGGCTCAGGCATCCAAAAGTTATTTGAATGACTAATTCCCCTTGGTTTTGATGTGTGTGAAAGGCCTAAATATATTTGAGATCTGGGGATCAACCATGAGACTCACTAAAAATGTGCAGCCATTTTCAAAAACCTCTCTGAGCTGCTCTTTTTCCCAACTCTCCTTGGTTCTTCCTGCAGCTCCTAAACCTCACTTTAAGGTAGCAGTGTATCATCTTTTTTTTTCCCCAGAGTACTCTTTACCTCTGCCAAGAACCAAAGAGGTTGTTCTTGATGCTGGTTTTCATCCCACCTCCCTGATTTCCGTAAGGATAAGGGATGGGGAGAGAGAAATGCTCAGATGTGTGCAGAGACACATCTGCAGCCAGCCCTCCTGCATTCAATCCTCTGATTTGGCTGTGGGGAAGAAGCAGGTCCTGATTGCACAGAGCTTTGAAGTCTGGTGGTGATTGGAACATGTGCTGAAAGACAGTGCCACTGCCACGTTTGTATGGAAAGCTGATTATCTATTGAAGGGAAGTCTGTTTATGTGTTTACTTCCACTTGTGTTAATACACAGGCAAAGGAGAGGGGAATTAGCATCTGAAAATGCCAGATGTGACTAGCAGCTCTCAGAGTTAGATAGGGCTGGGCTCAGATCAAAGGGCTCTGCTGATTTGGGCTGAGTCTCAAACTGTCTCTTCTGTCTTGGAGTTACTTTAGGCCCTCGCAGTTAAAAGATTTATTGGGAACCACAAAAACACATCTGAGTTTCTCATTTTACAGACTTCACCTTCCTATTGCACAGTTGCAGGACAGCACCAAAAGAACAACATCAATTCCCTCTGGTACCTTTCAGGCCACGTTCAAAGACGTGGAGCCTTTGGCAGAGGAGATTTATGCTCCAAGGTGATACTCGAACAAATTACGTCCAGCCATCTGAAAGTCATCATTTCTGTGCACATGCATGCATTTTAAACGAAAAATCTACAAGAGGATCAAAAACAAGATTAAACCACATCTGTTTGGTTTTAAACTACATTGTCTGCAGAGTTCAAAGTTGTTTCCTTTCGTCTAAAAAAACTCACCCAGCTGTTTTTTATCTTAAATTCCTGCCGCTATCAAAGAAGTGTTTTCATTGGCCAACCGATGTTATTTCTAGAAGCTGAGCTAGTTAGGAATGGAGCTAAGTAAGAAAATATGCTTTATTCATCAAAGGTCTACCCTCTGTGACTCGACTTGGCACACAGAGAAAATTAATAGAGAGGTTTCATCAGGTTCTAATGGGAACAGAGCATCTACTGTGTGTCATCATGCCATAAATTAGGCCCTCAATCTTTTCACGCAAAGTAATTGACTACAACTGACACCAAGAAGGAAAACACGGGGCAGAATGAATGGGAAGAGGCACAAGTTCAACAGCAAATTAATAAATAAATAAATACAGCACAGATTCAATCCGTGGGAAAGAGGAATGTATTGAAAACGGCCATCAGTTGATAAATATCCTGCATAAAGGTGTGTGAAAAAGCAGGGCTGGTTCAGCTACCCCTGAGAAATGCACACACCCAGGGATGTGTGTGGGGGTGAATACACACATGCACACACACACAGGAACACCACACCATAAACTCCTGATGCTCAATGCTAAACAAAGAGAATAAAAAAGGCTGCCTCCAGCACAGGGACAGCGTTTTGTGTTAAAGAATGGAAGGAACATGAGCTCAAACCAAAAGGGTGCGACATGAGGGCCTCATGCTGAGCAATGAATGTCACTTTTCTAGAAGCCCTTTGCCTCTTCAGGTAATTTCAAGTAGTGTGTGAAGGTCTCTTTCACACACCAGAGCCCCAGTTTCACTCTGGTGGGAGCTGCCTGAAGCCTCTGATAAAATCACAGAAAGGTTTGGGTAGGAAGGGACCTTAAAAACCTTCTGGTTCCACGTGGGGAGGGACAATGAACTTGTGAACTGGGCTACATCCCAACTCCTGCAGACAGAGTTCCCTGCATCCTAAGGCCAGTCTAGAGTCACAAACCAAGCAGAAAAAAGCTTATCTTGGCCAAGGTATTCTCAGAGCTGTTCTCTCACCCCTTCCCAACACAGCCAGAGTGGGGAGGGAGCTGGCATTGATCACCCTTTAACCAGGAGCTCAGGGCAGGAGGAGCTGCCAAAGCTGGAGCTTTCCAGGAGGGTCTGCAGGTAGAGACTTGTGGGTCCCACTCTGGATTTTGGTCCCTAAACCCCAGAAGTTTTCTTTCCTTGGTCCATCTTGCCCTGATCTTTCTGCATTCAGGAACAAAATTTCCTTTTATGATGCAGCAAATGGAAAGAGTGACCAGTTGGGCACCCCACAGCTGGTCCAGCAATGTCACCATGTTTTCAATCTGTTCATTATTCAGTTGTCCCAGATTGATGGATACATTTGATAGCTCTGGGTGTGCAGATCCTTCCCACCATGGCCCAGCAGCTCATGCCACAGCTCTGTGACTGTGTCCCTGTGATGTACAGAACATTTGGGGCTGGCTTTGCTCACCAACTGTGCACACATTGTGTGCTCCCCAGTCAGATGTAATTGTACTCATTCCCAATTTACATTCAGTGTTGGGTGGGATGAACCAGTAAATCATTTGCCCTGGGAAGAAGAACAATACCAGCTAATTTATGTAGCTAATCAGAAGCACATTATTTTTGTTGTGTTTGTTTTCACTGGAGGCTCGAGCCTGAAAATATTTTGGGTGGTCTTTGTTCTGAATTCGCTCCCCTTCTCTTTCCAAAATCTAGTGTTTCAGAGTAACCCCTATTTGTCTTATCTGTTCCACACAAATGGAAAAAAGCAGTGATTCAATCTCTTGACATATGTTTAGAGACTGCTCAGAGAAGGCTGGCTCTGTGTACAGCTCAGGAGGAAAACCTATAACTGGATTCTCCAAAGGGGGAAAGTTCAAGAATGGAAATAAATCAAGATGAAGAACAAAAGGAAAATACACTGTCAATTTATTCAAACACCTTCTGGCATACAGCAAGAAAAATAGCCCCAGTGCCCCCATCATTATTTAATGCAATTCTCTTTTTCCAGGTCACGGTAATACATGTTCCAACCACCATCAGAAAATTAAACACAAAGCTGGCCAGAAGCAGGGTTCAAACAGCTCCAAGGGAATGTCTTCAACAATTCCCAAGTGCCTTAGAAATTTAAATCAAATTTTCAAAGTCCCAAGGCAACATTTAGGCCCTTTTTCAGTGCTTAAGTCTCATGCCTTTAAATATCTTTTTGTGTTTGGCTTAGGCCAGCAAGTGCACTGGGCTGTAGCTACACAAACTTCTTAAATTTTTTATAGGAGAGCTGTGCCTCTCCCCAGCAGCTCATCTGATGAGCAACAGGAGCTAGGCCTAGGAAATGCAATGCAGTAAAACCAAATAATTTCAAGAGTATGCTGCCTCTGCCTGTGAGTGATGGTCCAGAGCCCAGGGTGGGAGGTGAGCTGAGGACAGGGAATGAGCAGCACAAATCCAGGCTCTGCCCACTGCACGTAGCAGCTCCCTGCAGTTCTGTTTCAGGGTATTCCTGTCCCCTTCCCACACCCAGAGACCCATCATCATTTCAGAGACGGACAGATGGGGATTGGGGGTTTTGAGGTTTGGGGATGAATAACAGCAGTAAGGGCCTTCCAGGAGATTTGAATTTCAAATGTGTGGAGGAGCTGGAGGGCAGCCCTTGGCGGGTGGCTGGGCAGAGCTGCCTGGGCTGCAAATATTGTGGTGTGTTCCTTGCTAACTGCGCTCCCTGGGCAGCAGAGGAGCCTTGCTCAGCAAAGCAGATTACAGCAGTCTGCACCTTCACTGAGTCCTTAAAAATTCCATGTGAAGAGAGCAAAAGTTTGCCTTAGGGGAAAAAAATGTACATGTTGCGTAAATATGGAATAATTATTCACAAGGATTGTGTGTGTGTGTGAGTCCCACAAAGATCCCCAGAGACCTGGAACTTCCTGGGAGCTTTTCAGAGCACTGATGCCAGGGGAAAGAGGCACAGGCACTGCACCAGTGATGCTCTCCCAGTAACCAGCTCCCCTGTGATGTGGCTGAAAGCCAAAAACAACAGACCCCTCCGGCAGCAGGCAGACAGCATTTCTGAGACCACTGCCCACTGGTAGAGACCAGAGTACTCCCCTGTGCTTGGGCAATCCATGGCAGAGAAACCATCAGTCTGCTTAGAATAAACATTTCATCCTCCCAACACCCCCACAGAGCCATTAAGTGCCTGTTTCCGAGCATCAGAACACCAGACAATGTGAGAAATCAAACCCTGACAAGATGATGGTGTTGACATCACATTGGCTCTGCTCATGTGGCCTCGTGTTGTGCAAACTTTGCAGGCTGCATTTATGGGAAGGCACTGCAGCCAGGCTTTGCAGGGTGGGGGAAAGGGAGAACTGCAAGGGTGAATCATTGGTTGCTTTTTTAAAACTCAAAGACAAGAAGAGCAGCTCTTCAGCTTCAATTTCACCTGTAGAGCAGTTCAGGGAGGAGGTGTGATGTGTGAGGGCTCTGCTAGGCTAAACTGGGCTTGGCACTGCCTTCCTCTGTGGCAAAGCCTGGCCTTAACAGCACAGACTTCAACAAAACCCTTTCCTCTTAATCGCTCCCAAACACAGTAAATATTTTCCAAAGCATTGAGTGATATAAAAGCAAACATGGCAGACAAAATCCTGCTGTTCTGAAGACAATTTTAGAGATGTTTTGTGTCCAAAGAGACCCTTTTGAATACTGTCAGACCTGCAGAATGTTCTCATTAATCCTGCTACTGCAGGACCTGTGAGCTCTGGTCAAGTGCTTTGATCTACTGTGCAAAGACATGAAGACACAACCCAGCCTGAGGCAGGCTGCAATTAAACCAAGATGAGAGACAATTTAGGGACACAGGCGAGCCAGCAGGGCAGCCAAGGTAACTCTGATCACCCAGCCAAGCTGTGCCTCAGTATCATCTGTGGATATTTGACTCAACAACAGCAGTGGAAAAGACTGGACCAATTTCTTGTGCAATCAGAGCAGATCTGGAGCTGACACAGAGCAGGAAAGGGAGGGGAGGAATCAAAGAGAGGAGTCCATGGAAGAGGACTCTCCTCGGGAAGAAAGAAAGCATCATCCTTTGATTACAGCAAGGAGAAATCTGTAAATACATCAGTGCAACACAGAAATAACCCCTCCCTTCTCCCCTGTGCCACACTGGTCTCATCCTGCTTGTAATCTCAAGGATTAATTAATGCTGCACTGGCTCTGCCCATCCCAGAAGCCTGGTGGTAACAGAAGGCATCAAACAAACTGCTGGTCCTCAAATGGAAAAGAAATGTTTTAATGGCTTGAGTTTTCATTGTGTGAGCATGAAGTAAATATGCTTGTTTTCTTTTGTATGTAGCAGGAAACATATGGAAGTCAGATTATATTTGTCCCAGCCCGACAGTATTTTAAATTTATAGAACTCAAATCCTTTGAGGAATGTCATGAATTTACACACACTCTCAGGTGCTAAGGCTTGCACTGGGATCTTTAGGATCCATGTGGAAAAGCACATTTGTGCAAACAGCTCTTGGGATCCAGTGCAGGATAACACTTCTGAGGGCAGGGTTACCCAGGCCAGGCTCAAATCAGGAGCTCCCTGCTCCCCCCCATCAGGGTTCCTTAGGGACACCTCTGAAACCCTGTCAGCACTGAGTTCAAAATTCTTCACTTTGTCAGGGTACATCTCCTTGGATGCAACAAGGACACTCTCCAGGCTGTGTTATCTATTAGGGCACAAACATTTTTCAGCTGGTTTTTTTATCTGTTGCTAAAATTTGGCCCTAAGAAGTATCAGCCACTGCTCAGTCCATCCTAGAACAACAGAGCAGTTTGTCACTGCTTAACACTTACCAAATAGTGTTTTCAAACTGATGAAAATTTCCCACTTCAAACTATTTTACATTTTCATTGGAGCTGTTTTACTTCATTCCGTGACCTCCCCACGCAAACAAACAGATTTGTGTGTGGGAATAACTTATTTTTAATCAGCAATATCTCCTGACACAATTCACCAACAGCTACATTACAAGTTACTCCTATTCCTATCACGTTAGAGCTTAAATCTAATATTTTTCCTGACAAGTTAACCCCAAATTCCTGCCCACACTGACATCCTACAGGACTTTAGCAAGGTGCTGTCCGAGCTGGGGAGCCGCGGGAGGACTGGAGTTCTCCCCGAATGAGTGCGACATTGGAGGGTGACCCTGCGTGTCCCGGTTCGGGATGGACCTGCAGGGTCCGGCAGGGCAGGGGGACCTGGAGCCATCCCCACCTCGCCCACCTTCCTCTGGTTTATCAGAAGGTGGCACTGTTGGATCCATCATCGCCTCCAGCCCCGGCACAGCCTCCCCGAGCAGCAGCTGCCAGCGCAAATGCCGCCTTAATAATGACAAATTACACATCCGCCGCTCAATTAGTCATCATTCATGTCGGGAGCCGGCCCCCGTCAGGTGGCTGCGGCCAAAATCCTTCGCTCTGAAGCGGCTGCTTTGTTGGAAACACCTAAAAAACCACTGATGCAGCGCTGGGGACACGGGGACACAGCCTGGTGACAAAGCACATGCCCTGGGCAAAGTCCCGGGCACGGGGATCTCTGCTGATCTGGGTGGGGGTTGTCCAGCATAAATCTGATGGATTACAGGACAACAACCCCGGGCCCTGTCCTGGGGGACATTTTCAGCCCCGAGATGCTGTGTTGGACAGGCAGTGACCCTGTGAGTGCTGAGCATCGGGAGGACAAAGGGCTGATGGGCTCAGGTGTGCTCACATTTATGAAGAATTTCAGACACAGCCAAAGTGCTGCAGCCTCTCAAGGGCTCAGAGCCAGCTCAGGTAAGTTTTGACCACGCTGCAGGGTGCAGACGGATGTGTGTGGGCTCTGCCAGGCACCAGATCGAGCATGGGGAGTTTGTGACTACATGAAAAGTGCCTCACCTTGGGGATTTAGCTCTGCAGAGGGGAAAAATGCTTTTTTTTTTGGCCATAACCTAAAATCTACCTGCCCCAGCCTCTTCAGATACCTTCCCTCAAGGTGAAGGGTGCAGCAGATTCAGGGACATCTTTAGAAAATGAGATTCGTGTTGCTGAGTGAATTAAGCCTTGTAACTGCAAATGGAGCCGTGTTTAGTTATTCCCAAAACCCCGAGCCCAGAGATCTCACCAGCTGGCACAGTCGGTCCCAAAATCCACACAGGCTCCAGGGTTTGCTCAGAACCCTGAGAATTTTCCCTTCCACCCCAGGACATCACGTCCAGGTGGGGAACTTGTGCCTCGGAGCACATCAGAGAGACCAAAGCAGCAGGAGCAGCTTGCGAGCGCTCACCCACCCACGGATCCCCAGCCCGGTGGAAATCCTGCAGGAAATATCTGCTCCTGGGCGACAGGCAAACAATCTGGCTCAGAAAGGAAACACAACGCCAGCTGATTCAGGGCTTTTTAGCATATGAATGTGTAAATTTGCTGTGACAGGTGGGGCGTTTCAATGACTTTCAATGGAGAGCCAACTGCTCCTCGGTTATCATCAGAAATTTCTCACTGAAATGCCAATGACGGGTGCCCCATGCTGGGTAATGGGGCTCTGAATTAGTTTGTTAAAAGAGAGAGTGAGAGCAACTAAAGGCAGTATCCCTGCTGGGGGATTGCCTGATCTGAGCACGACTAGCAAAATATTTGTTCATGCAAATGTTTCCTGCCATGAGCAGCTTAACAATTTCATGCAGGAAAATAAACAACAAATAATGGAAAGCACATGAGGCCAATAGAAATATTTGGAATCATCCTAATTACAGAACTCTTCTCTGTATGGAAAGAGCCAGGGAGTCCAGCAGCCCAGCAATGACCTCAGTCTGTACCAGAGCCAGGGCAGGAAGTCTTAGGAGGAGATTTCCAAAGCAGCTTAGCTCTTACACCTCTCTGCCAGAGATCTGGGGTGCTCACAATGAGCAGCTCTTTCAGCAGCAGCTGCTGGGGGCTGAGCCTCGGTAGCAGAGCCTGGGGAACTCTGATCCATGTGCCTCCCCACTGGACAGCACCCCAGCAGCTCCTCTTTGGCCTCAGTGGGGATCAGGCACCCAGCTCTGTGGGCAGAGTGGCTCAGGATGCTGCCCAGCAGCCCAGAGGGACATTCCTGGCTTTAGCAAAGCTCCAAAACACTGCCCAGCTCCCAAAGTCCATGTGCAGACTGACAGTAGCATCATCAGGCTGACTTCAGCATCATCAGACTGATTTCAGCATCATCAGACTGACTTCACCATCATCAGGCTGACTGCAGCATCACCCACTGCATGGTTTGACAGGATGAGAGGAAATGGTTGCACCAGGGGACGTTTAGATTGGGTATTAAGAAAAAGAAAAATCACAAATAGGGTTGTAAAGGAATGGAACAGGCTCCCAGGGAAGTGGAGGAGTTGCCATGTCTGGAAGTGTTCAAAAAACGAGTGGATGTGGCACTTGGGGACGTGGTTCAGTGGTGAACATGGTGGTGGTGCTGGGTTATGATTGGATTTGATGATCTTTGAGGTCTTTTCCAACCTTAAGGGTTCTGTGATTTGCAAGGATGAGTGGCAAAGTTTGATTTCACTTGATGGTTATCCTGGAAAATATCAGCAAGACAGGGGACACATTTCAAGGGCTCTTTTGGTGGCTCCTGTCCAACAGTTAGCACACAGAGCCTGTATGTTTTCACTCTCCTGGAATAATACAGAGAAATTTTCCCATCTGTCTCCTCCAGCTCTGTTCCCCTTCCAGGATGAGTAACAGCCCATCACCACCTGATTTTGCCCAGCCACAAAAGACAGAGTGGTCCAGCAGCCTGAGCAGCAGTTCAGGCTGATTTACACCCTCAGTGGGTCACACACATCTCCTGTAACATCATCTCCACCTCAGTGCCCCTCCACTGCCTCCTCCAATCAGTGTTTTCATTTGTTTCATTAAAATAAACACAGAGGTGCTCAGAAACTGCCATAAAAAATGACTCAACTGCAGACACACGTGCTGATGTAGGAGACTTGGAAGAAAAGGGATTTTTTTTCCCTTCTCCGCCAGGCAGAACCTGTGTTCCACAGACAGATGGGAATGTTCTTAAAACTAGAAAAACACTGTTTGCTCTGACCCACCAGTCATGCTCACTGAACCACTGTCGTGCTCTACACACACTAAGTGCTGCACCAAGGGAAACCAAACAAATGAATTCAAAAAAGATTAACAACTCCAAAGCTGAAAGACATGGAGCCTTTCATGTTTTTCTCTCCAGGATATCTGGGACATTTGTTGTGAACACGAGTGCACTGCACATGATTACAATTTATTGAATTAAACCCAGAGTAGTTTCTGCTGTATAAAGTAGCACTTTCCTCCCTTATCTAACGCAGATGAAATTTGGAACTTCAATGCCAATCTGCAGTACCATGTTCTGTTACAAATACATCGAGCAAATTAAACCAAGTTCATCTGGATATTTTTTGGAGTTTGGTTTTTGAGGTTATGAGCAGGGCTTCAGGCAGCTGCTGCAATCAGTCTGTGACTGAAATGTTGGTTTCATGGTGGCTGATGAGCTAAGAGAAGCAGCAAATGCTGAACATGGGGGAACAGAGAGGAATCCTGTTTAATCATCTTACATTTCCTCTTGCTTTGTTTGTTTATTTGGGCTGGAAAAAAAGTAACTTTTCTAAGAAGGGATTAAAACCTGCAACCATTTTGCTGCAAGAGCCTTTGGTTTCAACTCACAGAAAGGCAGAGTGGGGGGATTAATTTTGCTTAACAATCAGCTTGAAAAGTTTCCTTTAGTCAAGACACAGTGCATTTAGCTTTGAAGTCAGATGTTTGCTCCAGCTGGAATCTAAAGAGAGTTTTGGGGAGCCCATCCCCAGCTCAGCTTTGCCTGTGGAGGAGGATTTACAACAGAGACCCTTCAGCCACAAATCCCTGCGTGTACCACGGCCCAAAAGGAAAATCACAGTGAAGGAGCACAAGTTACTGACCCACCCCAAAGCTGCTCTGGGTGTTTGCAGACTCCCAGCGTGGCATTTGCTGCTCATGGCTCACAAACTGCACATTCATAATTAATAGAGGGGAGAGGTCATTAATTTGAGCAGAGCTGTGGAGCATTCAACACCCAGCACAGAGGATGCTGCTGCCTGTGTGTCCCAGAGATGCTCATCCAAACCCATCAGGGCTCACACCACTCATTGCAGAGTCTATTTTATATCCAGGGGTTAGAGAGGCTTTATGAGGTCTGTTCTTCTTACTTGGTCCTGCTCACCCAAAAACCCCCAAAATGTACCAGCTCTCAAAACCACCACTTCAAAGCTGAAGAAAAAAGGGTGAGCAAACATCTAAAAGCCCAAATGGAGGCAGACAACTTCCCCCAGTGCTGCAGGAAGTGTCACTTTACAATACCAAAGTCTGTGGAGGTGATGACATTAACACTCACAGCAGAATTGCACTTCCAGCCCAGCTAAGAAGCAGCTGAGAAGCTCACAGCTCTGCTCTGAGGTGTCTCTTGAAGTCTCCTGCATTTCTTTGCACTTCCCTGACAACAGCTCTCTGTGCCTCTCTCACAACCCCGTGCCTTGTGAAATCAGAGTTATGGGCTGTGCTACCCGAGGCAGGGAGCAGAATAACCCCGAGCCCTCTGTCTTAGATCTTGCAAAACTATTTGACTCAGCTTTATTTCCTTACCAAAAACGTTTAAAAAAAAAATAGCCACTGAAAGAGTTTCCAAACCCTTTTCATGTGGAGAGGAGGAACTGAGTGCCCTTTAATCTCTCACAGCCTGTGTGTGTTAACAGCAAGCTTGAAGTGTGCCAGCTGATCTGATTTTTGCAAGGGACAGGCAGGGACCACAAAAGTCAAAAAAGACCCATCCTTGTGAGGAGAGAGTGGCCACAGAAGCAGGGCTGAGGTGCCCAGGGGGATGTGGATGGTCCTGACACCATCACATGGGTGGGAGGATCTCTTTGAACAGGCTGGGTTTGCCCCAGAGCAGGGAGAGGCTTCCCTGTTCACTCTGCTCTCATTCCACATCTCCAGCTTGCCAGGAATGGGGAGAGAGGATTGCTGGCTTAACCATGAGCATCTTTGCAGAGAAAGTTCTCCCTGCAGGGATGGGGATCAGCCTCAGCCTGTGCTGGTGCCTGGCTGGGAAGGCAGAAGGGGAATTGCAATGTGTGACAGAAGGGAAATGGGGAAAAACCCAGATGAAGGAAACAACCAGAACCCTGCTGCTCTTGCAGGGTGAGCAGATCCACTTTTCAGCCCCTGTTTTACCCCATCCCTGAGTTGAAGTATCCATATTAATAAAACATTTTCTCCAGAGTTTAATGCCATTCTAAATGTCCTCTAAATGTCCTGTAAAAGCCCTTGCACACACAAATTGGAAAGAGCTCCTTGCCCAGTGAGCAGCTCCCCAAATAAAGTGGGGCACACACTGCTGGCCAGGAACACTTGGGGTGGATGTAAAGAACCTTCTGCCTTCAGCTCCCTCCATCTCCAATCCAACCTTTCAGCTGTGCCTTGCCACAGGCAAACCCACTGCAGCCAGGAGGGTTTTATTGATGTGAATTTCCTCACATATTAAGGTTCCCCACATTCGGGTTGAAAAACTGGCAATACTTCCAAGAGAAGTATTAAATAAGGCTAAGGAAACAAGCAGTGCCTAATGTGAAATCTGCCAAGTAATATGAGCTGGAGATGGTGAGAAGTTTTCCAGCAGGACATTCTTCCAGGAGGAAATTTGGTTTCCTTGAATCCAAAATGTTTGCAGAAATGTGTCAGTTTCAGTGACACCGTGTTTTGAAAAATGCTGGAATAGGGCTTAGGTTGAGACTGAGCACTCAGACTTCCTTTGAGTGGAACTTTTCTGTTTTGAAAAGCGCTTTTTCAATCCTTTTAATCTCACGTTACACAATATAAAGCAGAAAAATCCATTTCAGACCAAAATTATATTAAACTGAGAAGTTGCTGTTGTATTAAAATAATACCTGCCCCCAAAATCTCAGGCCACAAGAATCCCAAAGTGTGTTACACTCTCCTTTTGGAATAGAAAGTGACCTGCAGGCAGAGTGAACTCCTGTGAAATGGAACCCTCTGCTCCAACAGGGCTGCATGGCTTTGCTTAAATTCACAACTGAAGCAAAATGTGCAGTGGGGATGAGCCCAGCTGGTCTGAAATCCTCATAAACCTGTAGGTTTGTGGCTATGATATCTAGGTGTCAATGCTAGAGGGTTAATTAGAGGAGATATTCTAATGCTGCATTGAGATCCTGGAGGTCTGGAAGGTTCTTGAGATGTTTCTACCCCATTTCTGCTCCTCATGCTCTGCTGGCTCTGGCCTGAGAGAACTGGTGAGCTCCAGCCATCCCAGAAAACTGATGCCTTTGTCCTTGGAATTAGCCAGAAATTCCATGGGAATATGGGGAACTGAGGGGAGTGGAGAAAGCAGAGAGGACACAACTGATTTTAACAAGGAGCCCTCAAACAGAACAACCTGGGATAAAGGCACCCACCTAAACAGACCAAATAATTCTCCTTGATCAATCTGAGAGACACTCACACTGCAAAGGGAAGGAATGTAGGGAAGAAGGCTTCTTAAACTTATCCAGAAAACAGACCCCTGAACTTTCCTTTTAAACTTGGATAAGTGAAGGTGGAAAAGGGAACTGTAAAATCTCTCCCATTTTTAAGCTGGTGAGGTTCAAACAACCACCAAACCTACATCAAAATTGGTTTGCACAGGAGGAATCAGAGACAGCAGTGCTGTTTGTTATCCACACATCCCTCCCTGGAATGAGATGGTCAGACAAAAGAAATTCAGGAAATATCCCCCAGTCTGCAGCTCCTGTTGAGCTGCTCTGCCTGAAAAGCTGAGCCTGAGCAAAGCCCAAGGTTGGAACAGAATTTATTTCATGAACGAGCCAGTGAGCTTTCCCTGGATTCAGCCTCAGCTTCCATACCTGACAAGAACCTGGGAGACTCCAGGTTAAACAACTGAATCCAAGCTGCAAGAGCTTTTCTAAGACGTTTCGGGGCTGATGAAACTTCCTGCAGGTAACAGGAAAAGAAACACGTGGTTTCCTCAGGGGACCCACCAGCAGGAAAAGAGATGGATGAAAAATCAGCAGGGCAAGCTGCAAAGCTGCCAGGCTGCTGAAGGGCCTTTGGGGATGTGGAAGGGTGAGCAAGACTTGTATGAAATAACAGCAGCAACTGAGCTGAAATGGCCATCAGAGCTAATCACATCCGTTCCTCCTCCCTAATAATTCACAGCTGAATGGAGGGCTCTGTGGAAGTATTGGATCAGCCAGCATTTCGTGCAGTGCCACTTTTAACAACTGCCTGGGAGTGATTATTTATGTGAGGGTGCCAAGGAATTTGACATGACAGATTAGAAAGTAAAAGCTGCTCTCAAGGAAATCACCCGAAATGTGAGGGAATGTATTGGATTTCAGTGGAGCAACTGTGCACTGACATTATTGTTGCACAGGCACCAACCTTCCACATTTGTTTCTTTTAAAAGAGCTCAAGGTAAGAAAAGGAAGTGGAGGAATCGACTGAAATCTTAAATTATCAACAAAGGACAAAGCAGAAATGTCCTTTTTCTGCTGTCCAAGCTCTTTTATGTTTGTTGGAAGATTCTTCCCCCACCAAACCCAACTTCTACTTATTTGGAGATCCTGATGTTCATCCAGGCCCAGTTTAGCTATCAAGAAATGAGCTTCAAAGAAAATCAGCGCTTTTAAAGTGGTTTGAGGCTTTTTTTCTCTCAGCATCTTTTATGACATTTTCACTTCCTTCAGCTTTTCAGCTTTTGAATTTAAGCAAGCATGAAATCTTTGCTCTGTTGGAGCCAATGGCAACATTCCCACTTATTTGGATCATCCCATAATTTCATGCTATATATTTTGCTCAGGCTTAACTGCAATCAAAGCTTCTTTGTTGCTCCAGTTAGCAGTAGACTGTTTCCAGATTTTGGCACTCCTAAAATGACAATAAAGAGCAACAAAACTGGAGTAACCCTGGGAAGGAAGGTGCTGCTTGAGGAGAGAGAGTCTCTTTGGAGGATTTGGAGGAGGAAAAGTGATACAGATGTGAGAAAACTGCGTGGGGTGAGCAGTGGAACTGAGGAGCAGAGCATGGGCAGGGCTGTAAAGCAGCAGGGTTTGAGGAGGAATGTCCTGGCATTTAAGAAGCAAAATGCACCAAGGGATGGGAAAGGGGAGAGGGTGTGCTACCCACTCCCAGAACTGCAAATGCACCCTTGAACAAGGGAAAATTGGGAGAAACTGGGGATTGAGAGCCACAGCCCACCCCAGGTTGCTCATGGGGAAGCAGAGTCCCCATGCACTGAGTGAATCCTGTGAGAGCCTCACATCACCTGGGTTATGTAGGACACAGATAGAAACAGCTGCTTATGTTCCACATTATCAACTAATTGTTCATAAGAAGTTGTCTAAATAAGAGATCCAGCTCTGGCACTTCAGGTAAAATAATCCTGGACTCTTCCAGCAGTCACCTCTTGATTTCAGCTGGAATAAGACACAGCCCAACAGCACAAGCTGGCAGGGTCCAGTCTGAAATGGTTTCAATTACACGTTTAAAGTCAGGCACATTCTCATGACCAAAGTACATTTTAACAAATATATTCCCTTAAATGTCCAGTAAGGCTCATGGTAATCTACTTAAGCATTATTTTCTGGAAGGTTTAAGATTTCTGTAAGCTGAATTACATGTGGAAAGTTACATTAATGTGTCTTCACATAAACTCCAAGTTTATTGTTTTATTATTATAGAAAACCCATAAAAAGATTTGTCTGAAGCCATTGGCTGTTGTGCTGCACATCTGGTGGAATGTTAGTTATTACAATAACTCCTTCAGCGCCCTCAGATGAAGCCCTGGGCTAAAAATGAAAATAAGTAATACGATAATACTGTAAAAAGATGTTATGGAATCATAGAGAAACACTGAGCCAAATCCAGCTGTCAAGGGTGAAAAGAAACCCTGGCTGAGTTTTAAAAATAGCATTAAGGCAGGCAGGAAAAAAGGTCAGAAGCCTTATGACCAAGGCACAGCCTGGGCCAAATCCGGGGTGCTGCTGCTGGCAAGAGGAGCAGGAGGATCCTTGGCTGCTCCAAGACTGAGCAGAGCTGCTATTCCCAGAGCTGATTAAAGCCTGCCCAGAAACACTGAGTTTAATTTAGTGCTGGTCCCAGGTCAGGTGTGGAGGTAGCAGGAGTTGGGAGAGGTGAGGATGGGCAGGAGCAGCTGAGCCCTGGAAGTGCCAGGAGGTTGGGAGAGGAGCAGTGCTGGGGCTGCTCAGCACCACAGGCACAATTCACAGCCCAAATTTTGGGGTGGGAGATGGGTAGAGAGGGCCTGAGGGGCCAGTCTGGCTGGCACTGTGGTTTTCCTGGTGGAGGTAAAGGGGCTGAGAAAGACTGGGAGAGGCCAGAGAGGTTTGGAGCAGATGGAGGCACTGGGGTTGTGATGAGGGTTTGAGGAGGAAGGGCTGGGAAGGAGGCCAGGAGGGCACTGGGGTGTTTCAGGAGGGCTGGGGGGTGAGCACAGGGTACTCCCTGTCCTGTTTGCTCCTCCTTTCCACACTCCAGCATCCCCTGATGGCACCAGCCCTTCCCTCTGCCCAGGAGCCACCCCGGGGTAGCCCCTGGCCCAGGGCACGGCTGGGAGCCAGGACAGCACAGGCAAGGACACAGATTTAACTCTGTAACAACTGATCCTCACCTCCTCAGGCAAAGGCAGAGTCTGCAGCCTCTCATCTGCTGCCCTAATCCCTGGTAACCTCTGTCAGAGGCAGCTTCCATTGCCTGGTGGAAAGGAATGTGGACAGGACGAAACCAGCTGCCTAAAATGTGCTGCCATCATTGGAAGCAGCCTTTGAGTGCTTTTGCCTCTGCAAATGGGCCAGACTGGTTCCAGCAGCCCATCTCTATGTTTATGTTTATATTTATATTTATTGCTGTCCTGATCAGGAGCACATTTAGCAGGGGAGTTAATGGGGCAATATTTCCTCTGGGATCAGCACAGGGTGCTGGGGGTCTGGGTGCTGCTGCACAGCTTTCCTCACCCTCATCTGCAGCAACTCCCAACCCTGAGGCTGCCTCCTCTGAGAAACCAATCTGGGGACAATATATCTGAGGTTATGGCAGGGAATGAACCGAAAATAATTCAGTGAGGCAACATTCTTCATCTATATTAATCTTGTTGCTTTCTTTAAATCTTAAAGCTCTTTTATACCACTCACCTAAACATCCATCTTCTCCAGATGTTTGATTTTTCAAACCAGTGGCACATTTCATCTGTCTCTAATCACACTGCTGAGACTTTTTTTTTTTCCAGGATAAAGCTCAGTAATATTGCTGGTTTATCAAAATGTCACCCACTAATTAATAATCAAACCAGGTAGAGGAAATAAAATTGCTAGCCTCACTCTGAAAATCACTGAATAACCAACTAACCAGTTAAAAAGTGCACTTTATAAATGTGCTGGGTCTAGTCTAGACTTATCTCTCAAAAAAGAAAACCAGGAAAAGTGGTTAGGGATAAATAAGCTAACCAGGAACATCTGCCTTTAATATTCCTTTTTGACGTCAGTGAATCTTTATTGGCCTCTCAAAATAGTCTAAAGTTTTGTGAAACAAGCAGCAAACAAAACATACTGTTTTCCAGCTTTTGAAAGATTTTTTTTCCACTGATGATAAAAGTAGAAATCCTCACTAATTCATTTTTTAAAATGTCTTTTTTCTACTGCATTCATAGCAAAAATCAGGCCAGGGTTATCCTGGTTCACATAATCTATATGCTGCTTGGAGCTGCCATTAAAGCTGCTCACAGCCTTCCAGGGTAAATAAAAACCAGTTTTGCTTTGGCTGCTTGGGAGGATCAGCTCTCTCCCCACACCTACCAGCTCACCTACAAGCCAGAATCCCTCGTAGCTGGAGAAACAGCCTTGTAAAGTGGTTTTTTGGGGAAGAAACAAGCTGAATGTAGCAATGTTGACAGTGTGAAGTTTGGACAGAAGCAGCAGCAGGCAGTCCCACTGTGCCAACCTGGCCTTCAGAGCAAATCCCCAGGGCACAGCCTGATCCAAAGCCCTCCTGCCCCTGGAGCCCAGCAGAGCTGATGGGAGGAGAGTCCCACATCCCACAGCTGGGATGCCTTTTGGGGCTACCAAAAAACAGAGGCCAGACAGAATTCAGGGAATAAAAAGCAGTTCTATTGATTGAAGGGCCTTCAGGTACATTTAGGGCAGACAAACCAAAAATGGACAATGGGTCACAGGTTTTCACACTTTTAGAAGTTTGGTCCATTTGCATATTGGGGGTTCATCCTCCAATTCCAGCTTCAGCTAATGAAGTCATTTACCCCAAGTTTGCTCCCCCCCCCAACTCACTTTTGTTTCCATCTCTCAGGGCCTGGGACAGTCAGGTGTCCTTGACTGCCAGGCCTGGAGAGGAATTGTTGTGTCTGAGCAAAATGGGAGAGCAGCAGCTGCCACTGGAGATGGAGTTTAGAGTTCTACACTAAAGAACTGCAGGGTTACAAATACATGGAAAATATAAAAGCTAAAATCCCAAGGCATCAGCTGGGACTCCAGGCTGGCTCCAGAACAGGCTGGAACAAACTGATGGAGAGGGAAAAGCCACAGGCAGGCAGAGGCTGTGGCTGTGCAGATCCAGCCACTCCAAACCCTTGGAAGCTGCATTCCAGTGCTGTGAGTAATGGGATGGAGTGGGGCGGAGGAGGAGGAGGAGGAGGAGAAGGAGAAGGAGAAGGAGAAGGAGAAGGAGAAGGAGAAGGAGAAGGAGAAGGAGAAGGAGAAGGAGAAGGAGAAGGAGAAGGA